>JAJOZX010000827.1:702500-1132500 GCA_023014485.1 Bathynomus jamesi | reverse complement strand
TTGATAATACTCGTTATTGAAAGTGAATTTACAGTCTTTGATGCAAAGCTTAATAAGTTCCAAAACAATGTGTGAAGGTAGTGGCAGGTCATACTTATGTAATTCTTGGGAGAGAAAGTCAAGCATATCGTCAATCGGCACTTTTGTAAACAATGAACAAACGTCAAAACTGATCAATCTATCGTTAGTTTCAGTACGTGCATTATTCAATTTTTCAGTAAGATCCATGGAATTTTTTACATGTGAATCAGAGATAGTTCCGAGAATGGGGGACAAGACTTTGACAAGCCATTTGGAGAGTTTATAAGTAATAGACATGACACCCCCACTAAGAAGGCCATTTTTTCATCAATGTTTCTCCGCGCCCTTAGGATCGCCAGTCCGGAATACATCGATGCCGAATTGGAAAAAATCAACGGTATTGAAAGTGATCTGTGTTATCCATCTGCGTTTATGGAATCTTGTCTCAACAAGGCAAAACGAACTTTCTATCGTGTCAATAATAACACTCGTACTTTGTCAAAAAATATTTTAGTACTTCCATTTTTCCCGGGCTTTTTAGGCATTGCTAATGTACTTAAACTTTTGGATATTAATGTAGTATTTTCATATAACAATATTGTGAAAAATATCATAGTAAAAAATAGCCCTACCAATAATTCAGGCATTATCTATAAAATTGGGTGTAAACAATATGATTCCTTTTACATAGGTCAGACGGGAAAGGATTTGCACACACGTATAAAACAGCATCAATATTCCGTTAGAACAGGACAGTTGTCCAGTGCCCTTTTTGTCCATTTGTCAGAGTTATCCCACTGTATTGATTGGAATAATGCATCAGTTTTATTCCACTCTAGCAACATTGTTAATAGAAATATTCTTGAGTCTGCCATTATCCAACTTTCAAATAACTTCAACATAAGCAAAGGTCTTTTTCAACTCGATCCTGTTGTTTTGAATTCCTTCAAAACAGATTTAGATAAGAAGGGTAGAACACTAAATCTTTGGTAAACTTGTATGCTACTTTATTAACTTTTAATTTTCATTTTATTTTTATATATATCGAAACTTGACCATCAAAGGCAGTGTTAAAACCCGGGCAGATTTCCAGTATAAATTTGTATTTTTATAATTCATTTGATCTTGTGCTAAAAATCGATATTTTTCTTTACAAATCTGTATGCCTCTGATAATAATCCTTTAATTTTAAATTTTTTTATTTTTACTTCTCCGTTTATTGCATATATATATATATATATATATATATATATATATATATATATATATATATAGATATATTATATATATATATGTGTGTGTAGATATGTATGTAATATGTATATATATATGTGTTTGTATGTATGTATGTATGTTATTTATTTTATTTATTTATTTTTTTTTTCTTTGTAACCTATATATAGGCCGTAACCCTTTTATGTACTTCAGTGTTCCTGAGGATGTCATTAGACGAAAGCGCTTGAGCACCATTTTGTGTTTCCTTTCCTTCGTGGTTTTATTCATCATATATATATATATATATATATATATATATATATGTTTCTTTTTTAATAAATGCCGGCCACTTTATTGCGTTTCCAATTACCGTACGTGTAATATGCAACCTGCAAATACGATTGTATCAGCAGTCCGTACGGTTTCCATGGGTCAAAGGGGTAATAAAGGAGGGAAGGAGGATCTGAGGGGAGAAATAAGCATAATTAATTCCGTTTTTGTGAACAATTAACAAAATAAAATATATCAATTAATATTTTTATTCGTAATAATTTATAGTTTGGTAAATAAATTTAGTTATTTTAAATGTGTCACTTATAAATAAAAATGGCTCTCAAACACACGAAATTTAATTAAAAACAACTTATTTACATAATAGAAGTTTCTATTAATTAAAGTTGAAGGAAAAAAAACCGCGAAATTGAACAAGAAAGATTAACTTGTCGTCGCGCCAAACAGCCCCTGTTTTAATTAAAAACCGACACTCAGACACGAGAGAAAACCGCAACAGAAGTTTTTAAATATTTCTTGGACAGCAATAAAAACCACTAAAGAACACCACAGAATACGCGTGAAGATGAAAATTGTGAAACCAGAGAACAAAAACGTGGGACAGGTAAACTTTCTACCTAATGGAATTCATTAAAATTTAAAAAATATATATACTATAGGTATGTACGAATATACGGGGCTCCAATAAACCTTAGCCCCCGCGCCCATGGCCTAAACCATTAGAGGTACAGTAAAACTAAACATACCTTACAAAAGAGAATTTAATCCTGCATTTAATGAGAAACAATTAAAACTTGGTGTTCCCGCCATTGGCTTCCAAGACAGCCTGAATTCGCTTTGGGTAGCTTGCCAAAAGTGACGTGAATAGATCTTGATCGTTACGCAAATTTGCTAAAACAGTTTCAATGTGTTGCGTCATTGTATCCTTCGAAAATCGATTTGCTGCAGGTTCTTGAAACAAGAGACATTCAACTTTGTCCTTTATAACTGATCCAATTGTTCACAGACGTTCAGGTCAGGAGAATTTCCTGGCCATTCTTCATTTCCAAAGAAATCGATCTCATGGTTCCGCAACAACTGTTGAGTGGCTAATGCCTTAAAGCAGGGGGCCTTATCGTGCAGAATTGTGACCTGATCGACATCCATAATATTGTTTGGCTTTCTTAGAAAAGGAATGACATGCTGGGATAGAATAATATCACGAAAATACTGTCCATCCCAACTCTGACCATTTGGCTTCAGCACCCACATGAGCTTCTTTGCAGTGAACAAAACAAACACACCAACACAGTCTGGACTTTTTAATAATTCGCGATAATGTTCATTGTCATCGATTTCATCTGGTGTTGTGGCCCACACTCGATCATTTTGGTAGTTAGGCCGACGTGTTACGTAAACAAAAAATTCATCGGAGACAGCTAAATGCATGAAATCATCCACATCCCAATCTTCATGATAATGGGCAAACCACATTCTGTCATCGATGTTAAGTTGAGTTTTTCTTGGCTTTGGAAGTTCATGCCAAGGCTTTAAACCTTGCCTATGACGGTACAGTCGAATGATCTCACCACTAACGATCTTTCCTCTCAACACTTCGATCTCTCTAGAAAGTTTAGCACAGCTGTTTTTCCGCTTACGCGTACCGCTTTCAATGATGTCCTTTGTTTCCTGAGAGAGTGGTAAATTTGGGCGCCCAGATTTGGTTGTATCCATTTCACATTCATCCAAAGTTTTATTCCAATTTCTTTTGACGAAGTCCTCACTTCTTCGCAACTTTTTGGCAACCCATGAACGTGTTATAAAGGTGGCTCCAGCATCACGAGAATGCGATCTATCACACGTTGCCTCTCCGAATCACCAATTAATTGAGAAGCCATTATATTATCACTTTATCAGCTAGAGTAATTTTAATACCTTCAATAAATAAAGAATTTTATATATTTTTATAATCACTAAAAACTATTTCGATATAAGTAAAATGTAAGCTGCAAATGGGGGGGGGGGGGGCTAAGGTTTTTTGGAAACCCTTAGTATGTACGAATGTATGTTGCGTGGTTAGAATATATGAACTGTATTTATACATTTATAGTATGTAACCTTTGCCGTTTGTCAACGTATTAACTGAGGAACAATAAAAAGAAACGGAGGAAGACTTTATTTTCATTTCTTGTCGCTTCATTAAATAAATAGGTCACTTTTAGGGGCTCCTTCACGTACCATTTCCTTCAGGTAAGAGTCAAAAGTGACGATATTTCAACTTAAAATCGTGGTTGGCTTTTAGAGTAAAATAAATAGGCTAGGTCAAGAGGTAAACACACACACACACACCACACACACACACACACACACACACACACACGTATGTGCGCATCTCCGCATAAGCGATGAACCAACTTTTAGAAATCCATCTATCTAAAAAATAACAAACTAAACCTAATTTAACCTTAGTTGACCTTAGTGCCATCGAACCGAGAAGGGTATAGGTGTTTCAGATGCAACTGAGGTTTCGAAGGGTGGTTTCCGTTAAATAGTGAGGTATTCGCTAATCTAGGTTAACCTAACCTAATCAAACCCTAACTAAACTAACCTAGCGTAACCTAACCTAATCAAGACCAACATATCGTTTTTACCAACACTTAAAGTGTTTCTAGATTTTTATGTAATTTTTTTAATGTTCCGAGGTATGAAAAACGTTACCTCACAAAAAAACAACAACACTTCATCGGTGAATTATTACACATTCGACTTTGCTTATGCCTAGTTGCCGTGCGCACACACACACACAAACACACACGTGTGTGTGTGTGTGTGTGTATATATATATATATATATATATATATATATATGTGTGTGGTGTGTGTCATTGAGGGGGTCAAACGCAGGTCCATCCTGAACCGTTATTCGAAAAGACAAAAGTAAGTATGCTGTATATTTATATTGTTGGATGTGGGATTTCTCCCGGGGTGACGTCCCTTCCCCCGGATGACCCCAAGTAGTCGGTTGTTGGTAGGTGATCCTTCCAATAACCTTTCAAGGCCAGAATTTTTTGTAGGTTTAAGTTATGAATGGGCATATTTGAAACGCTACCAATTTGTACCGGTCGTCCTGAAAAGGTTAAACTGTTCGTGGGTGGGTGTTAACGATATTAATAGTGCAGGTCTGGTAGCGCGGACAATTATATCTTAATTGTTCTTCCTCGCAAGGTTACTCACTCCGAGTAAAACTGTTTTTATCTTTACTTTATTTTCTCCTCAATTTACATTATTTATTTTAAAACTATTTTTCAAAAATGACTTCCACTCTTATTATAAAGCACACCAAAGTTTTAATATTTAATCTTATGTTTCCCAAATGAATTTAGACTTCGTACGTTGTATAATTAATAAAGGGCATAGACCTTGTTCGGAAATGAAATAAGCATAGGTAGAACTTTATTGTTGTTCCTCAAAGACTGGGGTATCCTGGAGGTTGAGTGAATGAATTTACTGGCCTAAGTTCATCTTAAAAATAGGCCCCATTTCCCACGCTCAGACTCGAGATGTTAAAAAAGAAATGATAAAGGGATGACATATACGATCTTCTGATCGACTGTGTACGATCCCCTCTGTGTAACAAACTGTTATCGACTCTTTTCCGGCCTTCTTGTGCGCTCTCTTGTTTCATCTCGATCGTCACTTCCCAGCTGAGATTGCGCCTCCAGCCAGAATTTTTGGGGGCTTTCTTTCTCATAAACCTGGAACTTACAAACAATTTTATATATTGTTTTATAAGTTTTCCAAAATTCCTAACTGTTTTATATTATTTAACTGACTTACGTGACCTATTTGACAGTATTAAGTTATTTATTTAATTATATAGTTTAGGTACCGTTTGAAAACTAAGACTTTACGAACACATGATTAGGTGAAATATAGGTGTGGCATCGCGTGACTGATACTCTCACACCCCATTGGTTAACTATAAAAAAGTCACATGTTCCAGTAAGAACAAGTTGAGATCTGTTCGGATGTTTACGTGCCAGAAGTCATGTATCCTTTACTGGGATTTGCCTGAGGCCTACTTGGAATTCATATCCCATATTCTAAACCTTAACTTATGTTTTTCATTTGCGTCAAAATTCTACTATATTTTATATTATTAAGAAATTCCCAACTTTGCAAACCCAGCAATATTAGTTCCTCTCTCTTTCTCTCTCTCATTGTTAAGTTTATATTGGGAGTAGTATGACTGTGTGATTGCATGGTGTATTTGAAATTGCAAGCTCATGAGCGTGTTTCGTCTTCAATATGGCATTATTGCAATGTTACACAAATCCATCCTACAGCGGCCTCTTTCCCCCGAAGCAGGACTCTCATTTCCCTTTATCCTGATGGCACTATGGCAACAATAAGGAAGGCGTGTGTGTGTGTGTGTGTGTGTGTGTGTGTGTGTATTGGGTGTTTATAAAGTCGATCTATTTCGTTGAATTAACGGTTTTTGTTTATTTTTGTTGCAGAACTCTATGAAAATGAATGTACAAGAACGGTGATGGTGGTAACACTTCGGATTAAAGGAAAGAAATTAGGGAGAGGTTTGAAAGAACATTTCACAAGCCAGGTCCTACAGACGAGACAATTCGTGATTTGCTTAATAAATTTAAAAGAACGGGATCTGTTCATGATGAGTCAAGATCTGGACGTCCAAGTATCGCTGAGCATGCTGTAAATGCGGTACGTAATGTTATCGCTGGACATCCAAGCATGTCAATTCGCACCACATCACGTAGACTCGGGATACCCAAATCAACTGTCTACAAAATTTTGAAATCGACGTTGAAGAAGAGAAGTTATCACATTCAGGTGCTTCATGACTTACATGAAGAGGATTATCTAAAGCGAAGTGCAATGTGTGCCGATTTTGTTGAATACATTCAGAATGAAAATTTAATGGACCACATTCTCTTCGGTGATGAAGCAACTTTCCACACATGTGGAAAGGTTAATCGCCATAACTGCCGCATATGGGCTAATGAAAAGCCAGTTGATTTCTATCAATGGGAACGAGATTCTCCTAAAGTTACTGTCTGGTTGGGTATGACCAAATCTAAAACTTATGGGCCCTTTTTCTTTGCTGAAGCTACAGTTACAAGGATTATTTATCTGGACATGCTTCAGCAATTCCTGGAACCCCAGCTTCATTCAGATGGCATTTTAAACACCGTCGTCTTTCAACAAGATGGGGCACCTTGTCATTGCGCAAACATTGTTCGGGAGTACCTAAATGAACGATTTCCAAATCGGTGGATCGGACGTGGAGGCAACAGACCCTGGGCGGCTCGATCTCCTGACCTAACGCCCTTGGATTTTTTGCATGGGGCTTTATCAAATCAAACGTCTATCAAACGAGGGTTAAAAAATTGCAAGATTTACGTGCGCGTGTCGTAACAGCAATTACAAAAATAACCCCTGTCATGCTCCAAAATGTGTTCCCGGAGGATGACCAAGAGGATGTCGTTTTTGTTGTTGTTGTTCTTTTTCTTCTTCTTCTTCTTCCTGTAGCCATAGCAACCATCATGGTTATGGGAGGGGGAAAAAGAAAGGGAGAGCGTACGGGAAATTAGGATCTTGCCTCGAAGGAAGAAGGTTGCAAGGTGTGTGTGCAATACAACAATGTTGCAAAATCACCGACGATCCTGAGCTTACAATATTACTAAAGAGTTAGGTTTGTGTCAAAGGGTTCCATAGTACGTAAGGTACTATGGAACAACTTATATTTATTCTCGTTTCGTGCACATACCGGGTGCTTCAAAAAAAGTTTACCACTTACATGGCGCTATGTCATTGCTTACTACTTATAGTTTGTGTGGATTTTTTTTTTATATAAGTACAGTATTTGTGTGTTTGTTTGCTTGTTTTTTAATAATGTTTTTTTCAGGGATTATGTGAGTGATTAATGAGTGAACTCCATTCATTGGAAATAGCTACAAGGTTTACATTTGAGCAACGCAGATTTCTGCGGTGCTCTAATGTAAACCTTGTAGCCATTTCCATTGAATGGGGTTCACTCATTAATCACTCGCACAATCCCTGAAAAAGACATTGTTATTAAAAAAACAAGCAAATAAACACACAAATACTTATATAAACAAACAAAACACACGAACTGTAAATGGTAAACAATGACATATTACCGCCATATAAGTGGTAAATTTTTTTAAGCACTGTGTATATATTCTGAGTTCATTCCCATGTATATATATATATATATATATATAGTGTATGAAAATGAAATTTTATGAAGATGTTTGCAACTAGAAAGTCTGTAGAAAATTATCTGTAAAACTTTACCAATCTTTTTTATTTTATAGTTTTTAGTTTTGTACATTTTTTCTGCTTTTTTTTAACGTTTGAGAGCTTATTTTTGGCTGTTTTCCAAGTCAGTTGATAATCTGATTACAGTTACGTTCTTCCTCTTTATTTCCTTTTATTTGTTTCAGATTTTTAGCGTTTTATTGTTCGTAATTTCTGTAATCATTCGTTGTCTTCAGGTGTTTCATTTGGGGCGGTTTAATTTCATCTGAGCGACAACGCTTTCGTATTTTGTACTAACAGCATCTTCATATCTGCGTAGTGAAATAACAATGTTTGATAATCTCTTGTAACTTTCAATTGGTTAATTTTAGGGATGCACTGGAACCAACATTTTAAATTCCGCCCGGAATCGGAACTGACCGGAACTTTACAAAGTAACCGGCCGGAAGTAACCGGCAGGTTACTCTTTTGTAGCTCTATATAAGCCTAGTTATATTATCTAGATGTACATTTATTAATGTAGCTGTGGGATAAGTTTTAATGAATACGGTATATTATAAGAAGCTGGCAGCCCTGGGTGTTACCTAGTACAGTAATGATAATACATCAAAATCCTTTTTTTTTTCAGATATCATTTGAAGTTTAAAGTAAATTTTCTATAAAGTTCTTTTTAAATAATACATATAGAGCTCAATTTTTTATCACATCATAATATTATCATTAACCATTGACTAAAACAGAAGTATTATGTCCTTTATTTGGAATTTCTTTTTTGTAGAAGATCAAGCTGATAAAGTTGCAGCATGCAAATTATGTAAAAAGGGCATAAGGAGAGGTGGAGAAGGTTGTCTTCCTAAAAACTTTCGTACCACACAATTACATAAGCAAATGAAAGCAAAACATACGCTTCAATATAGAGAGAATGAAGAGGCAAATTCAAAAAAATCCAAAGCAACAGAAGGTGAAGATGCTCAACCACCCCCAAAACAAAGGAAACTGGCTGCGATGGAATTGGCTGCGATGGAAGACAAATGTCTCTGGAAGCGAGCTTTAATAAAAAAAAAGATTTGGGATATTAATGACCAACGAACCATTGATATTCATCACAAAATTATAAATATGACTGCTGTGGACAATCAGCCTTTAACCATTGTAGAAGATCAAAGCTTCATCGAGTTAATTGCCCACCTTCAGCCAAGATATATGGTACCAAGTAGAAGGTATTTTGCTGATGTAATGCTTCCTCAAACTTATGAAGATGTAAAAGGTCGAATTTTGAGGGAACTGGATACAGCCAACTAACATTGAATAGTTTTTGTATTATTAACATTTAAGTTCATGTTTAAGTTACATAATGAATAAAGTCAAGATGTACTGTATTCTTTTTGGTTTGATGTGGAAACTAGTTTGTTTCAATATATATACACCAGGGGCACTGAATATATTTTGCCCCACACTTTTTTCTTAGCTAAACAATAGGCCATGGGGTTGAAATGTCTTTTG
This sequence comes from Bathynomus jamesi, assembly GCA_023014485.1. Classification (NCBI taxonomy): domain Eukaryota; kingdom Metazoa; phylum Arthropoda; class Malacostraca; order Isopoda; family Cirolanidae; genus Bathynomus; species Bathynomus jamesi. The sequence goes on along the minus strand of JAJOZX010000827.1, from coordinate 1,123,180 downwards.
GGCCGTAAGTTTGAACTTTCTGCGCTTCACATAACCGGATTTTTCCAGTTTGAACCTCCACCCCCCCCCTTTGTATAAAACCGCTTTTAAACGCCCTTGTATAAAAACGATGGTTAACGCAGTTTCGAAAATGGCGTCTGACAGTGATGTGCGTCGTAAACAGAGAGCTGTTATCAAGTTCTTAACCACAGAGAAGGAAACAGTTGGAAATATTCACAAACGTCTACAAAACGTTTACGGAGATGCTGTTGTTGATCGAAGCACAGTTGGACGCTGGTCTAAACGTGTGAGACCATCGGAGAGAGGGAGAGCCAGCCTCGATGATGAGCCACGCAGCGGTCGCCCGGCATCGGCTGTGACATCTCATACTGCAACGTGCTAACAGCATCATTCGATCAAATCGGCGTGTCACATACAAGCAGCTATCACTGCAGCTAGGAATTAGTGAAGGAAGTGTGAATACGATAATTCAACAACTGGGATACTCAAAAGTGTGTTCACGGTTTGTTCCTCGCGAACTGAATGAAGATCACAAAGCCCAAAGAAAAGAAATTGCTTCTGAGTCGTTGGTTCGATACGAGACAGAAGGGGATGACTTCCTTTCACGAACTGTGACTTGGGATGAGACTTGGGTACACCACTTTGAACCTGAAACAAAACGCCAATCCATGGAGTGGCGTCACGCAGACTCCCCACGCAAGAAAAAGTTCAAAATGGCTCCCTCTGCAGGAAATGATATGGCCACCATCTTCTGGAACATGAAAGGGGTGATTCTGGTGGACATTATGAAGAAAGGACAAACAATCAACTCAAAGGCATATATTGCTACCCTACAGAGACTCCACGTATAAAACGAGTTCGACCGGAGAGAAAACTGGAAGACGTCCTTCTTTTGCACGATAACGCAAGACCACCCAACAGTTTGTAAACAAGAAAGGCCATCACAAAAATGCGCTTGACTGTGTTACCCCACCCTCCATACAGCCCGGATCTGGCACCTTCAGACTTCCATTTGTTTGGGCCAATGAAGGATACTATTCGTGGAAAGAAGTTTCAGAGTGACGATGAGGTTTTTGAGGAGGTTAATAGGTGGCTCCGGCGGAACCCAGCGGATTTTTACCAGCAAGGAATAAAGGCCTTTGTTTCGAGGTGGAGGAAAGCCGCAGAAAAGGATGGAGACTATGTGGAAAAATAAAAACTTTTAAAAAAGGTATGTAATTACGTGTGCACAAAATTTCTGGAACTTACAAGGAAACTTAGAAAGAAAAAAAAAAGGTGGGGAAAAATATTGAGTGGCCTTCGTGTGTATGTATTATATATATATATATATATATATATATATATATATATATATATATATATATATATTATTTTATATATATATATATATATATAATATTAAGGTCTGAAAAATGGATTAATCTGAAATAAATTCATAAAGAAATGTCTTTTATTATAGGCCTAAACATATTTCAAATTCATAAGTCCCGGTTCCGACCGGAACAGGAACTTCAAAAAAATTGAGCTCCGGTGCATCTCTAGTTAATTTGGTTGGTTTTCCTATCATCCGTTTGAAGATTTTCTTTGGTATTTAAGTGTGGCAACAAATTACTTTTTTAATGCAAAATCTGCATCATTTAATTGCTTAATTTCCGTGGTTGTGATGTTCCTCACTCGTTCGTGGATGTCCAAAGCCGCCTTCTGTAGACCTTCGTTTATTGATTCTGCTGTTTTTCTATTCGTCAGCTGCTTTTGTGATGTATGTAATCTTGTTCTCATTTAGCTGGTTTTTTTCGTGCTTGAGATTTCCTTGTTTCGTTTTCTAATTTCAAGCCTTTAATTTCAAAGTAGATACTTGAAATTAACGAATGAAAATACAATGCTCTTTAGTAAAGTTAAGCTTCTCTTTACTAAACTTTAATATTTATACCTTGACAAACAGCTTCATTTTTGTCTAACGTATCATATACTGTACACTTTCTTTTTATGATATTTCGGTATGTGACGTTCATGAATACACAACAAACCAACTAATTTGTCACATACTTGGAAACACATCTGTTAAGGCCCTCTTAATTAATTACATGCAAACTCCGTGTTGTTGATTTGAAGGGAGAGAATCGGTGAATCAAGTGAGTAAATAGAGTAGAGTATCTTAATTGGTGTCTTCGTTGATTTCACCTGAGTGCGCCGGATAATTAAATTTCCTTGTCAGCGTAGTTCTCTCCATTCGACTTTCCTTTCCTTGCCCATCAAGCGCAAATCGCAAAATTTACGTGAATTCTAAGCTAGCCTCTCGCTCAAGCAAGAACTGGAATGATTCCCTTCTCCGTAAATTCTGACCCGATGATGGCATTTAGGTACGTGGCCGAAACGTTTAACTGCGTTAGTATATTCCGTAAAGTGACTTATCTTGGCTGTAAATTACCTATAACCTATAACATCCATCATCGACATTGTCTTCTTGGCCAGCGTCCGTAGCTCAGTAGGTAACACCGTTTCCCATAACCAAACTAAAGATACTGAAATCGGGGATTCGTACCCCGATGATGTTGGTATTAATAATACGGAGTCAGAGTAATGGGACGCATTAATTGTTCTGAGTGTTATGCCACTGTCCGGCCATTCTGAATGATCATTACCATCATTATTATTATTATCACACTGTCTCCTTTTACCTGAATAATTAAAGACATTTATGTACCCATAAAATATTTTCTTAGTTTCCTCCTGCAAACGGCAAAAAATAATCTGTAACACCATTATTGGAAGGAGCTCCAACAATCTTAATCCTTAATCATGGGTCAGAAATGAATCGCGTGTTTGGTCTGTGGAACCCGTGAATTCCTATCTAGGATGACTGCATGACTGTGTTCCACACAGAGAGTCCCGCAGGAATAAAATGAGCACTCAGGAAATACAGTCTTACTCGGGTGGATATATACTAAAACGCAGGCATTGTGAGCCGGGTAAACATTTTCTCTTATAAGAAAAATCAAGAATTTACCCCACCACTGCTCCACGATTTTACCTCCCTCGCATTGCTCCCCGGTTTAGTATTTCCAGTTTTAATTTTATTGTGCATATACTGTACATCTTTCTGTGACAAATAAGCACATATAATCAATATCATGCGTTCTATGTTATAAAGGGTTTGGGCACGCTTGGCATCGATCCGATGAGATTTTGGACGATGATATGGTCCAAATTTTGCGTTGTTCAGTAAATATTTCCTTCGGATTTGATACAGATGCGGAAGGAATCTTCATTTTTCCGCAAGCGGGAGCAAGGTACTCCAGGACGTTGTCAATACAAAATTCGTGTCTATGTTTCTCGAAACCTCAAAGATTGGTAATGGAAAACTCCCACAGTTGAATACCAGATCCGTCTTTTCGTCGAATATTCCAATACCTTTTAGATAATTTTATTTTTGCGATTTTCTATACTTAACAGATGGTTGAATCCAGGTCAGTCCAGGTTAAATTAGGCTGGGTTAGTAAAATTTTCAAGGTAAGTAATTAATGTCTTAGGAATATTAATGAAAATGAAAAATATTAATACAAACAAGCAAAAAAATAAAAAATAAAAATACGCGCTAAAAATAGAAATACAAATAATGAAAAATAGCAATGTCGCATTTAAGGGGAGCTACAGACAAACGTTTTCACACCATGACGTCCATAGATTAGATGACATATGACAGCAATGATGAATAGCTTGGATAATTGGGTTGGCCGATTTTTAAATATTTGGCATTAGATTGTAATGAGACTTCTTGATACCTCCGGGAGGCTCGATATATTGTGGTTAGCAAACATTTTCGAAACTGAAAGATCTATTATAAAACAAATTTAGGGTTCTAACAACCTTTTTTTATAATTCACACAGTGTTGCTGCCCATATATATTAGTGCAGAGAATACGAGAGAGGGTCATTAGCTTTACTTCTACAGAATTAGAATTGTCTTAGTCAAGTTTGCTTTAGCGCAGAAATTCGATATTTTCTTATAGTTAAGTCATCAGTCAAGGAGCTGGTGATAATTTGGTCCAAATATGTAAATTCTTGTACGTTCTCTATTGGTTCACTTCTCATTTTAAGACTAATATCATCTGACTGATCAGAGCTTTAGGGATAGAATTACATAACCTTAGTTTTTGTAACATTAAAAAGATCATAAGTCTGCGAATACAATTCGCAGATTTTTATAACACAATCCAGATCTTTAACATAAGGACAGTTGTATGGGTGCAAAAACGAGAGGGGGGGGGGAGGGGAAGAGGGTGTGAGTGGAAGGAAGGGAAAAGGAAAAAGTGGAAAAAAGGGTAATGCCAATGCCACCCCTCCCAAAAAAGTAGAAAATTAAATATAAATTAACCTAAACTAACCTAGGAGGAGACTGTAGGCACCAATCGACTAGGGAAGTATTTTCAGGTTTAGTTTAGGTTAGGTTACGAAAGTATACTCGTATATTCAACTGGTACTCACCCTAATAAATGCAAAAAACTTCACTTTTTTCTACGTGAAGGTCAAAATATGATAATAAGAACCAACTCTAATAGACAGAGTTTTATTTCCACAACAGTTTCGATGCCCACTGGCATGCTCTTCGGGTGGATACAGAAAAATATCCACCCGAAGAGGATACCAGTGGGCATCGAAACTGTTGTGGAAATAAACTCTGTCTATTAGAGTGGGTTTTTATTATCATATGGTACTCACCCACATTAGGTTTGGTTACGTCAATATGCCCTATTACTCCCCACATTGGGTAAGGTTAGGTGAGCTTAGGTTACAATATTCCGATATTTTTGGAGGGAAGCACTCCCTTTGGCACTGGCACTCCCCACACCGCACCCCTACACATAAATGCGACCAAACTACTGCGACTTAACACCATATCATCGGCAAAGACTAAATTATTTGTCCTCATGTTATCTATAGAACATTCAACTTTTGTCTCATTAAGTGAAGCAATTAAACCATCAATATACACATTAAACAGCAGAGGCGAGAGCAAGGAGTCTTGCCTCACTCCACAAAAAACTAACACACTTCGACAATATACTACCCGACCTAACGGTAAAAGACTGGTGGGTATACCAAAATTTCAATATACTTACGTAATATGTGCAAAGGAATTTTCATGTCCTATTCTCTTAAATAAAATAGTGATTTACTTTATAAAATGCCTTGTATCAAAGGAACCGTAAATAGTTGAATTACTGACTGTATTTAAATATAATTTCTTTCTACATATAAATATACATATCTCTTGATTGGGACCTTTTAAAACTAAGCTGATTAAGATGTCCATAAATAATCATTCAATCAGCGCCGCAAAAGTTTCTCTAGTATAGTAGTTTCTAGCAGCAGGAGGCATTATTGTTGCACAGAATGTCTCCATATTTATTTTTGACAAGGGGCAAGATAGATAACATAATAAACTCATGAATATAAGTATAAGCAAACATGGCTGAGGAAAGCAATGAGATATAAAATTTCCCTATGGCATTGGCATATTTTAAGTGCTCATTCAATAGGTCATCTGCCTGTGAGGCAGAACCAACCTTTAACTCTTCAATCAGATTCTTAATTTCAGAAAATGGTCCCTCCCATGGGCGTTTCGCTGCACCCTATATTAAACTTAGCTTTTCCCACACTATTAATAATGTTTGAATAGTGGTTTGTCCACAGCCTTTCAATTTCTTCCTCCCCCGACACCCCATCAATTGTTGGTGGGAGGGCATTTTTGACACCCGTTTCCTTCTTGAAAAATTTTCAGAATTTTTTATTACCATTATTTAAGTTAGTGTCACGGGCTTTTGCCGCTCGAAGAGAATCTTCTTCCTGTTTACACCACCTTATGACTGTTTTATGTTGAACCGTACTTCTACACATATTCATGTAAACTGGTCCTATTCTTGGTCTACTATGAAAGCACCATAAATTGTAACCATCTTTTGATTCCCTCTTGAACGGGGCAATAAAATCATCCCATCCAGGAATAATTTTAATGACAGTTGTAAGATTTTAATCGGAGGCTTTCCTGCTTCCCTTAATATTCATACTATATCATTATAATACCTATCTACGAGTTGATATATATATATATATATATAATGGAATGAGTGCTCCGCTATTTGGGCTAAACACCGACCGTTCAGTTATTGAATCAAACTGCCCTATCAACAGCCCTAAAAGGGAGGCCTTTCGACCGTTAATAAAGACTCAAACGTTCCTGCATTCTCCTGATCAGACTCTCAGGATTCCAATTTACATTCCAGCCATGCATGTGGCCAAGCCCTTTCGAACCCGCTTCACTTCCTCTTCTAATTAATCAATTTAATGTGAATCTATTGTAAATGCATGCATTGCTATTTATGTGTTATCTTAATATACATATAAGCCCCTTCCAATATATATATATATATATATATATATATATATATAATATATATATATATATATATATATACAGGGCGTCCCAAAAAAATGTATACACACTTTAACAGCTGATAGCTCAATTGATGTTTCTTTCTTTCCAAGTTAAACCCATTAGAATTAATAATGGCAGTCAGACTAAGCTTTGAACAAAGGAAATTCATTCTAAAATGCTACTGGAAGTGTGAAAACGCAGTTGAAGTGCAAAGACAGTTTAGGAGGGAGTTTCAAACAGATCCACCAACGCGACTTACCATCACTCGAATTAGAGATAAGTTTGAAGCCGATGGAACTGTTCAGAATGTCCACAAGAAGCGTTCCGGAAGACCACGGACATCGACAAGCCCCACAAAGCAAGAAAGAGTACTGGAAACGTATCACCAAAGTCCAAGAAAATCTGTGCGGCAAGCGAGTCGTGAGGTAGGAATTTCAGAGTCGTCTGTCCAACGCATTTTGAAGCGCTGTCAATGGAAAAGTTACATTCCAAGATTAGTCCATGCTATTAATGAAGATGATCCGGACCGAAGAGTGGAGTATTGCGAGTGGTACTTGGCACGATGTGGATGTGGATTGGACGAAGGGGTTTCGTAGAATACCCTCCGCGTTCACCAGACCTCACACCACTAGACTTTTTTTTATGGGGATACTTAAAAGACAAAGTCTACGCTATAAAACCTGCAACAGTCGCTGAATTGAGAGCAGCCATTGAACGAGAATGCACACAAATACCAAACGAAATGTTTCGTGATGTTTGCGATTCCATTGCTTCGCGTTATCAGCAGTGCCTGGACCAGAACGGACGTCAGTTTGAAAACAGGCGTTGACAAAACAATTAAATAATGTCTGTAGATTCTATTACATTTTGAAAATGAAATATATATATATATATATATATATATATTATGAAAATAACCACGAAAAAAATAAAACGCGAAACGTACTCAAACGCTTTCGTCTAATGACATCCTCAGGAACACTGAAATTAATTATAAGATTGAGACTGTTTATAGATCACAGAAAAAACAAAAATATGATTGGTCCTTCATGGTTATTTTCATCATAAATAATATTCACGTGTTACTTTCGTAAAATAACTTTCATAAAATGAACACCACGCATTCTTTTGGCTTGCTGTTCCCTCTCTTGTCTCCGTTTGTGTCAGTGTTTTCTTCTACATTAATGAAGACGCATACAATTCGTATCCGACGAACGTTTGACTAATTGTTTACAAGAACAGTCCTTCCCAAGTCCTTTCTTCCGATTCGCCTCAAACAATTTGACGACCATCCGTTCAAAAGTTTCAGCAAATTAATTTTACAAAAACAATGAAGTCACCAGACAAAATGGATGGTCCGTCTTGAAAAATTTAAACATTGCTAAACATAATTTTGTGACAGTTATTCTCCAACCGTGGATCCGACATTTGTTTGATGAAATTTACAAAGAGTTGCACAGGAGAACTATTTCACTTCGTAACATTTTGGATCGCAAAATTAAGTCTCATTCGAAATAGTGACTGGAGTAAAAAAGAAAGCTCAGTGAGTTTTGAACCTTTCTTCGAAGAATATTAGCGACGATGCAAAACACACCCTTGGATTTAGTACGTTCCTTTTTTTTGTTAAACTTTCTGCTTTACAAGTCTGTTAGTCTTACTTGTTTTGAAAAAAAACAATGTAATCTCCCCCACTATAATGCAATCTCCCCAACTATAATGCAATCTCCCCCAGCATAGTTAAAGGCCTTGTCAATAGTGCTGCGAATAGCACTTACGAAGAAAACTTTCCTAAACTTTTTCGCAATATCTCTTACTGTGCAATTAAAGAGAGATGATCTCTATATTACTAAAGCAGACAAGTCTAACACCATAGTTATTATGGACAAAGCTGAATACATTAGAAAAATGAACGATCTTCTCCAGGATCCCGTCACATACAGAAATCTTAGAAACAACCCGCAAGATGACGTCATCAAATCACTCAATAGTGGCCTGAAACGTATTCTCCAAAAACAGAAGGATTAATTCCGCTTTTCACATCCATTTCGCCTTCACTTCCCTACCTTTACGGTTTTATTAAAACCCACAAACCTGGGAACACTATTATTAGCTCCATGGGTTCCATTACTTATGAACTCTCCAAATGGCTTGTCAAACTTTTATTCCTAATTTTCAGAACTATCTCTGATTCACATATAAAAAATTCCATAGACCTTGTGAAAAACTGAATAATATACGCATTGAAACCAACGGCAGGTTGATCAGGTTCAACGTTTGTTTATTGTTCGCAAAAATTCCAAATGACAACATGCTTGATTTTCATGAGAATTACAAAGGTATGACCTGCCCACTACCTGAACACATTGTTATGGAAGTCAGTAAACTTTGCATCAGAGTGCAAATTCACATTTAATGGTCAATATTATCAACAGGTTTTTGGGATGGCCATGGGTAATCATCCTTGTCGCCCCTCCTCTCCAATATTTATACAGAGTTTTTCGAAATAACTTTCATTCCAAGAATCCTTGGGGTACAGTTGCGGGTACGTCGACGATATTTTGTGTATCTGCCTTCAGGCGTGATCTGGATGACTTCCTCGTTCAGTCTAAATAATCAAGTCCCCCCCCCCCCAGCTAAATTTACTTTGGAAGTGGAACAAAACAACTAGCTCCCATTTTTGGATGTACGTGTACAACTGTACGCAGGAAAAGCCCAGTTTTTTAATTTAGTATCTATCGGAAAAAACAAACAACTTGTCCTATGTACACTTTTACTCCGGAAAATGACACCCCCATCAAGAAAGACGTATTTTCTTGTTTCTCCGTGCCCTTAGGATCGCCAGCCCGGAATACATGGATACCGAGTTAGAAAAATCAACAATATTGGAAGTGATTTGTGTTACCCACCTGCTTTTTTTTGGAATCTTGTCTTAACAAGACAAAACGAACCTTCTATCATGTGAATAATAACCCTTGCACGTTGTCGAAGGATATTTTAATACTTCCATTTTCCCGTCTTTTTAAACATTACTAATGTATTTAAACTTTTGAACATTAATGTACTATATGCGTGTGACAATATTGTGAAAAATGTCATCATAAAGAAAATTCCGACGAATAATTCAGAAATTATCTATAAAATTGCCTGTAAACAATGTAACTTCTTTTACACTGGACAGACGGGAAAAGATTTGAACACACGTGTAAAACATCATAAATATTCCGTTAGAACGGGACAGTCGTTTATGTTGTCCATTTGTCAGGGTTGCCCCATTGTACTAAATGGAATAAGTCTTCAGTTTTGTTTCACTCAAGCAATATTGTTAATAGAAATATTCTTGAGTCTACCATTATTCAACTTGTAAACAATCTCACCCTTAGCCCCAGGGCCTTTTCTCGCTCGATCCTGTTATTTTGAATTCATTCAGAACAAATTTGATAAGAAGTGCAAGTAGGGATGGAAAATAACCGAAAAATGTAAAACCGGTTTTCACCGTCGCTATATTCTTAAAGCCGGTTTTTACCGGTTTTCACCGATGGGATTCTGTATGCTTTTTAGGGAGGTAAATGATCAAAATATTAAACAGAAATAAAGTTTTAATTGATTCAATCAAGTATGTGTAACAGTTGAATTAAAAAGTTTATTATCGAACTTGATTTCTGAAATAACACTTGAGAAAACAAAGCGCATTAAGTGTCTGATCTGACATTCTTGATCGAATCTTTGTGACGAATAAACCAGCAGCTGAAAAAACTTTCTCGGACTCTACGCTGGTGGCTTTTATTGTAAGCAACGCCTCGTACATTCGATCCAAATTTTCGCTTCTATTCAAAGTCGCCTCAAAATATTTGAATTCATTGTTTACGTCAAAGGTCTCAGAAGAATCTTTCTTGGGTTTCATTTTAAGTTTGTTCATCTCCACATGTACTCGTTCATAAGTTGATCGTCATCATTTACTTCACGACCTGAGCTGCATTGTGAATCTTCGAGTTTCGAAGCAATTGATTGGACTTGGTCGTCTGTTTCTGAAATCTGGCAAGCTTCTGGAAAAAGCCTCTTAAATGTATGATCCGCATACTTCTTAAGTGCTTGTCTTGAAGGGAAGAGGAACGGTGCTGATGATTCATTTTTCAAGACCTCGGGATTGTGGAGAAAACTCAGCAAGGCGACAGCTTCTTTTTGTCTTCTCGATGAGTAGCGATCAATGAGACACTAACGTAGCTCAAAAGCTAAAGGATTGTTTTTGCTTTCAAATTTATCCAAAATGAACTTCATGGAAGATTCAGCTTTGAGCAAATTTGCATCTTCGGAACAGAGTCCCTTCAAAACAATTTTCAGTGGACGAAGCGTGTCAAAGAGGCTCTTTAGAGCATTCCATTCTTCATTTGAAACCGTCTCTGTTGAGCGTATCACTCTGAGGGCCTTTGAAATGCAATTTTTGAGTTTCAAAAATCTTTCTATCATGGCCAAAAGACTGTTCCACCTCGTTCTACAATCAAGGATAAGCTTCATTTCCTTTCCATTAAATTCACCTTTGACAAAATCCTGCAATCTCTCATTTTTTAAAGGAGACTTTCGAAATATGCGGCAGATTTTTCTCAACTTATTTATTACTTTTAAGTAATCTTCTCGAAGTTTTGGAAGAACAATTACGTCATCTATGTCGGACTCAAAAATTGTATCAGTGCATAAAATTTCACACTCATCTTCGCTTAACTCATGTGCAGAGTGTTCATTTTCTTCGATGGCTTCATCTTCAGGGGTAGGGTCACTTTCCCCTTCAACTGAATTTTCAACAGTTTTTTAATACAAGATATCCGAAACCGCGAGATGTATAGCATGTGCAATGCATTGCTGGTGATCAGGTACTATTTCTCTTCCAAATTTGACCATTACTGAGGCACCGTCGGTGGTGCAACCCACGATATGCTTATCTAGGTCCAAGCTAAAGTCTTCCAATCTTTTCCTAACGATTGCGATAGTTTTGGTGCTATCGAGAGAATCATTTATTTTCATGAGACCAAGAGACCAACGTTGATTTTCATCATGAACACTAATATTAATATATCTTTGGTTTTGCAAAGATGTATACTCATCCATAGTTAACGAATAGCGGATTCCTTGTCTTACCTGATTCTTGAAGTAGTTGACCAATTCATGTTTCTTTTTCTCATAAAAACTAAGCACCATTTTTCTGACACCATGATGGGAAGTTGGATGAGGCTTGTCGTATTTTATCTTTCTTAAGCTTTCTTGAATGAATTCACTTTTAGCAATTTTTTTTTATTGGAAACTCAGTCCATCTACACACGCAAGTTTCGAAATTTCCTCTTCTATGGACTTTTTTTGCACAAACTCTTCCACTGTTCTTTGTTTCTTCAATGGCTGATTAATCTGGTCGATGTTTATGCCATGAATATTTTTCATGTGGGATGATAAACTTGAAGTAGAACCTCCACAACACTTTAAAACTTTGTGACATGTCATACACTCTGCTTCTTCTTTATTCTTACGAGTGAAATGATACCAAGCATTTGATTTCTTTGACATGATGGAGTATTAAATCTTAGAATCTTAACTGATCAATGTGCAATCATCCACATAACATTCAAGACAAACAAAAAACGATACGAAACGATGCAAAACGTAATTACTATGTTTTTAAACGTTTGGAAACGTTTGTTTCATAGAAAGTGGACAAAAGTGATAGGAGACTTGCGCAAAAATGTGAAAAACGGTTCTTATCGTCGGTTTCGGTGATGATTAAAAATTTTCATCATCGGTTAAAAACCGGTTTTTTAAAACAGGGTTCCATCTCTAATCCCCACCTTCGAAAATCGGAACAATACCCGCAGAGTCGTTGAACACTAGGACAAAACCCTATTTATGCACCCCCCATTAATTTTCATTACTAATTAATAATAATTAGTAATAAAATAAGACATTTGTCAATATCCTAAACTTAACTACTATTTCGAGTCACAAGGAACCCTAGGCCTGTTCAAAAATCAACTTTTTCTTATTTTCATAGGTTTCTGTACATTTTCCCATGCTTTTTGATCTGAAAAAGCCGAAAATCACAACTATTTTGACCTAGGATGTTGGGAAGCATTGCCGCATGGAGCTTTAAATTTTATGCCTTGAAATCGGCCAAAGCGCCAATTCCGGGGTCCCTTGAATTATGTTTTGCACTTTAACTTTTGATCTAAACAAGATAGAGCAACAAATTAGGTATGAAATGAAAGCGCATAAAATTAATAAATAATAATAATAATAATAATAATAATAATAATAATATATAAATAATAATTTATAATAATAATAATTATCTATCATTTTTCAGGAAACAACAGAAACTCAATCAGAATCTAGAAAACCATCTACAAGTTACAACTTCACAATGGCATTAAGCAAGGAGCTGAGGGAGCTCCGTGGGCGCACAGTTGATATCTCAGAACCTCCACGTACTGTCCACAGGCAGGTGTCAACTGGGCCATCTACCAGATCTCTCACTGAAACTTTCCTGGTTGGATACCCTTCAGCTTTTATCAGTGGTTCCCAGCTTCCCACCAACAGACAGGCGTTCCAGTATTTCCTTAATCTTCAGAATTTACCGGAAAATGCAGGGAGGCCCATGGTTCAAGACCTTGCATATGAAACAGTTGAATCTATCATCCCATTCTGGCAGATGGCTAGGATCAAGACAATGACCAAGTACAACGCAATGAAGCTCTTCATGAAACTACATGAGAAACATCGTGCTCTGGTGAAAAGCAAAGGAAGAGCAAGTAACCCTGGAGGAAAAAGAGGAGCATTTGTGCTGGAATTAGACAGCCTGTTCGATATAGGAGCTCCAGATGCAATCCAGGAAATACAGAACAACAGACTGTTATCCAGAGAGAAGAAAGATGAGGATATCAGGTTCTACGAAGACCAAAAGACTGAGAGGAAAGGTCATATGTCTGGTCATGACAAGATTTTTGAGACAAGATCCTGCAGCAAGCAGCGAGGAATGAAAGACTGCAGCATAGACAAGAACAAGGTAAAACTAATTACTTTGAACGTTACAAAAAGTTTTAAGTTTACTCCATTGCGATATTTGCATGTACTTAACAATTACTGTCTTAACATGTTGTACTATTTTACAGCTGCAGCAGAACAAGAGGCAGTTGTTCATGTGGATGACATTACCTGGGGTGACTCAACTGACAACGACGCTAACACAGAGGACATGGATTACCATCAGCCTCGTCCTGGATGTTTCACCATCAAGACACTGTGACTAGTGTGACTTTGACGTTTCCAAGGAAGGTCATGGAATGTGATGTCATCTGCAATACAGCTGATCGTCTTGGTTTATCAGACAATCAAGTTACTGCCATGGTTTCTGCCACCTTGAAAGCTGGAGGGGCTGATCTGGATAACTTCGTCATCTCAACCTCAACAACACGTCGCAACAGAATGCTGTCCAGGTATAATATCAGCCAGAGTCACATGTCCAAGTTTTGTGAAAACCCCCCACAGTACGCTGCCTTACACTGGGATGGAAAGTTGCTCAAAGATGTCTTGGGCAGTGAACCTGGAAGTACCTCAGAGACTTTAGCTGTGCTAGTGTCTGGTACACCTTCATACACTGAAGGAAAGTTATTGGGAGTACCTGTCATCGACAATTCTTCTGGCACAGCTCAGGCTGAGGCTTCAATGGATTTACTGGAGACATGGGAACTTACGGATAATGTTACTGCCCTTGTTTTTGACACTACATCCAGTAACAGTGGAGTTCACAGAGGAGCTGCCAAACTGCTAGAGAAAATGCTGAACAAAAAGGTGTTTTATCTGGCCTGTCGACATCACATCCTGGAAATCCTAGTAGGAGCAGTTTGGGAGAAGCTGTTTGGGAAGGTGAAGGGGCCAGATAATCCCTGGTTTGAGCATCTGAAGGATGTTTGGACGGACTTGTCCAAGGAAAACCCAAAGATGCTGGCTATCAACAGCAAATGGCTGAAGGAAAAGAAGAAGAACAGTGAAGAAATACTCCAAGACATTCTAACAGCAGAAAGGCTTCCAAGAGCCGACTACAGGGAAATGGCTGAACTGACAGTCATTGTTCTTGGAGGAACGCCTCCTCGAGGTATTCACTGGAGTCGACCAGGCGCCATTCATCAGGCCAGAAACCTGTCCTCCATGAAAATGCTGATGTTTGCAGATCAACTTGAGTACGACGAAGACACTGTATCAAAGCTGGAAAGACTCAACACCTTCCTTGCGCTGTTCTACACTCCTGTATGGATGATGTCAATGTCTGCTGCAGATGCTCCCGTGAATGATCTAAGTCTAATCCAGGACATGTTGAAGTACAAGAAAACTGACCCAGAGCTTGCTGATGCAGTACTTAATAAGATGGAAAACCACAAATGGTACCTGACGCAGGAAGTCGTGCCATTTGCCCTGTTCAGCAGTAGATTGAGTGACACATTGAAGCACGACATTGCTGCCCAGTTACATGCCACTGAGAAGCCACACAGCTTCAGAACAGGAAAGCCTCTATTCCAGAGAGTCACAGCTAAGACCACCCTCGTTGATCTCATTGGCCCAGAATCACATTTCCTGCTGGACACACTGAACATTGGATCCGAGTGGCTTCTGGAACCTGTCACGTCTTGGCCACAGAATGAGGACTACAGAAAAGCGTTGGACTATGTTAAGAATCTGAAAGCGGTGAATGACATTGCTGAACGTGGTGTCAAGATGATGAGCGACTTTGCAAATGTCATAACAACAGATGCCAAGCAAAGGGACTATCTCCTTCAAGCTGTGGAGTTCAACAGACGCCGCTTTGACAGCTTCAAGAAACAAACTCTCAACAACTGACTGTGTAAATGTCATTATGAAATTAATCATCATGTAATGCTTTCACTTCTTGATCGATTAGACTTGTGACAAAATGTTAATCTCAAATTTGTGTCATGAATAAGGCGTCTTGTCTGCCTTGAGTGTGAGAAAACGAATTTTGTGATATTTCTGAAATCTTTGTATGTACCAATGTGCCATTTCTTGTTCCAAGACTATCATAATTGTATAAGTTAGAAAGAGGATTAAAAACACTTTAATTTGGTGCCTATTTTGTTGCTCTATCTTGTTTAGATAAAAAGTTATAGTGCAAAACATGATTCAAGGGACCCCGGAACTGGTGCTTTTGGCCGATTTCAAGGCAGAAAACTTAAAGCTCCATGCGGCAATGCTTCCCAACAACCTAGGTCAAAATGGTTGTGATTTTCGGCCTTTTCAGGTCAAAAAGCATGGGAAAAAGTACAGAAACCTATGAAAATAAGAAAACGTTGATTTTTGAACAGGGCTAAAGGAACCCATTCAAAGGCTCAGTCACTTACATAGTCGAGTGATTTATTACATGTATGTATAAGCAAAAGCATCTTGGATTAAGATGTAACGCGTATACGGAATTCAATGTATCAGCTATAAACCAAGAACGAAATGCATTATGAAACAGTTGATGATACCGCTTCCCCTCTTCGGCGCCCTATTCCTGGTCGCCCCGACCACTCACTTCTTGCTAAGGCACTGAATACTCGCTCTTTTCATTATAACCAATTTTTCTACTGTGTTCATCGCTATTCTCCATAATAAGTGTAGGGGTTTTGCTATCTCGACTTTAAATGTTTTGTTCAGACTGGCATTCTATTTATCTGGACCTACTGCTGCGTGTGATTTCATTTATCCCGTCATCGCTAGTATGTCCTCCGGAGTAAAATCGAAGTCTGTATAAAGTGCCCTTCTCTCGTTTCTTCAAAGGGCGAATGGCAGTTGTACAGCACCATCTATTTTGGGGGCACTAAAAACTAATTCGTATTGGGCATGTCAAATTTCCGAGATTTCCTGTAAATCGTCAATCAATGTATCGCTGTCGTTTTTAAGAGATCCTTTGGTTCTTGTAGTTAAATAATTTCATGTCTATTCTCTTTCCATTACGAAAAAACGTCCATTTTCCTCTTTCGAATTTGTTTCTTCTTCCATTTCCATGTTTTTCAGGGGGCACATTTCTCTAAGATTGTCATCACCCTTTCTTCGAATAAAGACATCTCTTCCGTCGCTTTGTCCATAAATATGTTTTCTTATTTAGTCTTTGATACATCAGTTTTTATTCCATCTCATTTTATTATTTCTTAGATGAGGCTAAAGTGTTTGAATCTCCCTGCTTTAGATATGTTTGGTCTTGGGTATGAGGTATGGGTAATGTTTGTAGTTACATCAACCAGATTGTAGTAAAATATTACCAAAGTTATTAATAACCGAGTTATTATTAATATAATATTTATTAAACTGTCGTTATTTGTTAAAAGTAAGTTTAGACATGTCTTTTTTTTTTCAGTGATCTCTTG
The DNA here is from genome assembly GCA_023014485.1 of Bathynomus jamesi. Lineage (NCBI taxonomy): Eukaryota > Metazoa > Arthropoda > Malacostraca > Isopoda > Cirolanidae > Bathynomus > Bathynomus jamesi. Next base: position 1,106,347 of record JAJOZX010000827.1, on the reverse strand, counting down.
TGTTAACGCAAATGTCTCTGACGGAGATAATATCAAATTTTCTTGCTCCCGTTTTTCCTTTCTCCCTCCTTTTCTTCGGTTTTTATAAACGCTTTTCTCATACACAGAAAAGAGAACTTCCCGCAACCTTCTCTAAATAGAAATGTTATCTTTTTTTTCTCAATTCAGTCAAAAAAAAAGTTTTGAAAACCATATCTTCTACCAAAAGGAATTATGTATCATTAAAAAAGATATTCTATCATGTGAGAAGAAATTTTTATACCGAAAAGAAGGGAAACCTTTCCCTAAAATGCATCCCCCAAAAGAAGAAAAACATGCCCCTAAAATATATCCCCAGAAAGAAGAAAAACTTTCCCCTAAAATGTATCGCCAAAAAGAAGAAAAACCTTCCCGTGGAATGTATCGGCAGAAAGAAGTTATTTGATCTAAATTAAGAAAGTTTTATTTTGAGTGTATTTTCTTATGTTATGAAAGGAAAGTTGAAAGTAAAATTTTATTGACGATTGTCAAATTTTGGTTTTACGACAAATTTCTTATTTTACTTAAAACTTTCAGTGAACTTTTCCACTTAAGTTTCTTTCCAGGATTTTTACAGTATTCATAACACAACATTCCATTTTTCAATTTTCAACTGCTAAAATCTAGATTTATTTAATCCTACGATTTAATTTTTATAATGTTATAATAATGTTATAATGTTTCAGACCAACAAAGACCCTAGGATCCACTCATGGCTGGTCTACCTAACTGTATTCGTAATTGTGTATTGTGCATGTCCTCCGTGGTGGCGGAGGGACCTACAATTTTACGTGGGTTCCGAACCACAAAGCCTTAATTTTACTACCTTAAACTATACCCAATCTATCAACATATGCGTCTAATCGATTTTTAAACATGTTTATAGACGTGCTACTAATTACTTCTACCGGCAAACTATTCCAGCTATTTACTATTCTATGCGTAAAAAAGTTTTTGGCAACTGCTGTCTCGAACCTTCTACTTGTCAACTTACACCCGTTATTTCTAGTCCTATTATATTGAGATATTTCGAAAAAGCTATCTCTATCTACGTTATCGAACCCATTCATAATTTTGAAAACCTGGATTAGATCACCCCTTAGCCTTCTAGTCTCGAGTGTAGTCAATTTTAACTCCTTAAGCCTATCCTCGTACGACTTTGACCTAAGCGACGGAATCATCTTAGTTGCTCGTCTTTGAACTCTTTCGAGTTTGTCTATATCTTTTCGCATATGCGGATTCCAAAATTGGATCGCGTACTCCAAATGGGGTCTAACTAATGATTTATAAAGAGGAACTATAATATCGCGCGATTTGTACTCAAAATTCCGAGCTATAAAACCTAACACTTTGTTCGCTTTATTGACCGCTGCTGTACTTTGTTTCGCTACTTTTAAATCACCAGTGACTATAACTCCTAAATCTTTTTCCTGCTCTACGCTTGTTAACTCCTTCCCTGACATACTATACGCAAAATTACCGTTACGCGAACCTATATGTAAAATTTTGCACTTATCGACGTTAAATCTCATTTGCCATGTGACTGACCAATCAACGATTTTATTCAGATCTTCCTGGATTTTACCTCTATCTTCGTCATTAATCGCCCTACCACCCAGCTTCGTGTCATCCGCAAACTTTGAAACTGTACTGACTAGGCCGACATCTAAATCGTTAATATATATAAGAAAAAGCAAGGGGCCCAATACAGAACCCTGAGGAACGCCACTCGCTACATTAGCCCAACACGACTCCGCTCCATCAACGACCACCCTCTGTTTCCTACCTCGCAACCACTCTTCTATCCAATTTATTACTACACCCCTGATTCCATGAGCCTTAGTTTTTTCAATGAGTCTTTTGTGCGGTACGGTGTCAAACGCTTTTTGAAAATCTAAATACACTACATCAACCGCCCGATGACTATCGTAAACGTCAACCACGCTTTGAAAAAATTCTAAAAGATTAGTTAAGCAAGATTTGTTTCGCCTAAAACCGTGCTGCGTATTTCTAACTAAGTTATGCAATTCTAAGTGTTCGACTATACGATCCCTAATTATTGATTCCAGTAGCTTACCTACAACAGACGTTAAACTGATTGGCCTATAATTTCCCGCCGCACCTTTATCGCCTTTCTTAAAGATAGGTGTTACGTTTGCTAACTTGAAATTATCTGGTACGCACCCCTCAGAAATAGACGCATTAAAAATCTTGTTAGCGGCACAACAATGCTATCTTTAATTCTTTTAGTTGTATGGGATATATGGAATCCGGCCCGGTGATTTACGCATTTTCATTTTATCAATATAACGCATTACCTCCCCTTCACTAACCACAATATTATCCAAAATATTACCATTATCAAAAGGTATTATGTCTATGACCGTAGGGATATTCGTTACATCTTCTATAGTAAAAACTGACGTAAAAAATTCGTTTAACAAGGTAGCCATTTCCTTGTTTTCAGAAACTAGCTCTCCGTTAACATTTTTCAACGGCCCCAAGACACTTTTTACTGGATTTCTATTGTTGACGTATTGAAAGAATCGCTTGGGGTTTTCTTTACCGTCACGAGCTATGGAGATTTCAAATTCGCGCTTGGACTTTTTTATTACACTTTTCGCTTCACGCCTTAGAGATATGTAGTTGTTTCGTAACCACAAATTGTCTTTATCGCACTTATGTAGCCTATAAGCCCTATCTCTACTCTTTATAATGTCTCCTACTCTAGAAGTAAACCACAAGGGCTTGTTGTTTACTTTCGCACGCTTAATTTTGTACGGTACACATTCCTCATTTATAGTCCTAAATACTGTTTCAAACGATTCCCACATTAGTTTTGCGTTGGAGATCCCCATTACGTTTTCCCAATTGACGTGTGACAATTTATTTCGAAATTTACAAAAGTCTGCGTGCTGGAAGTTAGGAATTTTAGTCGAGTTAGCTGGTTTCGAGTGACTTACTGAGAGGACAAACTCTACCATATTGTGATCGCTATTGCTTAACGGTTCTATTACTTGAAGATCAGTGATTAGCCTATCATCCGTAGTTATTACTAAATCTAAAATACTGTCCAACCTCGTAGGTTCCCCAACCTTTTGAATAAGAAAGCTATCCTCGAGAAAATTAACTAAACGATTACCTTCCGCGTCTCCCTGCATTGTATCGTAATTCACGTTGGCGCAATTAAAGTCACCCATAACTAAAGCCTGCTCACTACCTATTATTCTCTTTAGTTCACGATATAACGCTTCGTCCGTATCAGCTGTTTGATTAGGGGGCCTATATATAACCGCAACAACAAGTTTGAAATCGTTCAATTTAAGTTCTGCTATAGTCGAATCTATCGGTTCTGGAATTGTGTGCTTTACTTCTATAACGTTCGCAATATTATCTTTGATATACAACATAACACCGCCTCCTCGCCTACCTATTCTGTTTTTAACAAAAAGTCTATAACCTCTAATTTGATACTCCCCTACAAAGTCACGTGTTTCAGTGCTAAGCCACGATTCATTTATCGCAATTAAATCATAGTCTTTACAAGCAATTAAAGAAAAAATTCGTTTATTTTATTTCGTAGGCTACGAGCATTTAAGGATAGAACCTTCAAATTGTTTGTAATTGCGACACCTTCGCGAGCGCAGGGGAAATTTGTGGAAATTACGCTGGGACCGTTCGAGTTACGGCAGCCTGAAAAGAAGAGACAGTATTATGAAATAGTCTTCCTAAACGCGCAGCTCCAACGTCATTAAGATGAAGTCCATCTCCGAGGAACAAGTCCCTCCTGCCGTAGAAACTGTTCCAAAAATTCGCAAAATGCACTCCTTCCTGTTGGCAAAGAGACTTTAGGTTATTGTTGATATAGGTCGCCTTGCTGTAGAAATCGCTACGTTGGATAATTCGAGGAAGTATACCTGTTAAAACAATCTTATTAGTTTTTTCCTTTAGTCGCTCTAGTAAGTCCCTGTACCTAGCCAGCAGTTCTTCCGATCTAGAATTTAAAACGTTATTAGTACCGACATGAATAACATACGTTGTGTCCTCAGAGGTACCGTCTGTAAAATGGTCAACACTATTAGTTATATCCTCCACCCTTGCACCAGGGTAGCAGTAACGGCGCCTACGACGAGGGTTTCTCCCACAGAATTCCTCGAGCTGCCCTCGAACAATGGAATCGCCAACGAGTCGTATTTCCGGTTCATCAGCATCTTCGAAACCTAAAACAGAAAACTTATTGTTTGTTATTACTGGTAGACAAGTCTTAGGTTTCTCAATGGGGCTCCATTACGCACTCGAACGAAGGGTTGGGAACTAGGGGAAGAGAGAGGGCTATTAGTACTATTTATATTATTAGTAGAAACTGAGGCAGGAGGGGTCGTAACTGGAGTCTCAAGGGATTCTAATTTTGCCGTCAGGAGCATCACGCTTTCTTCAAGCCTCACTCTGGCCTCCCTCTCACGTTCTAACTCGTTCCTCAGGACTTCCATGCTTGAGCACCACCTGCAAACTAACTGTTCATTATTATTAGCCATTGTAAACGCGTAAGCGGCAAATTTCCCTTCACAGCGACTGCAAGTACTTGACGGGGGTGCCATGCTCTTAATTAGTTAAAAAACAAAAACAAAAAACCGAGCGTTTGGAAATTAATAAATTACAACGTAGGTCTACCGCGTGCTTATTGTGCCGTCACCTGCGCAAACCCGCAAAAATGTTCCTGAAACGCAGAAACAGGTTCTTGTAACACAAATTTATACTAAATGAATATATAATTAAGCTACCGACGAAAGCTCTATAATGTATTACTAAAACTTATCTGTCCGCTATTCGACCGACTGTTTTTTTCCGTTTTCCTTTTTCCCACGGTGGGTGACCACATTCTACTTGATCCCCTGAAGGAAAGGAAAATGAACTTTATGAAAGCACGTTTTCTGATAGATTTGAAAAACAAAAAAGGCAAACCAAGGGAATTTCAACCTTATGAATCCTCCGTTAGTAATAGATTCGGGAAACAAACAAGGCAAGCCACGTGCACTAGCCTTGGTTTAATCAAATAATATAGTAATGAATAAAGTCAATAAATGAAATATATTCGTTAATGAATGATTAGTAACACGAAGTAATTTAGTTAAGAATGCACCAAACACTATTTTTTTTTTAAAGACACTTCAACGAAAACCACTTATTCAAATGGTAACACTGGACACTCGATAAAACACGTCTTTTCACAAGGAAAGACTGATTACTACCCCATTGGTTTCGTAGTCTGTAAAATCTTAATATATTATAGTGTTATAATTATTTCTCTATCCTTAATACAATATTCGCAGTTTTCACATTTGTTCTTGTAATTTTTGAGGTGTTTCCTTTAAGAATGCCAAGTTTGGATTTCTTCATTTCATGATTTCATTTCGGTTTCAAACATTTTGTAAAGAACTGTTTGGTTTACGTTGTTTCCTTATTGTCAAGTCCGCTTTCCTTCGATGTGCAGATGTCGTTGCACTGTGGTCCTAAGTGAAAAAAATATATATATATGTGTATATATATATATAATATATATATATATATATATATAACATGCGTGTGTGTGTGTGTGTGTATGTGTGTGAGTGAATTATAATTGCCATATTTTTACAAGTTTACTTTTGCAGAGAGTTAAAACCGTAAACAAACTTAATCCGCGCATAAGAAACGAAATTAACGTAACTTTTTATGAGTGATAAGTATTCCATAATGGCAAGAGTGAGATCAGAACTGAGAGCAAATACCAGCCTCCGGATAATCACGTAACTCTGACAGTGAAAAATAATACTTTACTATGAAAATAATTCATATTTGAGGAGCAAATGTTGGAACAGTTTTTTGGATGAGGCGAATGAAAGGCTTTCTTCAGTTGTAGTTCTTCCACATTTAATGACTGGTGCGGAAAAGTGCGTAATACCGAACTGTACAGTATATCCTCGTTATTGAATTGGTGCGGCTTTTCCGTCGCTCGTAAACAAGAGAAATGAAACATCGCTTAAGTATTCAGCGACAATCGTCGGGAGACGATGAAAAAGAAGAATTAAATGAAATGCGCAGTAAAATTAACTTTATTATTCTTGTTTGGCCGCACTTGGAGGCAATTATCACACATTATTACACTTCCTCCTCAAACGACAATTCCGTAAGTAACAAAAGAGTGGATCGACGCATCTTCTTCACGCTCTATCATCTTACGGTTGAAAGGGGAACTCAGTCCGCAAATACCCCTAACTGTTATGGGGACATGAGAATGCGTGTAATGTTACGAGTCAAATGAAAACTTTAAAAGAACCTATTAATGTCAATAAAGTTCACAAATTTAGTTTTTGAGTCCATATACACAGATGTGTACACACACACACACACACACACAATATATATATATATATATATATATATATATATATATATAAAATGTATTTTCCTTTATTTTCCTTTGTTAGTGGAACCATTTATAGTTGTGAAAGGAGCGAGCAAATGCAGGACCATCTATTTTCTCATATTTATGTTACGGGCTTGAATTTATTTTAGTTTTAAAAGCGCAGAATTTATTTAAGTTTTAATATAAAGAGAAAGAATATACTTAAAGAACGAACATACGAGAATAACGAACAATATAAAGAGAGAATATATAAAAAATATAGCGGTGTGTGTGTATATATATATATATATATAATATATATATATTATTATTACTGACTGTATATAATATTACCTTTCTCTTTAGGATGCTCCACTGCTGATACGAAATAAAAAAAAATCTTGAGATAATTTGAGAGATGGAGTAAGAATGTGAGAAATAATTTTTGAGCCGAAGTGAAATTGTGTGCGAGATAGAAGGGAGATGAAGGAAGCTGTAAATACTGAAGGTGAGAGACTCCACTCAACGAACGAGATACACTCGACAGATAACACATGAAATACAGATAAAAACAGTTTAAGAGATGCAACAAAAACTCGCCCAAACATCCAAAAAAAAAGAGGAACGAATTTTATAATATATTATATATATATATATATATATACACTTTAAGTTGTCTGAAAAAGATCTGGAATACAATAAAACTGAAATCTCTTAGTGACGTAAGCAAAAACACTGCAGCGAATACAAACCACACTTACCAAGTTTATGAACCCCAAATCACACTATCGTCAGCACTTGGTTACAACAACAGTACAAACATTGATTTTGATTATCATCAAACACTTGCGTATCTGAACGAACGACTCCCAAACCACTGGATTGGAAGAGGTGGTCCCATCTCTGGTCCCCAAGGTCACCTGACCTATATCCATTAAATTTCTTTCGCTGGAACTTTATGAAAGTCACTATTTACCAGAAGACTGACAATGTGACAGGTTTGTGAGGCTGAATCGTTGCTGCAACTGACACCGTCACCCACTGATATGCTAACAAGCACTTAGCGAGAGGTTCAGTGCCAACTGTGTGTGTGAGTATCGAGCTACCAAAGATGTACATATCGAGATTGTCTAACTCCTTAAAATAATTTCGTAAAATAATTTAATATGCTGTAAACCTCTCATATATATATATATATATATATATTATATATATATATATATAGGGTGAATTTCACAATTAAACACTTGAATAAATGCTGTAAACCCACAGGGACAAATGAAAAGCGATTCCAAGGCCTTTCTTGTATTTAAGGGGAAAATATATTTTAACAAGATTTGGTCAGTTTTATAATTTATTAAGATTATTTACAAAGGATATGAATGTACATTCGAGAATGTTCCTTTTAGTTATGTCTATCTTTTAATAGAATTTTAGAACCTTTCCAATTAATACTATGATTATATCTATACATATCATTAAATAATGTATTAGAATTATTGGCTGTTCTGCAAGCATATTTATGCTGTTTTATTCTCTCAACCAAGGTTTTTCCCGTTTAACCAACATAAACTGAATCGCAGTGCTAACAACTATTATCATAGACACAAAAACCGCATTATTTGAATTGTTTTTTATGAGGGCAGATTTAACAGTATTTTTATAATTAATTCCAATTGTTTTTAGTAAAATGGGAATGTTTAAAATTTTCATGGTAAGGGAGGCTAAGAGGATATTTTTATGATCCAATTCTTCGTGAACCTACTCTTTTATAATGCTTATTTTTAGCCTTGTTTAAACAATTTTCTAGAAATGGAATAGGACAACATAGTTTAATGCCAATGATCATAATAGTGCATAATCACAATCTAAAAATTCAGCGCTAACAACTGTTAATGTTCTGAGAAACATTGAAGAAAATTGAAGATTTCATCAAAGGATGACAACCAATCAGAATAAAAGTGAACATACGAATTATTATTCGTAGGCTTAAGGAAAATTTCAAATTTGAATTGATTTATGCATCTCCGAAATTTTAGATCCAGAAATGATAAGCATTCGTCATTTTCCTTTCCAACAGTAAATTTTATAGACGGAACTAAACTATTGAACTATCGAGGAATTCATCAACATCCAAATTATCAGGTCAGAAACATAAGGTATAATCTACATACCGACACCAAACAATGTTGAAATTTACGATAGAAGACAAAATTCTGCTTTCAAAAACTTCCCTATACTATATATAAATTCACTAACACGGGTGAGAGGGGATTTCCCATCACCAATCCAAACGCCAAAGCGTAAAACTTATCTTCAAACTGAAATTTACAACCTTTGACGCGAAGCTTAATTCAATATTCGAAAGCTTATCTTTTAGAAAGTGACGGAATTCATCACCAAGAGGAACTTTAGCGTATGAACAACAAATATTAATTAAAAGTAACAAGTTTGAAATTGGAATCATTAAAAGAAACTTCAGTTTGTTAATAAAATGTACGCTATTTGCAATGTGGGATTCGGAAATAGAACCAACTAAAGGAGTTAATAAATTGACTAGCCATTTAGATAGCTAATAGGTTACGGAATTACAATGTCTCGTGAGATTGTCAACTTTGTGCGTTTCATCAAAACATACAAAACACCTTTCCCACCGTACACAAATTTTCCCATTTAAATTGACTTATTTCTTTAGATTACGAGTACATTCGTAGCCTTAAACCTTGTTTAAGGGAAACTGCCGGAATCGATCTTGAGTCTTCCATTTAGCAGTAAAGTAAAACTCTTTACGCGATCAAGTTTTCGTTAGAATGTAGAGTGGTAGACCATTAATACCTTATCACTACCCATTCCGTACCCAATATTTCCATAACGGCATCCATTTCCCTACGAGTAAAGACGAAAATGGTGTATAGTGCCGCAACTTCCTCAAACACACGAAAGTGCCAATAAAAAATGGTGAATAATTCTAGAAGCGCGAAAATGGTGAGCGAATTTGGAGAGAAGCATTTTGTTTACCAAGCCACGTGAGAAAAGACAGGTGGCCTCTCAATACTCGGGGGATGTGCCCCACACCCCATAAGGGGCCAATACTGATATCATTCCAACGAAAGCCTTATTTATGTTTACCATGTCGTGTATATATATATATATATATATATATATATATATGTGTGTGTGTGTGTGTGTGTGTGAGAATAATAATTTTGATTAAATTATTAACTTGGTGTTAATATACCAGTAAACCAAGCACATACACACACATGTTGGTTTACCCTACGAAACCGCGACGTGTTTACATTTTCATTTGTGGATGGCAACCTTTAACATAATTAACTTAATCTACCCTCCATTATATCCTTTTTTCATATAATTTAGTAAATAAGTCAAACTATTGCGACAGGGCTAATGTCGCCATCCGCACATTTGCGTTGCGATAAAATCGGTGTGTTTACTTTTAAAAATTGTTGCAAAGACGTCTGTAGCCAAGCAGGGCCGGCGCTAGGAAGTGCGGGGCCCAATTAGAAAATTGTTAGCGCCTAGCGGGGCCCTCTACCCTACAAAACCTGAAGATCGATGCTTTATGCTTCGTGCAGTACGCCAGTCCTAGCCAAAAAGCGTTGAGGGCTTGAGGCTCCACCATTAGCCACAATGATATACTAAAAATTGAAAGCCCATATGAAAGTTTTAATGTTTTATTACAAGTCAAGATATGCATGTATGCATCTAATGATTAAAGCAAAAGATTTCATGATTTTTAAAAGCCTGGGAGTAAGAAAAAGCGCAGGGGGCAAAAGAACAAGCTCTAGTAAATAGAAATGTAAATGCTCTCTATGATAATGAGGCAAAAACTAGTTAATTTAATATGTAGGATCTACTTACCACCACGTTTCTCTGTTACATGCAGGCTTAAGACACTTCAAGTTTGCAGTTTGAACATATAAACAATTTGGACATATTTAACAAACAACACAACTTTACATTCCAAGCTTTATGTTATATAATCTCATTAACAGCGCTCTTTCTGTGTTGAGGGTTTGAATATCGTCCACAAATTACCTTTTTTTTAAAAAAGCTAAACGGCGACGATAAACTGAAATTACAAAACAAATAAACAAACGATTAGCAATAAAACATTGAAACATAGATATACGAGGACGGACTGAATAGTTTCACTGCCTTCACAGTAACAAGAAACTTCGTGCACACTGGACACTCATTAATTCATCATAGCGTCCCCCACTCGAGCGCGTGCGCGGGGCCCCCTCGGGGCGCGGGGCCCAATTTGAGCAAATCGGTCTAATCGGCTTAAAACCGGCCCTGTAGCCAAGGACACACACATACCCAAATATATATTAGTGGTGCACCGATTAATCGGTATCGGCACCTGGCATGCCGATTAATCGGCCATGCCGATATTAGGAAAATACCTTGCATGGCCGATTAATCGGCATGCAAGGTGCCGATACCGATTAATCGGTGCACCACTAATATATATATATATATACACGTTATTTACAGCAAGAGTGTCATAACGGAATAATAGAATATCATAAAAAGGCTTTCTGAGAAGGATCCGAAATGAGGTGCGTCATAGAATAACAAATAAGCAACAAACACACGCACATCCAATCCATAAAAACAAATTGAAAAGAAACCACACTAATCATATATATAATATATATATATATATATATATATATATATATATATATATATGCGCCTCGGTGGTGTAGTGGTTAGTGTCGCTGACTACGAATCCAACGGCCCCGGGTTCGAGACCTGACGGCAGCCGGCGCGCAGCAAAACCCAGCTGTTCATCCTTCCACACAATAAAGAAAGTGGTTGGTAGATAAATGGGTACCCTATGTTGCCTAGTGGTTAAGACGCTGGGCTGTTGATGGGGCGTGGTTCGGATTCCACGTTAAACTGTAGGTCTAAGGTGGAGTGAAAAGCTCGACCTTCGTCAGAATGAATAATTCGGGCGGAAGCTAACCAAAGGTGTATATATATAGGGTGGGGCACGGGAATCAAGTGTTTTTTGAATAGCTAGTAATCGGCCATTAGGAATGGGAGGGGCGTGCGGTAGGTAGCATTCCATTCCTGGGTTCATAGCATTTAACTTTAACTAACACTCACCTTTATCTTTCAGGTGCCATCATGGAGCAGTGGACGTTAGAACACCGCATGTTCGCGTATGATCATTTTGTTAGGAGTGGCGAGTCAGTGACAGCAGTTCAGCGTGCGTTTCGCCGCAGATTCAACATTCATCGAAATGACTCTGTTCCCGCTCGTGACACAATCTTACGTTGGGTTAACAATCTTCGAACAGGAGGCTCAATAATGAAAACAAAACCGAAGGGGCCGCAACGCACTGTGCGTACTCCAGAGAACGTTGAAAGGGTCAGACAAGCGATGTTGCAAAGCCCAGGCCGCTCTGCTCGGAGACATTCAGCTGCACTCGGAATCAGCAATCGTACTGTTAGACGGATTTTGCATGAAGAATTACATTTTCACCCATACAAGTTAGCGATGGTGCAGGAATTGAATGTAAACGATTGCCCCCAACGACTGAATTTTGCACAGGAAATGCTTGCACTTTATGAGCAGAATGAAAACATGATGGTGGTAATGAGTGATGAAGCCCATTTCCACCTTAATGGGGCCGTCAACAATCAAAACTGTCGGTATTGGGCTGCTGAAAATCCGCGACAACTCCATGAAAAACCGCTGCATAGCCCTAAGGTTACAGTTTGGTGCGCGGTGGGAAAGTTTGGCGTCATCGGTCCCTATTTCTTCGAACAAAATGGGGTTACCGTTACCATAACATCTGGGCGTTACATTGAGATGGTGAACACCTTTTTCATCCCTGAGTTACGAAGAAGGCGTATTGCTCGTCGACATTTGTGGTTTCAGCAAGATGGGGCCACGCCACACACCGCCAGAGCGTCAATGGCTGTTCTTCGCCCCCTGTTTCCCAACCATCTCATTTCGAGATTTGGTGACATTGCATGGCCCCCTCGGTCCCCTGACTTGTCCACATGTGACTTCTTTCTATGGGGGTACCTCAAGTCACGTGTCTACGAGGACAAGCCCCGTACATTAGATGCATTGAAGGAAGCGATCCGTCAACAAATCATCCAAATCAACAGAGACCTGCTGGGAAGAGTGGAGGCCAATTTTCGTAAACGCCTTCAACAATGCGTCGACGGCCAAGGACATCATATGCCAGATATAATTTTCGGTACATGATTATTATGACATGAAATGCTATGTTCTTACGAATGTTGTTCTACCAATATATTTTCTTTACAAAAATAAATATCATTTTCCTGATTATTCCAAAAACACTTGGTTCCCGTGCCCCACCCTGTATATATATACGTATATGTGGTGGACCGGATGTCAGTTTTTCAACATCTGCGGATGCGGATATTTAGTTAATCTATCAATATAATATAGAATTATGAATATATGACATAATTTTTCAAATTTCATGATATTACTATTATGGCAGGCAATGCATAAGAATTAAAATTAATATTAATGTTTTCATTATGATAAAAATAATCACTTTCTCAAGAGTTTCAGCCACAGAAAATTCAATGAAACAAGTTTCATTTAATTTTCTGTGTTACCAGCTATTTATATTTTGAGGTTTATATATTTGTTTGTTCATTAATAATTAATACTTTACATGAAATGTGCATGACTGGGCCTTATAAGCTACTTTATAAGCTAATTTAATTGTAAATTGCATAATTTATTAGAGGTAATATCCGCATAACATCCGCAGTCAGAAGTGCGGATGCGGATGTTAAAACTGATGCGGATATCCGGTCCACCACTAATATATATATATATATATATGTATATATATATATATATATATTATATATATGGGAAAAGGGGGCAAAACGGGAATGTAAGGGGAAAAAATCGTTAAAAAAATATTTAAAATTTATTAAGAACTTCGAACTTGAAGATATCTTCAAATAGTTTACAAGTCTTTAAGAAATAATAATAATAAAAAACCTTAAACAGTTAGCCTAACTCTGGAAAGATAAATCAATTAAAAAATTATCATAAGAAAAATTATTTTGCCCCATGGATTGGCGCACGACCAGGTAGACATAGAGGCAAAATTGGGTATCTTCTTTCATTACATTACATCCTAATTGAGCTAATTGAGCTAACTGAAGTGCGAGAACTCCGAGATCTTTAGTTGAGAGACCAAATAAGCGACCTTCCCTTAATGTAATATTGTCAACTGGTTCATTTTCTTGGTTTCCCACAGTGATGTAGGACTCGAGACCGGGTCTCGAGACCTTCTTTTCTGGTCTCGGTCTCGGTCACAGTGGTCTCGACTACATCACTGGTTTCCCATTCATGCAGGATAATAATAATTACAATTTCTTTTTTTATACCTCGATTACACATTTTCCATGAGAAAATAAGAATATATTAGCAGCAATCTTTATCTTTAGCTAATAATGCTTCTGATGAAGCATTCCTTATGTTCTTCATTCAATTTTCTAAAGCTGATTGAGGGATGTTGAAAGACGTGACACCATTTCTTATAGCCCATTTCCTTATTGAGCATTTCTTCTTCCATTTTATACACAGACTCTTCAGACCAACTTTTTTTTTGTTTTGCATTTGTAATTCCTCATATTGAAGCAAGACTACCGAGTTAAATTTCATAATTTTAGGTATATTTCTTTCTATACATCTAATAATAGCTTTAAAGTATGATGCAATCATTTTAAAAGTACAAAACAGGTTGTAGGCCTATGCGACGTGTCAGCGCCAAATGAGCAAAATCGGGTTCTACTCGATTTTGCCCCAAGGCTTCACTTTCCAAACTTTTCCTCTCAACAGAGCCGGCCCTAAAGGGCTATGATCTGCTATGAGATCTTAGTAATCTAATGTTGATGCTGTTTCCTCCTCGATGGAGAGCATGGTGAGTCCACCCAGCATCTCTTGAGACATGGTTGTCTTAAAGTAGTTTTTTATTTTTAATTTGGAAAAACTTCTCTCCCCTGAAACCATTGTAAATGGGACTGTCAACATAATCTTATACGCTATGACTACGTTGGAAGGAACCGTTTAGTGCTTAAGAAATTGAACGGCTTGAAGAGCAGATTTTGTTTCTCCGGGGATGAGTTCTCGGAGCACTCGCAGTTCTGAGAAAAGGTCTCTACCGTCAATGTGGGAGATTGTGGATGAATACATCGACGCGGAAGCAAATCTACTGGATAAGTGGATAAGGCCGTGGAAATTTACCCATTTATGGAGCGCAGCTTGAAGATAAGGGGGAGGTCCAGATTGCAAAAGCTTCTTACAATGAGCTGTATAAGGAACTGACGATGAAGGCCAGCCAGAGCACCATCACCTCATTCTCCCACTATGTGGTGAATCGTTAATCGCGTCGTCCTGTCTGAAAGTTATACCACGCTATGACAAAAACTGCAACAATAACAACACGTTGAAGCACTAAACGCTAGTAATTCTTTTCAACTCCTTGTTGTCTTTTTTTTAGTTCAGCGTCAACGCAGTGTATGAAACTTGTCCTAAACACCGATGCCACTTGAGCTTTGCAATGTTCTTCACTGCTTTCGTGTTGTTTCAGAAGTTTTGTAGCATTACTCTAATTACTAAAACTGTCTCTAGCAAAAGCAGAAGTGCTGAAAGAGAAGCTTGCAGCAGAAGTAGTACATGTGTCTTGTCGAGGGTGAGTATAATAAATAGTCCCGGTGGTACACAGCTCGCCGTTTGCTCTTCTCCATTAAAATAATGGTTTAGAAAAATACCCGTTTCGATCACGTTGTTCTCTGCGCGAATTTTCCAGGACACCATCTTCATTCTGGCATTAGGCGAGACCCTTTTTGATCAGAAAATCAACTGCGCTTTGTTTTTACGTTAAAGTTTTCGGCCATACTCCAGGATCTTCAGAAACAGTGTCAGGTTCCTTTCTCTCCGCTTCTCCCTCTCTTAGATCTAAATTTTCTTCTTCTGAACGGCTCTTCTACTGTCTCTAACTTAATATCTATGGTCATGTTGTTCTCGTGCTTCTTGTCCTTCATTCTCTTTCCGAAGAAAAAGATTACCAACTTTCGGCAACTATTTCACTTATTCCCCTCTTTCTTGTTGCAATTTCCACTTTCTATCTCCACTCATATGGCGACTGTCACAGGACATGACCCATTCTGTCGCGTCTAATCTAATAATTAAAATTACGATTTGAATAATATAAATGGAAACATCTGCAATTTAGCTTTGAATTTAAAGTAATCAGTAACACTTTCTACCGTCCCACGTGGATCAACGGGAGGAAAGAGAAAATAAAAAAAAAAGGTAGTACACCATTTGCTAAAAAGTTATCTTTTTCAACATTTTTTATGTCTTAATTAGGAGGCAGATGTACGATAATGTTTCATTATTCACACGGTTTAGTTGCCTAATTCAATTTTTTTGGATTTGTTTTGCAACGCTTTTTATTTCTGGTTCGCTTGCAAAAAAAAATAAATAAATAAAGGGGCGAGCAAACGACCATCTTTTGCCCCCCTGCAGATCCATATATATATATATATATATATATATATATATATATATGAAGGGAAGTTATAAAAGTAATATCTAGAAAAATATTTAACCGGAGGGGTAAACCAAGGTAACCAAGGTCTTCTCGATTTCATTCATTGCTGATTTTTAATAAAAAGATATACATTTTTAGGTAATTTTATGCGCAGAATTCCAATTTTGGCCTCTATTAAATGCGGAAATTAATCAAAACTAAGATATATGAACCCTAACCTAACTAAAATAGAAAGTAAACTATACGTATCCGGCTAGTCTAGCATTTCACGGGGTTTTTCAATATTGTATCAACACAAATCTGAAAGGATGCGTATTAAAAGTTAGGTTAGGTTAGGTTAGGATAGTGCAACTCACCTCTCTTAAATAGTTGTTAGTCTATTACTGCATCGGTTTTAATTCCAAGTTCATGATCACAAAATTTTATGTTGATGTCCAGCAATAAATAAACATAATCATTTTAGAAAATGGAATATGGGGGTGTCTTCGAACCATGTTCCACTGCGCACCGAAACTGTCTTATTACATCCACTTTTTTGGCACCCCCATACGCAATTATTATGTACAATTTTGATTATCATTTTATGTTTTCCACGACATTCCTTTTCTTTTGATATTATGTTCCATCTCGTAAAAAATGTACTGCATCTTCTTCTGTCTGCAATCTATTATGCAACTTTATTAAATCAATTTTTTCATCCATCTTTATGTAAGTCAATCGATATCTTAACTGCTTAATGTAAGTGAACCTAGCGAAGCAGCTCATGAAAGGGATATACCCCGCTTACGCTCAGGATGCGTTCCTGAAAAAGAGAGTTAAGCCAATCAGCGCTAAACGGGGTCATTATACCATTATATACATTGAGATACGTCCCCCGACAGCGCTATTTCCGGGGGTATGAGCGCTACAGCGGGATATCGGTAATAGCGCTAATAATAATAAACACGTAATTTATACATAAAAATAAAAGTGAATTCTCTCGGAGCTCGCGTAATGTTGACCACTAACTGCCGTTGCACCTACTATGCTCGTACTCCTACGTGGCAGCGGTGGGATGAGTTACTCACGGGGAGAGCTGACGGGAGCTGGATCGTCGGGATCCCTCGAACATGGACCTGGCTCTGGCCCTTCTTCCTGCGAAAATGAAAATTTCTTCTTGAAAAAAGCCTCAAGTGTTAACTGCACTGCCTTCTTTTTCTTCTCACGAAGGATTTCTTGATAGCAGGAAACGGCATAAAAGACAGTGGGGTTTCTCTCAGATGGAGCCTCTTCTGCAGCAGTGTCTTCGGCCTCTTCTGCAGCTCAGTGTTAGTCCACCTATCGTTAGAGTATGGATTTTTTCCTGTTTTGTTGTTGTTGTTTTAGTAACATATTAAAAAAAGTCGCCTCCACGACAACGAATCAGCGCTAAGCGGGGTATACCGACTTTCGAAACAGGTGGGTATAATTTACTTTCTATTATAGTTAGGTTAGGGTTTATATATCTTAGTTTTGGTTAATTTCCGCATTTAAGAAAGGCCAAAACTGAATTCTGCGCATATAAATACCTAAAAAAAATGTCTTTTTATTAAAAATCAGCAGTAAATGAAATGGAAAAGACCCGTTTCGAGTAATATTTACAAATTCTATTTATTAAGAATTCACAATTAAGAATAATATTTAGAAATGTTTCAGAAATAATTTTTACCTAAAATAATATTTTAATATTTATGGAAATAACATTTAGAAATATTTATTAAAAAATACTATTTTAAATATTCTGAGCTCCCTCTTGCCTCGGGGCCTTACGCCATGGTGTACTTGGCTTAATGGTAATTCGGCCCTGAACTCGACCATCAGTAAAGAAATGGCATTTATCGGTAATAATTTCGACTAATACAAAACATGAAAAGACAAAAGACGGATTCAAATTTTCACCGATGCGAATCTCTTTCTTGATTCTTTGGATAGATCGAAAAATAGAAAGATAGATAGATAGATAGATAGGTGAAGAGAGAGAGAGACAGACAGAAACAGAGACAGAGAGGGGAGAGAAAATTAAAGAAAATCTCCATTAAGTTAAAATTGGATTAATTTTGATGCTTTAATTTAAGAAGGAAAAAAAAAAAAGAAAAATGAAAAATAATTTTGAAGGAAAACTTAAAAAAAAAAAATTAATTAAAATCTTTTAAAAACTTCACCTTTAATTAGAAAACTTTTTGGCTAAAAAAAAAATTCAATTTTAAATAGAAAATAACTAAAGAAAAATAGTGAAAATCTTTAATATTTTTAAATAATTTTTATATCCTAATTAACTTGGTCTTTATTATCTTTCATATCAATTAATAACCGCAACGAAGAGGATGTTTTATGACTTGGAGCTATGAAGGAGGGTGAGGAGACCAAGGCGAGTGGGACCAGATTCGAGTCCCTTACAAAGTGGTTCAGGGAAATCGGGGAAAAGAGTCCTTTTTGATTAATTCAAGAATAGGTCCATAGAAAAAGAAAAAAATTGGTTACAAACAACCAAATACCATGATAAACCATTTGGTAACCAACCTAACGGTTGATTCAACCTTACCATGTTTCCACCAACCATTTAAGCTCGTTACCACAAACATTATTACCCTAATTAGATGAGCCGATTATACCTGGCAATGCGAGATGGAGAAATTAAGAAAGCGACTCTCTCCTTCACCAAGCTAATCCTAAAGGCAAGGCCGCGAGCCTGACTCCCGTGTGATAAGAGATCGACGCGCGAAACTCCTACCAAGTTACCAGGTACAAAGCAACTATTTAAACTGGTCGTCATACAGTTCAGTATAATGCTGTTAGGTGGTTTCAACCAAGATACAGATAGATAAAGATACAGATAAATAAATAAATAAATAAATATGAATCAAGTGTTTATGAATCAATTACTGTATGCACTCGTGAAAAGAGATCCATTTATTCCAGAAGATGTCTTAAAACTCGCAATACAAAAAATGTATTCTGCCGTGAAACATGAATTCAAATATACCATTTGTTTTCACTCGCTTCTCAACTTTTCAAATTAAAAGTTCAATATAAAAACTGACATGTTTCACGGATTAACTTTTTTCGCCAGTTTGAATTAACTCCTTTGTGAAGTTAGTACAACCCATATAAACAAATGTATAGCCTATAGTACATATGTATAGTATGGAATGGGAATTATGTAATGTTGTACACTGTACAATACTTCAAAGAATGTGGGAAAAGAATAAAATTTATGGAAAAAATATTGAAAATTTCAAAAATTCATAAAAAAATTATAATTGTTGGAAAATAATGTGACTTGTAACTAACCAGTTAGAATGAATTCAGTCGACACCTAGTTTTTGTTTTTTTATTGATCAAATTAATTTTTTAACCAATTATGAACTCTTGATGAACTGTGAGAAATTTCCGACATTTTCTGTATTCATTATTTCTTGGGTGAATTCTTTCTCAACTGTACAGCGTACATCCATCCTACTTAAAAGTTGAGTATGGACCAACACACACACACATATACACGTTTCGTTACTTCATAAAACCAACATTTTCACATTTTCATTTGCGGATGGTGACACAATTAACTTAATCTAACCTGACCAATAAATCACTTTTTTTCATGATATTTGATGATTTTCAATGAAAGAATAGGTCTGAAATTATGGCGACTGCGATGAGATCTGTTGTCTCAGTTATTGTCGCGATAACGTAAGGTAGCCAAGAACACGCACACATATGAAATACTGAGAGTTCAGTATGAATTAGTTTTGAGCACCCGAAAAAGAGACAAAGTGGTACCTCACAGAAATACCTTTTTTGAACTACAAGGAAAGTATAGAACTGATTTTGACTTTACCCCAGAAGTTATATCGCGAGGTATAGGACGTAGGAAATCACATCTCGTTTCAGGTCCCGAGTCCCGACAAATGGAACGTCTTGTTGATTAAAAACGGTGAGAACGAAATAGCTACACCGCTTTATTGGATATGGAGAAGATTCATGGACACAGGGAAAAATATCGATCATCCTGAAAAGAACGAACATTGTCTCAATATGAAGGAGGGGATAGGTCTCAAGTAAAGAACTATAGACCACTGTCACTGGCATACCATCTTACCAAAATAGTTGAAAGAATAGTTGGAGGAGAAAATCTATGACTTTTCGAGGTTCTTTTCAGTATTATGAACTGTAAAATTTTTAATTAAAAATACATTTTTCTTGTGTAGTTTTCTCCGCTAACTTAAAAAATAACATTTTTCTTTTTGAGAAACAAAAAGAAATTATAAAAATTTGCCTTTAAAGTACCATTCTTATTTTGGAGAAAAGGCCAAAATTATCACGACTTAACCTAACCAATCGTCAAGGGCGTACAGTTAACCTAACGATTGGTTAGGTTAAGTCGTGATATTTTCGTTAGTTAGCCTTATAAGGCTAACTAACGAAAGCTGGGGGCCCTGATTTTCAGGTGATCCGTTGATTTTTATTGATTTTTATTGATAACTTTGAACATACTGACAGTAACATTGAATTTGTATGTCATTTAGTTTTAAAATACTTCTCTCTTTGAACATTGGGGAAGTGTGACTTTCATTTCGCAAACATTTATTATGAATGATTTCCAAAGATTCAGTTAGCTTTATAGGTTAAATTTTGGTTAATGTGATAGTTATGAAAGCTTCGGTAGAGTTAATAGTAAATATAACAAACAGTCAATACATTATTTAATCCCTAAATGCACTGATACGATTTCAGTATTCCGGTGCTGGTTAAGTGTGCGGTCTACCTAGCTTCGAGCAGTCTACCACAATTAAGATTCTTTATACTGTACGGCATTGACGATTGGTTAGGTTAAGTCGTGATAGTTTGGTTAAATAAATTTCTTAAATAATTTCTTATATTTATTTCCTTTCCTTAAATACATTTATAAAAGTGTAATTTAAGATGATGTAGACCGCACACTTAACCAGAACTCAGATGGTAGACCGCATACTTAACCAGCACCCAGTATTCCTTTATTAAGATTGATTTCATCTTTCTTTTATACGCACTTACGTTACGGATATTTTGAAGATCTATACTTAAATTAGACCATAATTTCAACCCTACGAAAATAGGTGATATTTCAGATAAAGACAATCTAAGGTAAGAAATAACATGTCTAGTCTGATATGAGTGAGTCTTTTGATGAGCTAAAAATATTTTATTTATACATTTATAAAAATAAAATGTGGCAATTTAATTGTCTTTGAGTTTTAATATTTTTAACTCTTTAAAGAATGCACTCGTATGATCAAGGAAATCTGTATCAGATAATATCCTTATTGATCACTTTTGAACAAGAAATATACTGTATGATAAGCTATCAGCTGTATTTCCCAATGCAAGCTTGCAGTACATTAACGTTGAAATTGCTTTAATTTATCATTGCAGATAAATTAAAGCAATAAAACTTTCAGGGCACAAGCATATATCTATATGATTGAGAATCGCGTAACTAGTGATTTGTTTCTGATTACAGGTTAGCCAGAGCGAGCGCTGAAAGAGACCTGACTTCAGGATTTTGGAGAAACTGGATCATGTCGAACAAAGAGCCGTCATTAAGTATATGCAGAAGAAAGGTTTAACTCCCAAGTCAATACGAGTACATGCGGATATGGAAGCTACCTTAAGAGATAGTTCCCTTTCGTATCCAATGGTTAAAAAGTGGGTAGCCGAATTCAAGCGCGGTAGAGAGAGCACGGAAGATGGGCCAAGGGCAGAACATCCTATTGAGGTGTCGACACCAGAAATGGTGGAAAGGGTAAAGGGTACCTCAGTAACTACAGACATGTAGCAGAGACACTAGACATCAGCTTTGGTGTGGTACAATCAATCATTTCCAATGTCTTGGGCATGCACAAGCTCTCAGCGCGATGGGGCTCTCGAATGTTGACAGTGGACCAGAAACATGCTCGACTGGCCATCTCTCGCGAGCTTTTAAAGCGATACTATGCTGACCCAAATAACCTTTTAGAGCGAATTATCACTCACGATATAACATAGGTTCATCACTTCAATCTTGAATCGAAGAAATAATCAATGGAGTGGAAGCACCAACGGTCACCACTACCTCGAAAGTTCAGTTGAACGTTTTTGAAGGACCAGGATAAAGCGTTCTACAGACAAGGCATCAAGAAACTCGAGCATAGCTAGACCAAGTGTATTGCCATGAAAGGAGATTGTTTAAAAATAAAGCCATTTCATGCCCATTTCTTGTTGTTTTCTATGCCAGGCCACGAACTTAGAATTTACTTAGAAAATATTTTAGATATATAATTGATATGGTCCTTCCACTGATACAAATATAAGCAGAAAAAATAGAAACGCAGAAGATGTGGAAGCCTTACAAACGGACACAAACAGAACATACAGATGGTCAGAAGACAACAACATGAAATTTAACATCTAAAAATTTTAGCTCCTAAGATATGGGAAAAAAATGAGGAACTAAACCACACAAAATACTCGTATTATGCCCAAAATAGACAGAGAATTCGAAGAAACAAAAGCAAAAGATTTAGGAGTTATAATGACCAACGATGCGAAATTCGGGACACAAAATAAGATGGCAATAAACAAGGCAAAAAGAATTACGAGACAGATACTGAGAACATTTAAAAAAAAAGGACGAGAAAGTAATGATTCCCTTGTTGAAAACACTAATCATACCAAAACTTCCAATACTATTCAATCTTGGCGTTCCCATATAAAGGAGAAGAAATTCCAATAAATTTCACAGCCAAGATCAATGGCTGCATAAAACTAGATTACTGGGAAAGAGTGCATACATCAAATCCGTACTCACTGGGAGGAAGAATGAGAGCTACACCATAATATACGCATGGAAAATAATAGAGAAGCTAATACATAACCTCAAACTAAACCCGATAACCACCCAAACAACAATGGAAAATAAGAAAGGTAGAATGTGCAGTGTTCCCAAAATCAGGTCAAACAAGGGAAATCCTTAACTCTACAGATCTACAGAAGCTAAGGCTAACAAAGCCCCTAAGATCCACTCTAAGGTTAGCCGAAGGAAAATGGTAAATGGTTAAATAGTATTGTCTCTGAAAACAAAACCAAAGTCCATCAAGAACACATCTGGTGTACATGTGGACATATTTAAAGAAGACTAGACACTTGGCTTATGACAGCCTCTGATGAGCCGGGTGTAGCTGGCTGTGTGAAATCGAGAGCCCAAAAAAAAGCAACTTTCTAAAACAGGGCTAGAGAAGGGGCGACCAGCCTGACCTTCGCGGGTAGAGGAATCCACAAAAAAAACCCTTGAAAAATTGACCTACATCTATACATACAGTACATGTTTGACTATTCATATTTCTACTTAAACTGTGAATGAATCGATGATTATATACAGTGGCTTCACAAATTACTTGGACCACCCCCAGATTTTTCTCTTTTTTTGATAAATCCCAGAGAAAATAGCAATTCTTGATTACAATCATTCCTCTGAGACTACGTGTGTCGCAAAAAGGCAAATACCCACAAACGGCTTATCTTAATCCTTTGAAAATCTTTTCTAAATTTCATTCCACGTCAAATATGTAGGTGGTCCAAGTAATTTTATTCCCTGACAAGGTGTACTTCTGAATACACGAAAGGACTTGGAATCATTTTTCTTTTTCCTTGTGAGTTTGCATCATATATATATCGAGTGGCGCCAAATAAACTTCGTCTGTCTTAAACGCTGTCACTTCGCTTGTATTTATTTCAGAGCGCTGAAATTTATAAAAGTAATAATAAATATATCTAAGTTTAGTCCATAAACATTTTATATAAATGTCACAAATGGAAGTCAAGTTATAAAAGTTCAAAATTAGCGTTTAAAAATTGAAGTTTTCAAGAATGAAACGTAAGAAATAAGCAGATGCTGTCTATCTTCTGACAAAGAAATTTGGAAATATACGACACGCAGGCGCATCACGTTTAGACCTTATTTATCTTTAGTAATATCAACTTTATTTGTATATTAACGAAAAATGTGTAGCTGTGACCTCCATTTCGACTAATTACGGCGTAGACACGTCATTTCCACCGAAGAACGGGGTCCTGGATCAACTTCTCCGAAATTTGCCGCCGACATTCTTCGATGCTTTGTTGGAGCTCCTGCAATGTGTTGAAGTAGCCTACATAATTTTTTTTCTTGTAGCGCATTCCCCACAAAATCAAATTAGTCTAGAGGGTTAAAGCCTGGTGAATGTGGAAGCCCCTCATTACCTCCGATGAAGTGAGGAACATTTTCAAGAATACGGCCGAGTTACAGTTGCACTGCGTGAAGAAACCCTCTCCTGAACGAAAATAATATCATCATTTGGATGTAGTCGTTTACATTCCGCGACATGATTTAGATGTTTGTAAATACGTGTTCTATTTATTTTTAAATCTTGACGGTTGCTAAAATATAATCTGGTTTTCCTTTCCCAAGATACATAACATGAAATAATCTCGATCTTTTACGATAAAGATGATGTGAATTAACATTATTTTTCAGACGTGCGAATTAAACTCGGTTGTATGACGATTTGTTCGACCTCGTGAAGTAAAATCTTTTTCATCTTGGAACCACATTTTTTTATGCCACTGTGAGAAAAATTTGGTCAAACGTCTCAGTTTCGCGGTTTGGGTAATTAATGCTAAGTGCTCGTAAGCACCAATAATTTTCAGTACAAGCGGCGATATCATTCTCTGAATGGAGTATCTGGAAACTCCTAAATTACGTTCTATAGTTCTCTGGGACAAATGAGTGCCCTGTTGATGTTCTGTGACAGAACCAGTTTCTGAACTTGCTCTTGATTTTTCTGTAGGTTGGTAACTACTTGTTTCATTTCTTGCAATAGAGCCTTTTGTTTCCAGACGCTGAACTGCATCGTTAACAGACCTTTTAGTGTCTACTTGAGAAAACAGAGACTTTTATCGTGTCATCCATTTTCTTGGAACCATCAATTGAGAACAGCGAGTTCGCTTTTCATCACCATTTTCACAAAGTTTTCATTTTTATTTTTCAAAAACTAAACCCTGATCAAGAAAATTAAAACAATAATTATCAGCCAGGAGGGCAAGAAACTGGCACAGCGTTCAGGCCAACTTATGCTGCCCACTAGTCTAATTCCTGTATTATTATTATTATTACCAGCATCATAGGGATTCGAATCCCCGACCTCAGTTTCTTCACTTGCTTACAGGGAAACGGTGTTACACACTTAGCCACGAGCAGTGTCAACAACTGAAGTAACAAACAAACGACATTCATTTAATTCCAAACCCTCACAGCCTCACACCAGCTGTTACAATGTAGGCCTAAACCTGTGCATGTGCGTCGTAGTTCCACATTCCTCCACCAGAGGACAGACACTACCTGTTCATATCTTACTTTTCATTCCTAAAACCTTAATTTTTTTAAACGCTAATTTATAACTTTCTAACGTTACTTCCACTCGTGACATCTTTATAAAATGTAATGGAATAAACTCTAATAAGTTTATTATTGCTTTTATAAATTTCAGCGTCTTGAAATAAATGGAAGCCGAATGAGGCAGTTTAAAATAGTGGACATTTATTTTGCGCCACTCGCATTGGGAGGGAACACCAAGACGAAAAATATTGAATTGTATCTCGTTTCTAGTTAATACATACTTTTTCTTTTCTCTCTCTCATTTTCTCACTTTCACTTTCTTTCACTGTTTTTCTCATTCTCTCTTTGGAAATCAATGGATTCGTGCTTAGTTTAAGAAGGCTCTTTTGTGTTTTGATATCTATTGCCGCCCATCATTAATTGGCCTTATTTTGCCAACCTTCTTTGCGATTGGCAGAACTTCCACCAATCAGAGCACGTCGTTCATATTTTCATAACGACCGACGAAAAATAAAAATGATAAGTCGTTCAGCAGTTAAATAAATGTTCCACATTGTTTCGTTCGGATATGAAGAAGTCAAACTCTAAACGAATAATTGAATAGCTTTGGATTTTATTTTCTATTTTTTTGTCTTTTGCAAAAGTTTCGTCATTGTGATTTTGCGCTTCAAAATGAGAACAATTCGCATGAAATTCTGCGAAATCGCACCAATCTATTGTACGAAATCAAAGTTTGTAATATATATATATATATAATATGAAAATTATTTCACGAAGGTAACACGTGAAAAATATTTATGATGAATAAAACCACGAAGGAAAGGAAACACAAAATGGTGCTCAAGCGCTTTCGTCTAATGACATCCTCAGGAACACTGAAGTATATAAAAAGGTTAAGCCTATATATAGGTTACAGAAAGAAAAAAAGAAAAAATAAATAACATACATACACACAAACACACATATATATATATATATACATACATATCTATATATACAAATACATACATACATACATATATATACAATAAACAGAGAAGTAAAAATAATAAAAAATTAAAAATTAAAACCTTAAAGGATTACCAATGAGGCGTACAGATTGTAAGGAAATCTGTACGCCTCATTGGTAATCCTTTAAGGTTTTAATTTTTAATTTTGTATTATTTTTACTTCTCTGTTTATTGTATATATGTATGTATGTATGTATGTATTTGTATATATAGATATGTATGTATATATATATATATATGTGTGTTTGTGTGTATGTATGTTATTTATTTTTTCTTTTTTTCTTTCTGTAACCTATATATAGGCTTAACCTTTTTATATACTTCAGTGTTCCTGAGGATGTCATTAGACGAAAGCGCTTGAGCACCATTTTGTGTTTCCTTTCCTTCGTGGTTTTATTCATCATATATATATATATATAAGCAGGCGGCACGCAGCAAAACTCAACTGTTCATCCTTCCACACAATAAAGAAATTGGTTGATAGATAAATGGGTACCCTGGGTAGCCTAGTGGTAAAGACGCTGGGCTGCTGGTGAGGCGTGGTTCGAATTCCACGTGAACCTCTTGGTCTAAAGTGGAGTGACAAGCTTGACCTTCGTCAGAATGAACAATTCGGGAGGAAGCAAAACCAAGGTTAACCAAGGTGTGTGTGTGTGTGTATATATATATATATATATATATATATATATATATATATATATAGGAGAGAGAGAGAGAGAGAAAGTATATTATTTACAGGGTGGGTCAAAAGTCTGGAAACATAGGAACTATGTTTTTCAATGCAAATATATATGTATATTTGCATTGAAAAGTATAGTTCTTATGTTTCCAGACTTTTGACTCACCCTGTATGTAGGACATATTTAAAAAACGTACAAAGTGTCAGACACTTACATTTTTAGGTTCAGTAATTTTTTAAGTCTGGTAATTGGTACAAAATTAGGGTCTAATTCAGCGAAGAGACCAAAGTCCTTTACATAAGCTGATTCTCGTACTCGTTCTAGTTAAGAAATTTCCCCCATTCCAAACATTACAGCAGAGAAATTGCAAAATAATTGGCAAAAGGAATCTATTTTACTTTCAACTTGAAAGAATCTTTCAATATTTTATTAAGAGTTAACGGGTTCCCCAAATAATTATCGAAAGAGTTGTTAGTGATTTTCTTCACAAACTTTTAAAATGAGCAATAATTTAGATAAGAACCGAGACATTATTATTATTATTATTATTTAGTATACTCGTACAGTAGATATAAGTTTATAGGAAAATGCTCAAACAATTCAAAGTTGGCCATCAAATGTATGAGCCATTTTTATATGTTCAACGCTGAAAAATGTTTATTAATAATTAATTAATAAATAAATATAATGTAATGATACAGTTGTAAAATGACTGCAATGAAAATGCGTGAAAGTGTACAGTCCAAACAGGATACTGTCAGACCAAATAAGACAATTGTTGTCTTATAAATTTACCACGTGAGTGTACGAAAAACACTTTGAGCAGTTTGGAGATTCAGACAAATAAATAATGATAATAAAAGTTTTGCTCATCTATTTAAAATTGTGAGGTTCATCTGGGGTTTAGAAGCCCCAAATTTAGCATTTACTTTTCTTCTTTTAAAAAAATGCTTAATATAAGAATATATAAAGTGTTATATCAGTAGCCTGAAGCCTCTGATTAGAGATTCAATTAAAAGCTGTCCAACTCAGGGAGATTAAATTCAGACTACGAAAAGAACACAAAGATCCTTACTGACGCAACCGAACAAAGGTGCGTGAAGTACCTTCTACATACTGAGAAAATCACTTTGTTACAAAACCAGATGCGTAGCCGACTATTTGCTAACCCATTCATCCATGGTGTAACTGCCTTAACTCTTTAGGTTTGTTACCAGAAAAATAAGTATGGCCGGCCAAATAATCGCGTAGTTCAATTATAACTATTTGAATGAATTGATTGGCAAACGCCAAACCCTGTATTTCGTTTTGAATAATAAGTAATTTTGTCTGTGTAAACCTACCCGAGCTCAATTAAAATGTTCAAAACTTCGATCTGACTGAGATTCCATAATCTCCGACGAATTTGCAGCCTCGTGGATTAAAACATTGTAACTTTCACAGGGTTCAAATTCTGTACGTCCTGACCGAGGGCTAGACTCTGGGTGTCTCCTTCTAAGTTTACAGAAGCCCATTTAAAATAATTAATAGTTACACAGTTATACAGTAGTCCCTCTATAATCGTCGTTAACTGGTTCCATGAAAGAGACGACGATTAAGAAAACGACGATTAACGAGTCATTGAAATACATGTAATAATGACATTTCGTTCCAGACCACCTGCTGTACTGTACTTACCAAATTATGAAGTGGCTGGCTTGGTGATGGAGTTTTATTGCTTGGTAGGTGAATCACTCTCCATCAGCAGATCAGGGAGATCTACTGCTGTTGATTCCACTTTACACTCGCTATCCTTTTCTTTTAGGTCATCAAAAATCTTTTTGGCTTTTTTTCTAATGAACATAGAACTAGAGCACGTTCCCCTAAGATATTCAAGACAAAGTCAGCATGATAAGCACACCGGACAAAAAATTAGTCACCCCTCTCAGAATGTACCTAATAACGTGTGACGGCGCCTCTGGCCTTGATAACCGCACGAATCCGGCGAGGCAGAGACTCTACGAGGTTGTGCATGTACTGAACATCGATTTGTTGCTGCCACTCGTTCATCAGCCGGTCCCGAAGTTCCGCCAGAGTCCGTGGGTGTCTATTCCTGCGCTTCACTTTCTGTTTCCAGCCTGAACAACACCTTCGACGCATTCAGGATTAAAGGCTTCATTGGACCTGCGATGTACTCGTCGCCAATGTTCCCTCTAAGGTGTGTGCGTGTGCGCGCGCACACGAGTCGTGAAACCCGCGCACACAGCAAAATAAAATGCGCACAGGCTCAAGCGTATCATGCCCATTTGGAAGACAGGTTTCCTGAAAATGAAGTAAAAGAATGGTCTGCCTTTGATTGCTCGGTTATTTTACAGAAAGACTTTGACTTTGGCATTGAGCATGTTAAAGTTTTATGTGCAAAATATGCAGATTTTCTTGGTGAAAGTTCTACTATAATCGAACAGTACAATGATTTTAAATTTGTTGTATGCGAGAAAATAAAAAGTAAGCTGGTTAAAAACTTTGATGATATGGTGACATTCGCCCTCCAAAATGAACAATTTTGTGACCTTGCTAAAAAAGTTGATGGATATTGGGGGAACTTTCCTAGCATCTAGTGTGGACTGTGAGCGTGGCTTCAGTTTAATGAATTCTATAAAGGACAAATTAAGAAACCGCTTAAATGTTACCTGAAGGATGACGGATGTATTAATCTTCATAGAGTTTATTTGGAATGGGCAAATGCTAAAGATTGTAGGGAGAAATCTCAATCATACTTAAATGAAAGGCACTTTCATTTAATGTTATTTTGATTATATTTTATTTTATTGAATTTTATTATTTTTTATTTTATTCCTATTTTGTGAATGGATAAAATCATGTATTAATCTTGATAGCCTATTTTAAATTGATAAATGCTAAAAATTGTTTTGAGAAATGATAACTAAAATAGTCATTTTCAATTAATGTTATTTTTATTTTATTTCTTTATTTTGTTGAATTTTATTTTACTATTTTTTATTTTATTCATATTTTTAGAATAGATAAAACGTTTTCTTTTTTAAGAATATATAATATTGTAAACAGTTTTTTAATATCCATTTAATAGTACCGTAATGATGAAGCTATCACCTTATGGAAATAATATTTATTAAGTATTAAATATTTATATATATTTCATTTTGAAGATAATAGCGCTCAGAAAAGTTTGCACAATTTTTCACCATGAATCTAAATGTATGCAGAACGAAAATTTCTTGCGCACACGGACTAAAAAAAATTAGAGGGAACATTGCTCGTCGCCTCCCATCATTGGAGAACAAACAAAAACGGGACTCATCGGACCAAATTACACGTTTCCAATCTGCCGCAGTCCGGTTTTTGTGCCTCTGAGTCCATTTATAACGTGCCAATTGTGACTTGCTGTTAACAGCGGCCTCTTCCGTGGTACCCTGCTCCAGATGTCCATCGCATGCAGTTCTCGTCGCAATGTCCGTTCGGAAATTGGTCGCTGGAGAACCTCATTGGTTTCTTGGAGCAATTGTTCTCTGGTTTGAAAACGATTTGCAGTTACTAGACGAGAAACATGGCGGCGGCCCCTATTGTCGAGAATTGTTTTCCGGCTACAGTTACGCCGTCGATTGTCAGTTGATTACGAACTACACCACTCTTTGTAAACTCGCTGGACAGTACGCGTTGACACACCAACAAATTGGGCTACTTCAGACATTTTGTGTCCGTGGACTCTGCCAAACACGATGGCTCCTTTTTGCCACTGAGTAACGTCTGCCTCACGACCCATTTTGCAGACTATATCCAACACACACTTTGTTCTTCACCACCTCACGAAACAGATCTGATCCTGTGTGCTACGTCACCGCTACTTGTCACTTACCAATGCTACATCAGCGCCCTCTGTGTGACCTTGAACTTCCTACTATCGGTGCTATTAGGGGTGACTAATTTTTTGTCCGGTGTGCTTATGTTGTGCATTTCTGATATGATAAAACAAGATGCGCTCAAAAGCCACACTTAAAAAGAACTGTTTTGGTTTTCTGGATGGTGTAGTCATTGTAGTGGATAGCACAATTGGGGCGTGGTCCAGCGAAGCAGGAACGAACCTTCCTCTATGCTGTATACTGCAGTAATAAATACTAAAATATCACTTAACTTTTTAACTTTTTTGGGGGTTAATTTAGTTCTCCTTCCAAACACTAGATGGCATAAGAGAAAAAAGTTGACTTAAAAGTAGGCGGAGTCTCGGATCTTGTTATAATTAATCTTTGGTTATAATAATAATAATAATGAGTCAGGAGGGCCCAGAAACTGGCACAGCGTTCACACTAGTAACTCCTCTAATATTATTACCAGCACCATCAGAATTTGAACCCCCGACCCCAGTGTCTTCACTTCACTCATAGGGAAACGGCATTACCCACTGAGCTACGGACGCTCGCAATCTTTGTTTATGGTGACAAGCCAAAACGAGCCCTCTGAAACCGAAATTTGAACAAAAACACTAATTTTTTTCTTTTCCCTCGTAACTCACCGTTAATATAGTGTTGACATCTAATGCAGAATAACTATCATTTCCCAAATAATTGAATGTTTAAAACTCTGCGAATATTTCAGGTAAAATCAGATTAAATTCTGCCAAACATTTTTTATTGGAGATAAAAGTTATAAAAAATTGAATTAATTACAAATTTAAAATAAAATTTTACTATGAAGTGAATTAAGAGGCGAAATTAATTTGATGGAATTCGCTTTTCAATTTAATGGCATTTTACCTTTTTCCTTTTCAATTAATGGAAGTAAAAATTGACACGCAGAAATGCAACAGTACAATTAGTAATAAATTTAATTTCTCCAAAGATAAGCTGTGGTATAGGCCTACGTAACAAAGTGCGAACGTAAAAGGATACAGTCAGTTCAAAAAGCCCTGTCGTAAAATGTCAGGTTTCTTACCGATAAATATCAGTCAGAAACAATGAGTTTCACAACATAACTTTTTTTTTTAACTGATTTTACAACTTTAAAAGCTTTAAAAACTTCACATTTTCCATCACAAAGTTTTAAATGTGTTGAACTTCCTTTTTAGGGTCATCTTAAAATTTCCATAAAATTATTTGGAAATGGCTAACAATACAGGTTTCCCCTCATCAGGAAATTTGACATACACTAACAACACTTAAATTCACACCAAATGAACAGGAATAGAATCACTGGAGAAGCTGAAAGGGTTTTTGCGCTGAACTGAACAGACAGTATTTTAGAAGAAAATGATGATAACGAGTCAGAGCCAGAAACTGGCAGAGCGCTCAGGTCAGTTGATGCGGTACCATTACGCTAACTCCTGGATTATTATTATTATTACTACTAGTATCATCGAAAGTCGAGCCCCCGACCCTTCATTTCGCTTAAAGGGAAACCTGCGTAACTCACTGAGGTTCGGATGCTGGCTTTACAGGAGGATACTCGTTCCTCTTCATCCTGTGTCATATAACACGAGGTCGGCCATTTTGTTTTGGAGGATATGATAAGGACAAGAGTCCTATACATATAATATTTTCAAAGTAATTAAAGATTTTACAGAGCTTCTGCGCGTAATAAAAAAATGCGAGAGAATCATAAAATATATAAATCCCTAAATATGCAGTACTTAATAGAGTGAAACTCTCCTCATACATCTTCTTCTAACTTAAAGAGATCGTCTGCACTTCGTTCGATCGCAACTCGAGAGCTCTTTAACTGGAATCCCAAAGTCCAAATCTGAACTACAGCATTATTTTGTCACGACTAAATTACGCAGACTGTTTCGGGGGGGAAAAAAAAGGGGTCAATATTTCGCATTAATATTTCTTACCAGTGTATTGTACGATATTATTTGTAATAAAGATATTTAAAATTAAAGTATAAGTAAATATTTCGCAGAACACATCACCCGAAATTACATAACAGACACCAATTTTCTGATGTATTGTAATGCGTTTTAACAGAATCTGCTAATCAGTTTTTTGTGCAATTGAGCAAGTTTTGAGAGAAATATTTTTTTTACGAAGAAATGTATATCTCGAATGTTGTTCAATTTCACAAAAAACGGATAGAAGATTCTGTTAAAACGCCTCAAAATACATCAAACACATATTTTCTGGTATGTAATTTAATTTTCTTTAACCTAACCTGACCTATAAAATTACACTTTTTATACCCTTACTCTTACGTTCAGTATATTGCCTATTGGAACAGAAAATATTTCGGGCTTTTCTATAATAATTACACTCTTTTTCCACAGTTCGGACATAAATGAATTTTTAATATGACACCGTGATTTGCAAAAAAGTCCAACGCTTTATCTTCATCTAAGGCAGGGGTTCTTAACCTTTTTAGCTGCGATCCAAATTCTGGTCTCGGTGCTAGCTCGGCGACCAATGCCTTCAAACAGTTCACTCGTAATAGATAATAAAATAAATAATAATGGTAAAATGATTAGGAATAACATAAATAAATGATAAATGACAATTTAATGACCCAAGTTTCGGTCGCGACCCAGAGGTTAAGAACCCCTGATTTAAGGCAACACGACAAATTAAGTCTTTAAAGTCTACTTCACAACCATGGTCGCACAAACACAGAAACAAAGAAACAATTATTTGCTGCCAATACTTTCAGCTGCCAATTTTGATTAGATAACATTAAATATTCATTTTTATCTTATTAATATTCATTTGCACAGCATATTAAACATATTTTCTTTCATTATTTTTTACAAGGATTCTCAATATATTGTTGTTTTCCTAAGGTTTAGGTGATGTGGTCTGCGGAATATTAACTAAAGTATAATATAGAATATATCTTGTTTTAATGCTTGTGTACAGTGTAGTTGTTAGTCATTGTATGTTTGGTCAAAACATGTGAAAAAGTTTCCTGCTTTCAACGCGTATCCGAAACTGGTAGGTAGACAATACTGAAAAAAAAATTACGTAAACTTAACCTATACTACTGATGAAAAATTAAAAGTGTTCTTTATTGATTTTAAACTGTTGATTTTTATAACGAAAAGTTTTATCTTATTTTTAGGAACATTATTATTATTATTATTAATTATTATTATTATTAGAAAGGTTTTACCTGAAATATAAATGCTTAGGATAAGTTTCTTTCGGGATCTCTGTAAACAATTTTTTGTCATTCATCTCTTCTAAGGTATTCAAAAATAGTTAGAACCGGGCCTAACATAGTGCCGCTCACGGTTGTCGAGTGTAAGATCTAAATTATAATGAATTAACTTATATAAAGAAGCCAAAATCTCAAACACGTATAATGAGTTGGTTATGTAAGTGTAATTTCATTTTATGGTTTGAAATATAGGATAAGTTTAAAAAGTAGGGAAAACCGAAAAGAGCTGAGGCTGGGAGGGCTTCCTCCAACTTTCAGTTTCAGTTTGAGCACACCAATAGAACACGTATTCTACATTTTCATTCTGATGCGTACATAAAACTCAGTCTTTTAACGGTATTCCTCCGCAGCTGCATACGAATTCAGGAAGATTCAGCAAAATACCATCACGTATATGGGTATGGAGAAAAATTGAGTGTCATCAACACGATCTTGACGATAACCTAAATTTTCTAAAGTCTATTTTCAATTATTATTATTATTATTATTGTTGTTATTATTATTATAATAACTTACTGCTGAACAGTTTGAGACATTAGCTGTTCAGTTTTATTGTAGACATTATTATAGATATATTGTTTACCAAGTATATCTTTGGATGACTGTATCCCCTATAAATATGCTCAGTCTCCAGAATATGGATTACACATACACACACACACACACACCTATCGTTACTTCCTGCAACAAGGGAATTGTTGAAATGAATGTAATGATAACAACTATTGTGGAGAAAATTATAATTTGTGGACAGGCGGAAGCGCCATCTGTAATGAGTTTGCATATTTTGAAAAAGGGCTGACAAAGGAGAGGAAGAATGTCTTCAAAATGAGGATTAGTTGATTTAACGGACAAATTTAAACGTATATAACTTCAATTATAAGCTCTTCTAGATTATTGTGGAAGCACGTGAAAACGATTACTCAAATAGTAATTAATTAAAAGAATCATAATACAATTATGTTGTTTATTTAATTATATAACCAGTAATTATTTGTACACAGAGTATCTACAAGGTGTTCGAAAAGTCCCGTCACCCCTTACAAAATGTACATATTGTAATACCAATTTTATTTTTGTGATTAATTGAATTTACTATATATGTGATTCATTGATATTTTCTTTTGTTTTCAAGGTATTAGAGTTGTGTGAATAATGGCAGACCAGTCCACTTACACTCTGGAGGAAAGGATACTGATGAGCACATGGACTCATGAAAGGTCACATACTGGCAAAACGATGCACGATATCCAGAATGATTTCAACACCAGATTCAATAAGGCTGTACCACAAAACAAGACGGTATTACGATGGGAGAAAAAGCTGTTTGAAACGGGCTCCATCAAGGACAGACCATGGTCGGGAAGACCAACAAAGCGAGCAGAACAATGTTAAGGTGTGATTGCATCGGTGGCTCGTTCACCGAAAAAAAATCACTTCGGAAACGATCACAAGAACTTGCAGTCCCCATGTCCACAATGAGAGATCACACGACAAAAGATCTCGGCATGAAACCATACCGCCCGTCATTTGTTAATGAATCAAGCGATACAAACATGCAGAAACGATATGAAGCCTGTGAACGGTTTTTGATCGTTTTTCCAGCAATTCCTGCACGTGGAACAGTGATTTTTTCTGATGAGTGAGCAATTTACCGTAGCGCCAAAATGAGATATGTTTACTTCTGGAGCAAGAAAAATCCACACTTCTTTCAGGAACTCGGACACCATCCACCGTACGTGATGATATGGGCTGCAATATCTACCAGGAACTTGTTCGGTCCATATTTTTTTCCTGTCAACCAAACTGCCTACCTCAACATGTTACGGGACTGGTTTGTGCCTGAGCTCGAACGTTTAGGCTGCTTGGTCGTGTGTGGCCTATTTTGCCATTAATGCGAGGGAATTCCTCAACGAAGTGTTCAGAGACAAATGGATCGGCGTGGCTAGCAACATTTACCTGCCCCTCTTCAGTGGCCGCCCCAAGTCCAGATCTGTCTTCATACGACAACGTTATGGAGTTTCGTCAAGCAGAACGTATCCCGGGTGCGTTACCGCACAACAGAGGACATGAAACACGCTGTTAGAGATGCATTTGGTGCAATCACTCCAGCAATGCTGCGTCGCTTCTCACACCGCACATGGAGGCGCATAATCCTTTGTTACGAAAGTGATGGTGCACACACAGATATTCTTGATTAGTAACTGTATTTACTGTAATTAAAGTAATTGTTGCTAGCGACTTGTTTCTTAAATTACACCCACCACATATAAATACAATTAATCACACAAAAATAAAATTGGTATTACAATATGTACATTTTGTAGGGGGTGACGGGACTTTTCGCACACCCTATATGTTTTGTAAAAATAAAAATAAATTAGTTACCGTTCCGTTATGAAAAATATATAGTACAAATGTGATTAAATGAACACTTACTGTGCTGATATAATTTATTTACAGAGGTATTACGGAAGTTAGAGGCTACCAAAGATCCCACGATCCCCTCTAAGTTAGTCAGAGAAGGGGGTAAAGTACAGGGTGTCCACAATATCTTGTTACCCCAATGAAATACTAACTGATTTTCGTTTTTTTTTCAGACCCATTTATCACTTGATGATCTGCCAGTTCTTGACTTATTTTTTACAGTTCCTGTTGTGAACAGTTTCTTTTCTCATCTCAACAGAGTCCGTTTTGGAGGAGCTGCACCATTCAATCGGTCCTGGAAATCTGCACAAATATTGGATCTTTTCCTTTATAGCACCCCTATTGTTTTACCGTGTTCTTTCGCCCTTGACGATTGGTTAGGTAATGTGATATTTTCGTTAATTTTAACGAAAATATCACGACTTACCCTAACCAATTGCAAATGGGGGTGCTATAAAGGAAAAGATCCTAATTATTTTGAATGATTTTGCCATTACGTGGTCGCTCATGGTCTCAGGTACTAGCCAATGTGCTTTGTTTAATCGTATAGTTGCTGCTATCACTCATTTCAACTGGGTCTGAAAGAAAAACGAAAATCAGTTAGTATTTTACTGGGGTGACAAGACATTGTGGACACCTTGTAGAAAAGCTGAGGAAGTGGACAGTTGTAGAAAATTTCAATTAATCTTCTCACATCTTGATCGAATCCAGGACAAAAACTCACTGGACAAAAATTCACC
Organism: Bathynomus jamesi; assembly: GCA_023014485.1. Taxonomy (NCBI): domain Eukaryota; kingdom Metazoa; phylum Arthropoda; class Malacostraca; order Isopoda; family Cirolanidae; genus Bathynomus; species Bathynomus jamesi. The sequence goes on along the minus strand of JAJOZX010000827.1, from coordinate 1,068,925 downwards.
GGACAAAAAAAACAAAAAAAAAAACACCACTTAAATGCAAAAGAGGACAAAAACTCACCAGACAAATGTTTCTGCGAAATACATACACTCTAGTCTAGATCTTAAGATTTTAGGTTCATTGTAAATAATTACTCTTCATCTTTTAAATTGTTCTGTTTTTAACCAAATCGGTATACTAATGTAGTTTTGGTCACTGATTTCAAAAATAACTTTCTTTGGTGCTGGTTAAGTGTGCGGTCTACCTTTTAATTATAGCTTCTTATCTTGTTTACTAATTGTTTGTTTACATCCCATTGTCAATCGCCCTTGACGATTGGTTAGGTTTAGTCATGATATTTTCGTTAGTTTTAAGGAAAATATCATGATTAAACCTAACCAATCGTCGGTAGACCGCACATTTAACCAGCACCCTTTCTTTTTTTGGAGGAATGAAAAACAAACATGTTAGAGCACTTTAAATAATTAATGTGTTTTTAACGAAAATATCATGACTTAACCTAACCAATCGTCAAGGGCGTACAGTTGACCTAACCGGGCATTCAAATGACCTAACCTGGCATTCAATTGACCTAACCGGGCATTCAATTGACCTAACTGGGCATTAATTTATAACGAAAGATTGGTAGGTTGGTGAAAAATTAATATTGGTTGGTTGGTTAAAAACAGAACAATTTGAAAGATGAACAATTTGAAAGATGAAGCGTAATTAGCTACAATGAGTCTAAAATCTTGAGATCTTTAGATCTTAAGATCTAGACTAGAGTGTATGTATTTCCAAAAACATTTGTCCGGTGAGTTTTTGTCCGTGCCCCCTCTTGATCACACTCATACAGGTGCAAATTTTCATCCAGAAACTGCATAATCTAACCTACACCAAGCTTTTTTTTTTAAGGATTTTCAACGCTTTGCCTTTTTCAAATTCGCTTTTAACACGCCTTCTTAGTAAAATGTACCGACTGAAATTTGGCCAAGAATTTTCACGCTTACCTTTTATGGACGCCATTCCAATCTCTAAAAGTCGCTTTATTTCATAACCTAGCCACAGCGGCTTATTGTAAAAAGTTTTTTTTCTTTTTTCGCACGCATTTAGCATCTAAGTTGTATCAATTTATGATTGGAATTACTTCGTTCCAGATTTCAACATCTCCAATAAGGTTCTCATTTGTCATCATTATTAAATTTAGTATATTGTTTCCCCCCGTTCGTTCTTTTACGCGTTGGTAAAGAAAACTGTCCTATATAAAATTTAGGATCACCTGAAGGTACTTGTAGGTTATCTCCCCCCCCCCCCCCCCCCCACCACCACCACCACCAATTTTGACAGAATATTTTCGTTAAAACTAACGAAAATATCACGACTTAACCTAACCAATTATCAAGGGCGTACAGTTGATTTATTATTAATTATAACATTGTTTGTTTCTGGAATAGTATTTACTATTTACTAATAGATCAACTGTACGCCCTTGATAATTGGTTAGGTTAAGTCGTGATATTTTCGTTAGCTTTAACGAAAATATTCTGTCAAAATTGGTGTGGGGGGGGGGGGAGATAACCTACAAGTACCCCCTTGGGTTCACTAATTTTCTTCCGAATACTACGCGCGTTTAACTAAACGATTTTGAAACTATCATTCACATTAAAGTTAATTGGGTTTCCTTGGTTCGTTTCCCAACAACACATTAGAATTTGGCTTAATCTTTTCATGCATCAATTTCAATTCCACATCTATTAGTCTACTTCACTGAGCATTTCCCATTTCGTTCAAGTATATACTATCTTTAATATTAATAAAGCGATCTTCCATTGGGTTTGCAAAATTGGGGATTTATTAAGGATCACTAACATATTGCTTCCCAGGAACCTCTCTTTAACATATTGCTTCCCAGGAACCTCTCTTTAACATATTGCTTCCCAGGAACCTCTCTTTAACATATTGCTTCCCAGGAACCTCTCTTTAACATATTGCTTCCCAGGAACCTCTCTTTAACATATTGCTTCCCAGTGTATATCTCTAACATATTGCTTCCCAGTGTATATCTCTCTAACATATTGCTTCCCAGTGTATATCTCTCTAACATATTGCTTCCCAGTGTATATCTCTCTAACATATTGCTTCCCAGTGTATATCTCTCTAACATATTGCTTCCCAGTGTATATCTCTAACATATTGCTTCCCAGTGTATATCTCTAACATATTGCTTCCCAGTGTATATCTCTAACATATTGCTTCCCAGTGTATATCTCTAACATATTGCTTCCCAGTGTATATCTCTAACATATTGCTTCCCAGTGTATATCTCTAACATATTGCTTCCCAGTGTATATCTCTAACATATTGCTTCCCAGTGTATATCTCTTTAACATATTGCTTCCCACTGTATATCACTAACATATTGCTTCCCACTGTATATCACTAACATATTGCTTCCCACTGTATATCACTTTAACATATTGCTTCCCAGTGTATATCACTAACATATTGCTTCCCAGTGTATATCACTTTAACATATTGCTTCCCAGTGTATATCACTTTAACATATTGCTTCCCAGTGTATATCACTTTAACATATTGCTTCCCAGTGTATATCACTTTAACATATTGCTTCCCAGTGTATATCACTTTAACATATTGCTTCCCAGTGTATATCACTTTAACATATTGCTTCCCAGTGTATATCACTTTAATATATTGCTTCCCAGTGTATATCACTTTAATATATTGCTTCCCAGTGTTAATCACTTTAACATATTGCTTCCCAAAAATAGACATTACACAACCAATTACAGTTACATTACAATAGTTTATAATATTTAGAGATTACCTAGTTGAGAAAATGTAAATTTATGGACAACTTAACTTATTATGCTTTGCCATTTTTTGTGAATGTAAAATATTTGGATCACCTGAAGATCAGGGCCCCCAGCCTTCTTTAGTTAGCCTTATAAGTAGGGCAATCAAAAGTTGACCGAAAAAATTAAGAAAGTTGACCTTACGAATTGAAAAAATTGACTTATAAAGTTGCCTTTACTTTCAATAATAAAAACGATACTTTAATTACTTATTCTTGCTCTTCTACATCAGTTGACCGATTGTGGTAAATTATGAAGTATTTGCCGACATTTTCTGGCAAAAAATTGCGATCCCACATTTTGGTCTATACCACGCTGGTGCTTTTGGGTAGAGCGATGTTTATCCACAAAAAAGGATTTGTCATGCTTGACCACAACACAACAAATCTGACAGTATAGCTCATTTTTTCCTGAACAAATGAATTCATTAGGATATTTTGCAATTATAGCGCGCACTTTAGCAATAGAACTAACTGCAACTTTTGGCATTTTAAATATCTAAAATCAAAAGAAATCGAAATCAGTGAAATCACAAATCAGAAAAAATCACAAATCAAAAATGGTAACCAGTAACCACAATACATAGAACACAACCACATCCAAAACCAGAACGGACATAACTGAATAAGACAAATACGAGCAGCGAAGTTGCCAGTTAACCAAAAAGATGCCAATTTTTAGTTATTTTAATTATTTATTCCAAAAAATTGACTTTATTTACCTCATTGCTATTTTTTGACCTAACAGGTAAAAGTTGACTTTTGGTTGACCTATTAACTTTGGTAATATACCCCCTACAGGTGTTTTTATAGCATTTTCAGTCGTTTCAGCGAAAAGTGCCCCATAGGAAACAATTTGACTTTATTGACTTTTGACCGCCCTACTTATAAGGCTAACTAACGAAAATATCACGACCTAACCTAACCAATCGTTAGGTCAACTGTACGCCCTTGACGATTGGTTAGGTTAGGTCGTGATATTTTCGTTAGTTAGCCTAGATTACCAACCTCTTTCTAACCAACCAACCTTTCTCTTTTTAACATATTGCTTCCCAGGAGGGATCACGGATCTTTTCCGTTTGACTGCCGCCATTGAAACATAAGAGGTGAGTGCCCCCAGCCTTCTTTACTTAGCCTTATAAGGCTAACTAACGAAAATATCACGACCTAACCTAACCAATCGTTAGGTCAACTGTACGACCTTGACGATTGGTTAGGTTAGGTCGTGATTTTTGTTAGTTAGCCTTATAAAGCTAACTAAAGAAGGCTGGAGGCCCTGATCTTCAGGTGATCTTATTTTTCTGAGTACACGATTAAAACTTAAAAATTAAGCATGGATCTTGAAAGTAATTAAAATTGTTTATAAGAAACAAAATTTGAAGGGGAAATTAAGAAAAGCTTTTTTATAAAGTAACTTATTTTGTATCATCAAGACATTTCAGTTAAAATACAAAATACAAAAAGTTTAATTATGTTTCAATGGCGGCAGTCAAACGGAAAAGATCCGGGATCACTTTAACATATTGCTTCCCGAATGCTTTGGGAAGCAATATGTTAAAGTGATCCTTTATTAATAATATAAAATAGAGTAAAAATGTTGACATAAATGAAAAACATAAGTTAGGTTATAAATTCCAAGTAGGCTCGGGTAAATTTAAAAAGGATACATAACTTTCTGCACGAAAACATCCAAACCAGTCTCAACGTGATCGTACTGGAATACTGTATGTGACTTTTTTGTTTAACAAATGAGGTGTAGGAATACCAGCCACGTGATGCCACACCATGAGTTCGTACTAGGGTTTCTCAACCGGGATCACGGACGGAAAATGATAACCTTAAATCCCGGGACAAGCGCAGCAAATCCCAGGATTTTCAGAGTTTTACAAAGTATTCTAAAAATGTTACTTTAAATAGTTTTACGTGAATTTGCTACTGTATCTAGAAAATACAAACATAAAGACTATGATGACAAATTTATAATAGCACGAATCACGTTGCGTTGTACAATTCAAATAGTGCCTATAATATGCCATGTATGATGTGCGTGTGTAATATAACTGGTATTTTTGATGAGTGATTCAGACTGAAAGCCAGTCATTTGATTTCCCTGAATCGAACATTTTGTGTTTTAGTGGATTTTAATTTCGGTTATTATTTTCAATTCAGTGGTACACCTTTTGCTGTTGATAATCTTTTTACTAAAACTTAGTTAGAAGTATATAAAAGGTGTCGTGTTCGTATAAATTACATTATAATATAACTTATTTTTGTTGAAGTGGAAAGCTGCAAATTAGCATTGTAGGCATAGCCGCCCAGGCTATATAACGTATTTATGTTTCTACAGTGTTTGAAACTCGGCCTAGGCTCTATCCTTTATTATATTTATCATTGTGTTAATTTATATATTTATATTTAATATTAACTAACTAATCTAGATTAATCTAATGCTTAAACATTTTAAGAGTATTATCATTATTTTTTATAAATCGCGAAATTCCGGGATCCTGGGACGATGGCCGATTTTGTCCGGAAAACCGGGACAGTGAAAAACCTTAAAACGAGAAACACTAGTTCTACATTCAAGTATTCGTAAATAGTTTAGTTTTCAAATATCTGAAATAAATATAAAAATAATTTAACCTCTTTTGGACCACTGGGTTGAATATGTACCGTTTGCATTACACGCACTCATAACTTAACCCTACAAAAACTTCGGTCGTTAAGAGGTTAATACTATTAAATAGGTCAAATTGGTTAGTTAAAAAAATATATAACTGTTAGGAATTTGTAAAACTCCTAAACTAATGTATTTAAAGTTCTTTGTAAGTTCTCGGATCAAAGGGAAAAAAGACGGAAGAATATGTTTTTACAAAATGCGAAATGAAAACCCGAATTCTCCAGGCTGGACCGAGAAAGAGAGCGTAAAAGAAGACCGGAAGATAGTAACAGCCAAGCAGAGAAAGAGTGAGTCGAGAAGAGTTTCACACAGAGAAAGGGGTCGTACTCAGTTCATCAAACGATCGTATTTGCCCAACCAGTCATTTTTAGCTTAATATTTCCACACAGCCCGTGGGAAATGGGGCCGACTTAAGATGAACTAAGGAAAATAAATTCAAGATTTCTCCTTGGACCGTCTTAACGGAAAATTTCCTTTTGACCCTAGACCTTTCCTTGTCCCGCGCTGGGCCATACTTCGGATCACTTTAACATATTGCTTCCCAGGGACCTCTCTTTAACATATTGCTTCCCAGTGTATATCACTTTAACATATTGCCTCCCAATATTTAGGATAAGGAGTACGATAAAAAAAAATGTTCGCTTTAATAAAGTAAAGGCATAAAAAGTAAATCATAACATGTTAAAATATTAGATTGAAAGTAAATTTATTAGAATTGTTGCGCTATTTGGTCACACAAAGTAAAAAATGGATTTCGGAAGAATCGGTCACGCCACATTTGCCACAAGTACGAGTTGAGTAGCTCCTTTTTGCATCCTTTCATTTTCTTTATATATATTTAATGTAGGTTAAATGAATGTCCGGTTAGGTCAACTGAAGGCCCAGTTAGGTCAACTGTACGCCCTTGACGATTGGTTAGGTTAAGTTGTGATATTTTCGTTAAAACTAACGAAAATATCACGACTTAACCTAACCAATCATCAAGGGCGTACAGTTGACCTAACCTGGCAGTCAGTTAGCCTACATTAAATATATAAAGAATGCCCGGTTAGGGCATTTATAGCTTTGTTTACGGTCGGTAGGTTATCTCCTAGATTATCAACCTCTTTCTAACCAACCAACCTTTCTCTTTTTAACATATTGCTTCCCAGTGTTAATCACTTTAACATATTGCTTCCCAGGAGGGATTACTTTAACATATTGCTTCCCAAATGCTTTGAGAAACAATATGTTAAAGTGATCATACTTCCGTTTCGTTAGGCCTATTCCATATTTTCAATCAAGGTTTATTTCCTTTATTAATTATATAACGTAAATGTAATTTAATTCATCTTGTGAACAAACATAAGATTAAATATTAAAACGTTTTGTTTCATAAACAACAGTTGAAGGTATAATTTAAAATTGTTACGATAACCAATGTCACTTAGCTGAGGTTGGAGGGGAAATTAATACGAAGAAAATAACATAAATGGGTTCACGCTACCATCTTCGTGTCATTAATAATATTGTATATTAATACGTTAACAACCCACCCAAGAACGGTTTTGTGGAAGGGTCGCCGGAACAGCCACCACAGATCAGCAACATTCGGGGTCACCGAGGGAAAGGACGTCGCCCCGGGAGGAACCCCGCATTCATCACTTCACTGTCAAAGTACGTCCAAAAGTCAGTGAAGTGTATCGCTACATTACTACATATTTCCATTAATTTTTCATTTACATAAATAGATCTCGATAACAAACGCCTTCCGGCAAACATTCGTGAAGAATGGCAATAATAATAACGATATTTGATTTATCGTTGATGGACTTAAGCAGAGAACGGTATTTTTCGAGCAAATCTTCCGATCTATTTCCCTCTACATAAATATATTTTGTCCCGACAAACGAAACAATGGCGCTATTTGCACCGACTACGTTCAATTTAACAACTTCGTCGCTAATGTCCTTAATTTTTCCCCTCCGTAAACATACACTTTTTCTTTTGGGCAGGATGCGCTTTACAAATTCCTCGTCCATGTGCTTGACTAATGAATTCCCTATAAGAACTCTTATTTTTCGATTCTACTGATTCCAACGCACCGAAAGGACTTGCCAAGCCAACCTGAAATTCACTTTCCGTTTCGGTTTCGAGCTGTTGCAAACTTAAACAAAGCCATCACTAGTTTCATTGCTTCCAGCGATATTCGCAAAGTTATTTCGCGCGTTTATGCGTCTGTTTCTGGTTGGGTTCACTTGGTCTTCGAGCTTCTTAATCTGCCCTTTAATCTCGTGAACATTATCGTCTAATTTCTTAATACTTTTTTCAGTGACAGTCGCGTTAACTTTCAACTTTATGCTAATACGATCAAGAATTTCTAATTTTAATTTGCTTAATTTCTGATCAAAATTATCTTTCATTTCGCAAAATTTGCAAATATGTACACTCCCTTGCAACAGTTCTGCTCCATCCTCTCCGAGATGTGGAAACAACGCAATACCTCTTTCTACCCGACCCTCACTCCCTCACTCTCCCTCTCGTTATTCCCCTATCTCGTCCTCCCCCTCTCCTTTCGCTACACCAAAAACGACGATATTACGAGATCAAACCGTCTACATGGAATCGCACAATAGCTGAAATTAATCATCATAATATAGAGGAATACAACACTTATTTGTAAGTGTTAATATCGAATCAGGATATAACAAAGTATTGCATCACGAATAATCCCAAAATTCTAAGGACACTGTAATTCGGCGTGTCAAATTACGATTCGAATAGCATCTAATTTTAAACTGTGATTGGAACACAGCGATGATATATATTAAATAATATATATTAATATATATATATATATGTAAAAATTAATAATTCTAACATTCAGTTTTGCATATAAAGTCCAAACTCGCGTGACATTCTAACTGTAAGAGTATATAAAATGCAAGTTTGGAAAATTTTTAAATTTTCTTTCCATTTTATTTATACTAAGTAATTGATGAATTATTTCTTTTTTAAATTGCCTAAGCATTTTTTTGATTAAGCTTAATCATGTAATCGTGTTAAATTCTGAAATGTTAATTTTTTTTATGATACATTCGCTCTTAGTTCTAAAAGATAGTCATAACTTGCCAAAACTCTAAATTCACACACAACTTTAAATTTTAAGCATTTAATTTTGGCTCATATGCATGTTTAATTTTAATCCATAATAAAATGCATATTTCCATTTCCATTTTTGGTTAACTCGGCAAATCATGATAACATCAGATCTGTTAATATGCCGTTTGAAAGAAAAATATGGCTTCATCTTCAAATATCTTGCTTATCTGCCAGGTTGCTGTTACAGCCAAAATTTATCTTCAAATATTTTGAAAAAAAAAAAAAAAAAATCAGCCTATTGAGAATAAAAAACAAAACAGGTCACCATTAAATAATAATGATGCCACCAAATTATTAATATATAAACTCTTGCAATTTTTTGAAATTACCATTCTGATTATTCTGATCTGACCTAGACCCTCAAGCATTACCTGTAATATTTTAGAAGCAGTAAAATTCAGTCAGAGGATCTCTTTGTCTTCTCCTTTGAGCCTTGCTTTCTTCACAGAACTTAGTGAATAAATAATTTCCCGATACGCTACAAGAATCGGGGAACCGTCAGATAATTTGTAAGTTTTCACAGAATTCTCCGATCCACTACAAGAAGAAATCGGAGTGTAGTATAAAAGAAACTAGTGCGATTCCCTACACGGTACCAGCTACCACAGAGTGAGAAAATCCGTTGCTGCAACCTAACCAGAACCCCGATCAACCTCGAACCACCCAAGGCCATAGACCCAACTGCCCTGTTTATACTGCTAGGATCATCAGACGGTGGTTTCAGAAACAACGAGATGTCGAGCTGCTCAACTGGCCCACCAAGGGTGTGACCTAAACCCTATTGAAAATGTGTGGGCAAATGTGGCTAACGCTTGGGAGCCTGGGCAGGAGCGGACATCTCGGCACCTGCTGGAACACACCATGGCAGAGTGGGAACTTTTTCTCACAAACCCACAAGTCATCTACAATCACGTGGCATCTGTTCCAAATAGGCTACGAGAGGTCATTAATAATAATAATGGAGGATGGAACAAGTATTGAGTAATTGTGTATAATAATGTTATGGTTGTGATGTAGTAAATATATATTTATTTACTCGAGTAATTGTCAGTTCCTTATAATTTGAACATTATAATGTTATAATGTTTCTGACCAACAAAGACCCTAGGATCCACTCATGATTGGTCTACGTAACCGTGTTTGTAATTTTGTATTGCGTATGTCCTCCGTGGTGGCGGAGGGGACTTACAATTTTGTGTGGGCTCCGAACCACAAAAACCTTAATTTTACTACCTTAAATTATACCCACTCTATCAACATATGCATCTAATCGATTTTCAAACATATTTATAGACGTGCTACTAATTACTTCTACCGGCAAACTATTCCACCTATTTACAATTCTATGCGTAAAAAAGTTTTTGGCAATTGTTGTCTCGAACCTTCTACTAATCAGCTTACACCCGTTATTTCTAGTTCTACTATATTGTGCTATTTCGAAAAAGCTCTCTCTATTTATGTTATCGAACCCATTCATAATGTTTTGTATGTTCTTAAGAAAATCTCTAAATTTACTTGATTCATATTTATTTTCGTAATAAAAAATTTAACAATGTTATCATTATCTCTCCATGTATAGACCTTTTTCTGGATATTCATTTGTTCATGATGCATGGACTTTAAACAAAAATGTTATTGCCTGGAGGAAAAGTTGACACTACAACTTATCTTACACTTTAACTATAACATGGCCACACACAAATCCTATGTTTGAAAGTTTTTAAAGTAGCCCATGTTTGTGAAATAACCTAACTACTGTATTCCCCAAATCTGGAAATAATGCATAAATAAAATACATATTCTTCCTAGGATTACCACCAAAACTACAGTGAACAATATATTTATTGTCATTGGCAGTGGTGGGCACGGTTCCGCTAATCCGATAACCGTTAATTAGCGAAGCTAACTTTTCCGTTAGCGGATTAGCGTTTCCGGTAACTTTGAGAACCGTTAGCGGACCAATTAGCTTCCGCTAAATTTAGTTCCGCTAACTTTAAGTCCGCTAACCCTAAAATCATACATGTTTGTTCCAGTCTGTTCTGAGCGTGTCTGCAACAGTCAGTCTGGCACGCTATTGGCTGACTACGTGTAAACACAAGACGTGATTGGTCGACGCAGCAGCAGCTGAGCAGCGTTGTGTAATTCTGCAGTTCAGTTCACTTACGACGTTACAGTCTTACAGTGTCAGCGAAAGCGTACGTTATCATAAGCATATTTTCGTCAGTTTACCGAGTCTACAAGTTTTTGCAATGGAAAGTGAAGACGTTTTGGTTCCGCCTGAGGATGTTGGGCCTGTTGATGGCCAGGTCCGCCAGGACCAGCCCAACCAGGAGTCTCAGAACCCGTGGCCCCACCTGGAGGACTACTTTGTCTTTATGTCAAGGGATAAGAGAAACGCCAACCTCTTGTACTTCCGGTGCGTCTTGTGCCAGCCCAAGGAGACGACCTTCAAGGGACACGCGTCGAGCCTCTACAACTTGAAGTCGCATGTCAGGAGGAACCACCCAGCGCATGCCATCCAGTTTGAGGAGAGGATCAAGGCCGGCTCTTCCCGTGGGAAACAGAGGCAATCTTCTGGTAGCAGTGCCAGTAGCAGGAGCAGCAGCCAGTCGTCGCAGTCACCTGCAAAGAAAATACACCAGCCCACCATTGGTGAGGCGTTTGGCCAATTAGCTGCTGGCACTGGCGTCCGTCAGTCTGTGGTGGACACAAGGATTGTGGACCTGTTCGTCTGCAACATGCTACCGCTGCATGTACTGGAGTCTCCCACCTTTGTCAGCTTGATCAAGATGCTGAACCCCAGCAAGACGTCGATGTCCCGCCGCACCCTGGGCAGGAGGATCTTGGCCAGTCATAACCAGCTGGAGGAGTATCTTATAAGGTATTTATAATTTATAAAAGTTTATTAAATTATTATTAATGGTATTTCATATTTTTTTCATACCATTTTATCTTGACTATGATTAATCTATAATATAATCTATATATTATAATATATATATAATATAATAATAAGTTTTTGCATAAAATAAGTTTGATTTTTGTTAGCCAAATCTAAGTCAATTTTCCGCCAAATTCTCTACTCCCACCTCCACGATCTAGTTGCAATGTTGCCTCTGTTGATGAGCGAAAAAACCCGAATTCCATATTTTTTCGATTATTCCCAAAATACGTCGGATGGTCCCCTTAAGCAAATCATATCATGTGATTTGCTTATTAAAATTAATAAATATAGATAGACATAGTCATTACTTAATTATATATTTTTAATTTTACAGCTTATGTCTCTTTATAATTTTTAATTACAGATTGCTGAAGGATGTCCCCTTGGTGGCGACCACCGCGGACTGCTGGTCGGCCCACAACAGGTCGTACCTGGGGATGACAGCACACTGGCTGGACCCCAAGACCGGCACGAGACAGTATGCCGTCCTGGCCTGCTCTCGGCTCAGAGGGCGTCACACTTTTGATGTTCTCGCCGAGGCCATGGTGGACACCCATTACAAGTTCCACCTGCAGGACAAGGTGACCAGGACCACGACAGACAACGGCAGCAACTTCGTCAAGGCGTTTGTACAGTTTGGCACAGAAGCTGAACTCTTGCCAGACATTCCTGAGCCTGCTGCCGATCCGGACGTGGGGGGCGTCGAGGATGTGGACATGGACGTGGATCCCGGGGATGGGGCTGTGGACGAGGTGGAGTACATCTCTGTTGAGGCCGCCCTTGAAGAGTCCAGCGGCCTGGGCCACAACCTGCCAGTGCACATGAGGTGCGCAGCCCACACCTTGAACTTGGTAGCCAGCGTGGATGCCGACAAGGCGCTTGACAGCGCTCCGTTCAAGTCGGCCTACAGGAATACCATGTCCAAGGCACAGGCGCTGTGGAACCAGCAGAGCCGCAGCACGGTGTCGGCAGACAGCATTCTGGACGAGTTGAAGAAGAGGCTGGTAGTCCCCAACAGTACCAGATGGAACTCCACCTATGACTCTGTTGTTGTCCTCAACAACCTGCTGGAGAAGAAGAGGGGAGCTGTCCACAGGGTGATGACGCAGCTGAAGCTGCAGACCTTCACTGATTCTGAGGTCGGCTTCCTGAAGGAGTACGCCCAGGTGATGTCCATTGTTGCCAAGGCCTTGGATAAGATCCAGGGGGAGGACCAGGCCTATCTCGGGAGCCTTCTGCCAACTGTAGCGGCTGCCGTCATGAGGTTGAAGGACGCCAAGTCCAAAGGCCTCCTGTACTGCAGTCCTCTGGTAGACGCGATACTGGCAGGCATCACCAAAAGGTTTGGGCCCCTCCTACAAGACCAGGAGTGCCAGCTGGCCGCTGCCTTCCACCCCAGGTTTCGCCTGTTCTGGCTGGAGAAGCATAATCACAGCCAGCTCAGCAGGGTAAAGAAGGCCATGGAGACCGGCGTGGAGACAGCCCTGAGGGAGACCATTGAGGAGGGCAGCAGCACCAGCTGCACCACCAGCAATGAGGATGAGGAAGATGACTTCTTCAGCAGCATCACTCAGCCCCAGGTGAGCAGGAGCCACAGGTAACTGAAGTCCAAGGCACAGATCTTGGTGAAGACCTGACTGGAGGCCGGCTCGAAGGAGGTCCTGACTGACGTCGCCTTCTTGGGTGAGCAAGTGTTGATCGACCTGTTCATCAAGTACAACACAGCCATCCCATCCAGTGCTGCAGTTGAGCGCCTGTTCTCCATAGGCAAGGACATCTTGCGCGCCAAGAGAGCCACCCTGTCAGATGCCAACTTTGAGAGGCTGATGTTCATGAAGGGCAACCAGCATCACGTCGAGGCGATGGAGAAGGAGCAGGAGGCCAAGCCAGAGTGAATGCATTATTAGATTATTAAAGTTATTTTTTTATGTGTATTTTTATTTCTTAATATTTTTGATTCGTTTAATACTTTTTGTACTGTAAATAAACTGTATGTTGAATGTAAACTAATGTTTAATTTCATTTGTTCATTTAATTATTTATGTACACCTTGATCATCATCTGATCTTGGCATGCTATACCTTTTTGGAAAGCTCTATGTCTAAGCTGCAACATATTAAAATTTCAGCTCTCTTTATGGGTTTTAGAGTCAAAAAACCAAACCGAAGCTAAATTCATAAAATAAAAGTATTACTATGACAACACCTGAGAGGGGGAGGAGGAGTGAGGGTGGGGGACTGGGGTTTAAGAGGGACTGCGTGCGTTGTTTCTACATCTCGGAGACGGTGAAGCGGAATTATTGCAGGGGACTGTACGTCGCCATCAATAGCGAGAAAAAAGTCTCGATTGTAACTGGAGCCAAAGACGTAACAATCAAATTTTTGTATTTTCGAAGGTAACTTATATTAATTGATTTATTGTGAGAGCAAAACCGAAGGGGAATGTTTAAAAGGTTTTTCAAGATTAAATTTCCTATAACTATCAAACAACGACCTAAGTTCAGTTTAGAACATCGCTGAGAGGATTAGCCCTTTACTGCCTAAATATTTTGTAGGGTTAAGTAATGAATGCGTGTATTCGAAAGGTTAGAAATTTGTCCTTTTGGGCAGTAAAGGGTTAGGGGATTCAAATGTGGTGTGTATCACGTGGTTTACGAATACGAGTTTCTTCGGCGGATTTTAAATATAATTATATTACAACCCTCCTAATTACATAAAAACAACAATTTCTATATACTTTCTGCATAAAAATTCGCATTTTTCTTTTATAATAATTGGTAGTTTTAAATTATTTAACTTCTCGACAAGTTTCGTGTATTATTAAAAACAAAAAAAATTGTTCATTCCGATTTGAAGAGTGACCCATGTATTAATGAATATTACTGCATATATATATATATATATATATATATATATATATATATAATATACCTCTCAGTCTTTGAAATGTTATGTGCGATGACTCCTCATTTCACGAAGGTCAAACTTGTCCCCCATCATATATATATACACACACACACACACATTAATAGATGAGTTATGATTTCTTATCAGATATATAAAACTATTATGAACCTAAGCGAATAAATGTTATTAAAAATTTTTTGATATGTATAACTGTTGGAGTGACTACAATACAACTGATAACAAAATTCCATTGTCACACCAATAATACTTCAATGTTTTCGTAGCTATTATATATGTTGAGCAAACATTATCTTAACAAAATTAGTACTGTTGTTTCAACTATTTTTAAAGGTGCCTAATATATCGGACGATTTTTTAAACATGACACTTTAAAAGGTTTGTATTTTTTTCATTAACTGAAATAAAAGAATTAAATTTTTACTGTACTTCCTCTACACATGGGGACTTAATCCCCTAATGCAAAACATGCTCGATGTGATGTCTTTTCAACTCATTAACTCTTTGCACACGAACGACAAAATTTTGCGGTACTCTGGACAGTAGGGTGTCCCACTTATGACCTTTTTTTTTTCAGATCCATTCAACATACCTTTTTTCCTGTTAGAAATGGTTCACTTTTACTAAATATATCAAAAAAGATTCAATTCAACAATTTTGGGGTCCCCGACCCACCCTCAAAAATGGGCCCCCCCTGAAAATGTTAGAAATACCCATTTTTTGTATTGTAATCAACCTATTGTGTCCCACTTATGGCTTTTTTTTCAGATTTATTGAACATAGCTTTTTTCCTATTAGAAATGGTCCACTTATACTAAATATATCAGAAAAAGATTAAATTTCAATATGTTATGGGTTAAGGTAAGTAAAAGGCATTTGATCAGGTTAGTGGGGCTCAAATTCTTAACTAAGAAAGGGACTTTTTTATTTTAGCTAAGAAAGGCGCAATAGCAAGAGTTCATTGTGGAATTAACCATTTTGTGATTTTTTCAGGTATTCAGATAATAAAATATATTTAATTATGAGGTATTGCTTATTCAGAGGCTAGCTGTCATATCAATCGACCACATGCTAGTAATGTTTCATTGCTTTTGCGCATGCGCGTAGTCGCCATATTTGGCATTAGCTACCTTCCATCATGCAAGATGGATGGCTTCAATCCTTTACACCAATAAAATGTATGCCTTCTCTCACCAAGCTGGCTACGATGATGTCACTATTCAAAAACTTGAAAGATTTTGTCAGTTTACATCCCCATTTTTATGGAAAATATTGGTTGTCCTGTACTAAATCATCCGACGCTCCTGTAAATGATCTTAGATTCTACAATAAATTGATAAAATACAAAAAAAATAGACAGTGAGGTTGCCGAATCTGCCCTAGCCATTTTTCGAAGTCATTATTGGTACTTGACTAAAGAGCTCGTCCCCATGGCTTTGTTTTGGCTCTGTTAATAATAAAGAAAAGGTTAAGATGGCCAAAGAATTAACAAAATATGATCCTCCTCGAGAGTTCACACAGGTCAGCCTATCTTCCCTATTCTGAAGCATGGTGTCAGACTTCATCGCATCATAGGTCCAAGATCTTGGTACCTATTCAGACTTCTCAACTCATCTAGGGAATGGATTAAAAAACCCATATCATTATGGGAAGAAGATGACGATTTTAAAAGAATGAGGGGCCTTATTTCGTCTGCCAAAGTAGTAAATGACACGGCAGAGCGTGGCGTCAAGTTCATGCACGATTTTCATGGGTATTGTAAGGATGAAAGTGAGTTTAACAACTTTTGCAGGTCGTTGAACAAAATAGACATGCAATCCCAAACGTGACGAAGAAAAATTTGGTCACTGCTCTGAGGTTAAAATGTAACTAAGATTATTTGTTTTTGTTTTTTATTTTAAGCTTTGTTTCAAGCGAATAAAAGTTTGTTCATTGCTTTAAGTGCAAAAGGTTCCTAAGATTACTTTCTTTTGTTTTAAGCTTTCTTTTCTTATGTTAATGGTAAAGATCTTTTTTGTGTTATGTTTGAGAAATAAATAAATAAAAAAAAACGATTGGGCTTTGTTAACATTGTCAAAAGCTTAAAGTATTTTAATTTATATAATTTTAACCTAATGTTAACCAAGTTGTTCCCACTTCGATTCGATGAGTAAAGTTCTTACTCGTCTTATCCTTTCGAGGTCCATCGCCGCAGAGATGCATTGGGATGATGCTCTAAGTGGGGAGGTAACACCCTACTACTGTTTCTTGTATCTTACTGAATAAAGCTTTGAATTACCTTTCTTTTGATATCAAATATGTTGATATTTGACAAAAATCTTGTTCATTTAGGTTGATTACAATACAAAAAATGGGTATTTCTAGCATTTTCAAGGGGGCCCATTTTCGGGGGTGGGTCGGGGATCCCAAAATTGTTAAATTAAATCTTTTTTTGATATATTTAGTAAAAGTGAACCATTTCTAACGGGAAAAAGGTATGTTCAATGGATCTGAAAAAAAAGGTCATAAGTGGGACACCCTACTGGACAGTGTTTAAATCTGAGAAATTTATTGTTCAATCGATGCTATCAATTCTTCTGTTGTATGGATTCTGTTTAAACACTGTCTTTTAAATAACCCCACAGATAAAAGTCACAGGGGTTCAAATCTGGTGATGTTGGTGGCCATGATGTTCCTTTACCATAAACCACAGTAAATCTGCTGGGCAGGACTCTTCCGTCGAAAGTATCGTGTAAGTATCGTGAGCTGAGAGGACATCACATACTGTAGAGCATGTTTTGCACTAGGGGACTAATTCCCCATGTGTAGAGAAAGTACAGTAAAAATTTAATGCTTTTATTACAGTTCATAAAAAATACAAACCTTTTAAAGTATCACGTCTAAAAAATCACCCGATATAACAACACCTTTTTGTTGTCACAATTATTGTCGTAATTGTCGTAATATCAAGTAACTACTTATTTTTTTATATTTTTTTTTTGCCACTTTGTATATGTAAAAATGTATAAAAGCTGTTTCAAATATTTTTGGCTAAATTATTGTCTTCATGCTTCTTGATCTGCGTAAGAAACTTAAAGATAATCCAAACATTTCCAAAACAAATCTTTCCGACATATAAAATTCGTAAGTTGAAATTATGTACTTTTATTATAAAAACTATATATTTCCACTAAATCTCCTTGAAACTGAACGTAATGTAATGGACGCCGTAAATCCATATATATAATATTTATTTCAGTATAAGACCAGTATTTTCATTTTTGTAAGCCGACCGAAAGTAGAGGCAAATTATAAGTTTTGTTTGGTCGATGTGGTTGGGAAGTTTATCACAGTAAATTATATTAAAATATTTCATCATCTATTTTATTTTTTGCATTTTTTGAAAGATTATGCAATGCATAACGACTGCGCGACTTAGTTTAATGATCGAAGAGGGCGTATCTTTTACAATTTAAGCTTTTCTAGGTCGGAATTTGGAGTCAATAATGAAGTATATGAATTTAAAAAAAAAAACACCACTCTGATTTCTACATTTGAAAATGTATTTTTACTGTATATACAGTATCTTGCTCAAAACTTCGGATAAAGGATGACATGTTTCTTTAATTTTAGCTTTTAATTTGTGTTCGAATTTCAATTTTGTCATCGACTTTGACTTTAACTTTTAAATGAATTTGATTTTTAATTTAAATTCAAGTCAAAAAAGCAAAATCAAAGTGAAAGTAAAAATTAAAATAAGTTTTTTATACTCACAGCTGAAAGCAGTCAGAATTGACTTTTGAATTATTAGACATAGTCAATGAAGCTCAAAATTTAGAGTGAAAACCCGAAGGTAAAGTCAGAATTCAAAGTCAAATTTTAAAATTCAGTCATAATTCGACCTCATAATCAAAATGAAAAAGCGGAGTTAAATTACAAAGTGCGAATTCAGTTTTAATGGTTCGTCCATCTATAAGGATTTCTTCGAGAAACAGCCAGAACGTTACTGAATTACCAGAACGTGTATTATACAGTATGTTCATGTCAAGATGTTCCCATTCGTCCTGCAGAAGGTCATGCGTGCATGTAGGAATTCTCGCAGACGGTCGGTAACTTTTCCCCCTGAATCTGACACCAAATCCGTGGAGCCATCTATCACATAAATGTTGAACTCTATTTTAATGAATTGTTAGGCCAAAAGGACTCGAGCTGGCGTCATTCCATGCAATTAATGGACCGCATCTTTTTTCACTGCGGTGCCCGATCTATATCTTCATATGCACTTGTCGCACGTTACTTTGGTTCATGTTATTAAACTAGCCTTCGTTATACACACACACACACACACACACACACGAATATATATATATATATATATATATATTACACAGTGTATACGGGGCTCCAATAAACCTTAGCCCCCCCCCCATGGCCTAAACCATTAGAGGTACAGTAAAACTAAACATACCTTACAAAAGAGAATTTAATCCTGCATTTAATGAGAAACAATTAAAACTTGGTGTTCCTGCCATTGGCTTCCAAGACAGCCTGAATTCGCTTTGGGTAGCTTGCCAAAAGTGACGTGAATAGATCTTGATCGTTACGCAAATTTGCTAAAACAGTTTCAATGTGTTGCGTCATTGTATCCTTCGAAAATCGATTTGCTGCAGGTTCTTGAAACAAGAGACATTCAACCTTGTCCTTTATAACTGATCCAATGTGTTCACAGACGTTCAGGTTAGGAGAATTTCCTGGCCATTCTTCATTTCCAAAGAAATCGATCTCATGGTTCCGCAACAACTGTTGAGTGGCTAATGCCTTAAAGCAGGGGGCCTTATCGTGCAGAAGTGTGACCTGATCGACATCCATAACATTGTTTGGGTTTCTTAGAAAAGGAATGACATGCTGGGATAGAATAATATCACGAAAATACTGTCCATCCCAACTCTGACCATTTGGCTTCAACACCCACATGAGCTTCTTTGCAGTGAACAAAACAAACACACCAACACAGTCTGGACTTTTTAATAATTCGCGATAATGTTCATTGTCATCGATTTCATCTGGTGTTGTGGCCCACACTCGATCATTTTGGTAGTTAGGCCGACGTGTTACGTAAACAAAAAATTCATCGGAGACAGCTAAATGCATGAAATCATCCACATCCCAATCTTCAAGATAATGGGCAAACCACATTCTGTCATCGATGTTAAGTTGAGTTTTTCTTGGCTTTGGAAGTTCATGCCAAGGCTTTAAACCTTGCCTATGACGGTACAGTTGAATGATCTCACCACTAACGATCTTTCCTCTCAACACTTCGATCTCTCTAGAAAGTTTAGCACAGCTGTTTTTCCGCTTACGCGTACTGCTTTCAATGATGTTCTTTGTTTCCTGAGAGAGTGGCAAATTTGGGCGCCCAGATTTGGTTGTATCCATTTCACATTCATCCAAAGTTTTATTCCAATTTCTTTTGACGAAGTCCTCACTTATTCGCAACTTTTTGGGAACCCATGAACGTGTTATAAAGGTAGCTCCAGCATCACAAGCTTCCTGAAATGTTATTGCTCGTATGCAATCTATCACACGTTGCCTCTCCGAATCACCAATTAATTGAGAAGCCATTATATTATCACTTTATCAGCTAGAGTAATTTTAATACCTGCAATAAATAAAGAATTTTATATATTTTTATAATCACTAAAATCTATTTCGATATAAGTAAACATGTAAGCTACAAATGGGGGGCTAAGGTTTTATGGAACCCCTTATATATAATCGGGTCGGCAAAAAAAAAAAAAAAGGGAAACCTCGAACTTTGGCTGTAAAATCCAAAGTTATGTTCAGATTTCAATATTTTTTTTCGAATCTCACAACTAAGTAAATTTCCTATACGGTGAGCGGATTTCAAAGAAAACTAATGAAAATTACGGATTTACTGAACATTTCTTTATGCCACTGGAAATTCTTCATTTACACTACTACTGCATTGTATGTGCAGATAAAAAGTTACAAAGTACTCACATATGGTGCTACCTTGATGTTAAAAAAATTGCTCGATATGTTTACCACGAATTTCTACAACCTTTTCCAGTCTAGGACGGAACTCATCTATACTCATCTATGGCTTTATTGATTTGTTCTTGTGGTAGCCCATCCCATTTTTCCAGAAGCTGTCGTAAATGAGCGACATTTCTTACTTTGACCCGATAAATTCTCTGTGACATATTTTCCCAAAGGCCGTAATCGATAGGATTTAAATTAGGACTGTTTGGTGGCCAAATTTAATACCGCTACCTGGTATTCTTTTGATATCTCCTGTTTTATCGATTTTCTTGAGAAGCTTGCCCAAACCTCCTGCAGTTGGCTTACGTTAATTAAAATCGCTTTAATTATCAACTTGATTGAACCTATGATTAGCAAGATTTTTCTGGAATATTCGCCATAAATCCAATTTCCCGGCTAAAAGATGGCATACAAACCATAAAATTACCTCGTACTAACATACTAAAATTTCATGGTTCTTTGTACCGTATTTGTCGAGATATGAAGGATTTAAAAGGTCTCTCTTTTTTTTGTTACCGACCCGATATATATATAACGTTGAATTCCACCTAGATTTAGCGGAAATATATTACTTTTATGATGAAATTATATAATTCCAACTTAAGAATTTTAGATGTTGGAAGGATTTTGCTTGAAAATCTTTCAATTATCTTTAAAATATTTATACCAGGGATGTTATTCGAAGTTCTTTTTTGTTCTATTCCTGTACCTTTTTGAAGAAAATCTATACCTATACTACTCTCAAAATTCTTGGGTGATCAAAGGTGTTCCAAAAATAAAATTAATTTTAAAAATTTTGGGAACACCTTTCTGGATTACCCTGTACGCGTTGTAAATTAATTCAACTGAATTATTTGTATTTTCTAATATATATAGGAGCATGCAAAATGACCTTACATAATAAACCGATCTAATAACATTAAGATTCTGGAAATTATTGGAACTGTTTACGGATGCCCAAACTCTGAAAAAGCGAAATATGGTAGGAGAAAAGTTTAATGAAATTAACAATAAGATTAATCAGAAAGATAAAATTATTATAAAAAGTAAAGAGAGATTTTGTTTAGTAATTACTAGTTATTTTTAGTACGAAATATTTATAAATGATACCTAAAGGGCCGCGAAACTGAACGATGGACGCTTGTAGGCGAGAAATTAAGAAGCAAAGCTATAAAAAAAAAAATTGCTAACTCATTTTGAAAGTAAGTTTGTAGACATCAGCAATGTTCCGCAGAGACAAGCTCAACTTTGTGTGAAAATTTTTATCACCTGAAGATCAGGGCCCCCAGCCTTCGTTAGTTAGCCTTATAAGGCTAACTAACGAATGCTGGGGGCCCTGATCTTCAGGTGATCCAATTTATCTAAAGTTTGGTAGAGAGGATATTTAAATTATACTTTTTAAATTATACGAGTATATCATCTCGAGCATTTCTTAGTTAATGGAATCGTAACTCGTAAAAAGTTCAGCTTTTCATTTGTTTTGTCATTGTTACCCCTTTTTACCTGCGTTACGCTGTTATTAATTAAATAAATAATTAACTAGACAGAATTTCACTTTTAAAAATAAATATATCGGTAGGTAGGAACAACGTATAATTTTGGGTTACTAAAATTAAATGAATGATATCCTCACACAGTGGCGTAGCCAGGGCTTTCCCGGATGGGCGACTTGCCCACCCGGGGAAAATTTTGGGGGAAAAATGGGGAAGAGAAGGAAAAAAAAGACAATAAAAGAAAGAAAAAAGGAAGGGAGAAAGAGAGAAAGTGAAATGAAAGAAAAGGAAAAGAGAAAAATAAGGGAAAAGGAGGAAAGGAAGAAAAAAGGGAACGCCAATGAGGAAATGGGAAGAAAGAGAAGAGGATATGAGAAGAGAACAAATTATGTAAGGACCAACTCACCCTTGCCACGGTGTGGAAAACTAAATATTGCCAGGGTCTAGCAACCTGGGGGAAAGTTTGGAAAATGGGTAAGAGAAAGAAAAGAAGAAAAGAAAAAGAGAGAAAATGAGAACTGGGGCGAAAAGAACGGAAAAGGGAGGTTAAATAAATTAAAAGAGGAAATGGGGAAGGGATAGGGATGAGGAAAAGCGGGGAAGGAAATTATGGGAGGGGGTCGGCAATCCTAGGCACGCGTGTCAGAATTGGCACGCGAGGTGGTTGTCCAAGGCACGCCAAGTGATTCCCTAAAAAATTACAATTTCAAAAAAAAATTTGAAATTATAAAATTATATTAAATTATTACATTGAATATTATTATATATTATATATTATTATATATATTGAAGTTAAAAAATTATAAAGGACAGTATCAAAGTGCTTGTGTGTATTTTTGGTTAATACAAATCAAAAGCGCTTTGATTTGTTTGTTGGGATTGAAATAGAGCGGACCGTTCTACGAAATATGCATACCGGTATGAAAATTATAGTTAGCACGCGGGGCCGTAAAAATGTTGACATTAATTATAAACTGGCACACTGCGTTCAAAAGGTTGCCGACCCCTGACATAGAGTAATATTATGAAGGAACTAACTCCCCCTTGTACAGTTGCCCGCATATGTAATGTTCCTCGCCTCACAGGCGACTCCGGACATGTGGCAACGCCGCACCGATAGTCAAGGTACCTCACCTGGGGGAAGGTGGGGTGGAGGGGAGACAACCGAGTCCAACAACATATAACTGAAAAAGAGGGATCAAAGCAAGTTTTACCTGACATCCCCCACCCCCTGTAACGTTCGGTAACGTGTGGGGTGCGGGGTGGGGGAAGTGTTACATAACATCTTAGGGGGTGCCTGGTCTAGTGTTACAGAACATTCCTGGGGGATCTGGGGTGTCAAGTTTGAGCAAAAATAGCGTTACGTAATTTTTGAACGGCCCCATAATTATGATGTAATGTCTGTGTTCATAAAGATAAACGATAATATGATCGTGAACAGCATTGAACTCCATGTTTACTAATCTTATACAGTAATGAGGTTTCATTATGATTACTACAAGTCTATATGAACAGATACCACAATACAACTTTTTATATACTTGTGAATTTGAACCAAAAATAGACATTACACAACCATCCTCCACACTCCTTCATTCCCCTTCCCCACCCTTCAGTCTCGCGTATATCAAATCATTATGTCACAATACTAATAAAGCTGTTTGTAGAGTCCATGTGCAGCTTTAAACCTTTACTAACTTACGAATCTACACGATTATATATATATATTGACATTGAGCGAGAAAAAGATTGAGACAGTGTGAGAGAGAGCGAGGTAGAGGGGCAGAGTTAGTGGGAAATGGCTTATCGATTATTACACAAAGAACTTGTTAACAGTTTCGATCTGAATAACAGTAAATGATTATCAAAATCACATAAGAATAATCCACGGTTATACTAGCATAAACATAATTATTTATATATATATTATGTTGACCCAAAAGGTATCGGAATTTTTAAAATTTTTAATTACAATCATCATATTCTATGGTCCTTATCCATCTTTTCACAAGCAGTTCAATCCCTCTTTGATATTAGGGCTGGCTGGTCCTTGGACGCGACGACACTTTATTTCGATAAAAAAACACGATATAAACACAAAAGCGCACAATATAAAGAAATAAATTCCAAAAACTTTTGGGCCACCCGTACTTATAAATTCAAACAATATTATACTAATGTTTGTGAAATGACGTTGATGGGCCAAACCGTGGTGTTGACAGGGTTACTTGCTGTCGCCGTCCAGGAGAGACTAAATATGGGCGTGTCAGTAAAAACCGTAAGGTGACGGTTGCATGAAGCAGGATATCACCACCAGTTTGTGGATGTCTATTATATTAATAGTGTTTTCCAGATTGTACAGTATTTGTATTATCACTGTAGAGAGATAATGATTTAATCACGATGGACAGAAAAACCCATTAATGTTTTCCAGATTTTCTGTTGCATCATCAATGTGGAGATATTGTTAGAGCTTAACAAGGAATATATAATATATACACAATAAAATACTAATTCTTTATTACAACAAATATGCAATGGTTGAGAATGTTTTATTAAATAGTTTATCATACAAAATGCTCACAATTTGCCATAGATTAACATAAATGACACAGCTATACCCGGTTCGTAGTTAGTATTTGGTCCATCCCCCATTATTGTCTATTACATCTTGTAATCTGAATGGCATAGATGCAACATGGTTATGTATGATGTGTGGGTTCCTTCGGAACATCTCCCACTCATCCATAGTGTGATCCAGCAGCTAGCGGCTGGTCCGTTCCTGCCCAGGCTCCCACGAGTTCACCACATTCCCCACACGTTCTCAATGGGGTTGAGGTCACACCCCTTACTAGGCCAGTCCAGTAGTTCTAGATTTCGATGCTCCTCGAACCACCTTCTAACAATCCTGGCGGTGTGGATGGGAGAGTTGTTCTGCAAATGGATTTTAAATATTAAAAGTAGAATTATATCCCATCCATACGCTTCATCAGTAACCCACTATTCAAGATAGATTTTAACCCCTATGTATTAGGAGTTTCTCTCAGCTAAATATAATTGTGCGCCGTTATACAAATAATACAGTCTGCAGTTATCCAGAATAAAATCCTAAAGTGTTGTCATAGTACTGAGAGAGTTAATGAACAATTTTATGCCCATTATTCGTCCCATGTAAATGTGGAAACCGGACATACAGATGCGCGTAATACATAAATCTTACTCTAGTAACTGTATAATATTCTATAACACACAAATACAACATAGCTGCATAAAGATAATCTGCTCCGGATAGGGCAAGGCATACGTGCGTACAGAAGGCAGCATCACCTCCTCCATGATCTCTATATATTGATCTGCCGTAAACCTCCCGTGGATCTCAGTCAGCTCTCCTAGTCCTTGCAGCTACATCCATCCCAACATATTCGCCGTCACGTGTCCACTCCGTGCCACTTCGTAAATACTTTGGCGGGCATATCTCGTGTTGTCCTGTCGCCAACACCGAAGACGGCCGTGAGTTGTAAAAGCAAACGTCTTCTCGTCAGAGAAGATAACTCTGCGAGATAACTCCCCAGTATGCGAGATCATCATATAAATGCTGGCGAGCAAACGAGAGCCTGGCCTGACGATGTCGTTCCTTGATCCTCTCTTTTTTGGCAGGAGTACGGTGGTGATATCCTGCTTCATGCAACCGTTTCCTTACGGTGTCCACTGACACGCCCGTATGTGGTGTCTCCCGGATGGCGACTGCGCTGTTGATAGGATCGTTCTGCACTTCGTTGATTATTCTCCGGTCTTCTTCTGAGCTGGTCTTTCTTGATGCCCCACACTTAGGACAATCTAGCAGATTCCCAGTCTCCTGCCACCTCCGCACCCAGTGTCGAACAGTAGGCTTCGAAATTCCCAGTTCCATGGCTATGTCAGCTACAGAGAGGCCTGCTTCCTGCATACCAATTATCCGGCCTCGCTGTGCAATTTTAGCGAGCTGGATTCATTTTCAGAATCCGTGTTCGTCATACGGTGTAGAAATATGGTATGAACATAGATCATGCCAGTAACCATGTCAACACCTCGGTTTGGTCCATCACCGTCATTTCACAAACATTAGTTTAATATTGTACGAGTTTATAAGTATATATACTGTAAACCAGGTTACTTTCGCGGCAGCAAATTTTCGCTCTTTCATATCCTTGGACGAGTTCGCGGCATCATAATTTCGCTGTCAACAGTTGCTAGTTATAATCTTACAGATTAAAATGACGTCATGGATGACGACATTTATTCTGGACTGTAATTGGTCGAGGTTGAGGTCGTATATCAAGGCAAGTTTTACCTCTTGGTATGCGGATAAAGTTTCAGCAGCACTCAACATAAATGAATCTCTCGGTAAGATAGATTTGAAGCTCTCCACACTGAAACCTATTCATGCTAAATGGATTGTCTCTGCATGGGATAACCTACACAAAATGAGGGAGACCATTCGGAAGAGTTGGGAAATTAGCAGCATTCATGACATTCTTGTTATACAGTAATAATACAGTATAATTTAAAATGTTTTTACTGCTTTTACTTTACAATGTTTTATTACAATATACTGAATTTACTTTTCAAATAAAGTATTTTAATGACCTAAATTTTATTTTCTTATTATCTTCCAAAGATTAGTTTAAATTGTCAAATTTTCGCCTGCTGGATATTTTCGTGTAAACTATAGCCTACGCGAAAAACGCGAAAATTTCCTGCAGGCGAACATTTCGCATTTACTAGTATATAAAAAGTTATATTGTAATAGCTGTTCATATAGACTTGTGGTAATCATAATGGAACCTTATTACTGTATAAGACTAGTAAACTACATGGAGTTCAACGCTGTTCATGATCATATTAATTGTTTATCTTTATGAACACAGACATTATAATTACCTGTATGTCAATGACTGCACATTCAAATGTCCTTTAGATATACAGTATATGTCTGTGTTATATGTTGTTGGACTCGGTTGTCCCCCCTCCACCACACCTTCCCCCAGTTGGGGTACCTCGACTAACACTACGACGTTTCCACATGTACGGAGTCGCCTGTGAGGCGAGGAACATTACATACGCGGGCAACTACGTGGTTAAGGGAACCTCATCGTTGCCTGGGTTCGGCAACTGGGGGAAAATAGAGGAAAAAATAAAAAGAGAAAATAATAAATAAAGGGAAAAGAGAAAGGGAAAAAAGAGAGAGAGGGAAAAAAGAGAGAAAGTGTATGAAAGAAAGGGAAGGGAAAAAAATGACAAGAAAAGAAGGATGGGAAAAGGAAAGAAGGGAAGGGTGATAGACACATTTAGTAGAATGAAAATGCGACGTTTGCCACTGCATGAGTGAACTTTTAGAATACAACAGTCAACAGAGAGGGTAAGTGATGACCACATTCATGTTATATATAAGCATTTAACTTTGGTTAACTGAAATAATCAGGCTTAAAATACAAGGGAAAACTAGTGTAGAAATTTGTAGAAGCCCCGCGGTTCCCGGGGCTTTGTCCAATATACCCCACACCGGGGCTTTGCTTTGGACCCCACCAGGGGCCTTAGGGCGGGCCCCTGGACCCAACACCATTATGCTCGCGCTGCGCGCTCGATATGCTAACTTTGAATTTTGGGAAAATCTTTCTAAGTTTGCCCACCCGGACCCAGAGGGCTGGCTACGCCCCTGTCCTCACAACTATAGTGCCTTTGTTTTTTGGTGGGTGGGCGGATGAGGGGCTACGGTCCGTACAATTTTAAACGCATTGTTTTCTCAATTTACCCTCATCCTCATCACGTTTAATACGAATTAAATCTAATCGCTCGCCTTGAAATTTGAACAGCTAGTAGTGTCTAATTCGTATAGGCTATCCCAGGCTCGTAATAAATCAAAGATAACAGGTATCCATTGGTTATTTAGATAGGGGTTTATATCGCTGATCTCTATAAATTACTGGATAGTGCATCAGTCTATTATTCGTTTTTTATGAATTGAAGCCATCGAGCCGCCATATTGGTACTCTCACAGTGAAGAATTCCAACATTTGTCCGCTCCATATCTTTTGAACAAATGAGAGAATTGGGATGATACTTTGCACAATTGTTACCCACCCGAAGATGATTTGTCATCGCCCACTTCCGAAGTCATACTTTCAAGGTCAAGGTCACAGCATGGGTCAGAATGTTTTACGCGTTTGCTCCATAACTTTTGAATAAATGAAGGATCAAGATAATATTTTACAAAATGTTACCCACCATCACATGATTTGTAATCGCCCACCCCCTGGGTTATATCTTCAAGATCAAGGTCACAGCAGAAGTCATGGTATTTTTCGTAGGTCAAGGTCACAGAAGGGTCATGGTATTTTTCGTAGGTCAAGGTCACAGAAGGGTCATGGTATTTTCTTGTCTGCTTCATAACTTTTGAATAAGTGAAGGGATTATGATACTTTACACATATGTTACACACCACCAGTTCATTTGTAATCGGCCACCCCCTACGTCATACGTCAAGGTCAAGGTCACAGCAGGGGTCATGGTATTTTCTTGTCTGCTTCATAACTTCTGAATAAATGAAGGGATTAGGATAATACTTCACACAAATATTACCCACCAACAGCTGGTTTGTAATCCTGGGTCATACCTTCAAGGTCAAGGTCATAGCAGGGTCAATGTTATATATAATTAATAAAAATTATGGATATTTAAATAGAAGTAAATTTAATTTTTAAATTAATTTTCAGTTTACATTCTAACTTTATTTTGATATTTTTTGGAATGGACACCAATTTTACATTCATATCAAGAATATATACACGAGTGTATATATATGAAAATTATTTCACGAAAGTAACACGTGAATAATATTTATGATGAAGATAACCACGAAGGAAATTAAAACTTAAAACACAAAACACCTTTGTTTTGGGAGTACCAATATGGCGGACTTGACTTCAACATTTTATGGTAATGCACTATCCAGTAATTTATAGAGATCAGTGGTTTATACACATTTCATCGACACTCTAATAGTCTAAACTAACTTAACCTAACCAAGTCAAGCCTAGTTTAACCTAACCTAATATAAACTAACCACCCAAAATACTTGTTGGGAGAATGTCTTGGCATATTCAATAGTTTGCACTAATTATATTTATTTGGAGAATAAGCCTCAATAATTTAATGAATTTATTAGAATCCTATAATATCCACCTATCCTACGGTATTCCCCAGGTGCGAATAAGAAAAAAAAAAAGAAGGAAAAGAAGAACACTATCAGTTTATAAGTCATGATGGTGACCGGAAGTGAGGAAGAGCAATTATTTGAGAAGAGTCACAGACAACGATTAAGAGAGAAGATACAAATTGATGTTAGAACACACATTCACTTTCCATATAAATATTAATAAATTAAGTGATAACAAGTACAACAAAGCTGATGTTAATCTTCTTCTTCTATATTATAATAAGAGAGCTGTCCGTCCGTCCGTCCGTCACACTTTCAGAAATTGTGAGAAAAAATTGAGAAAAAAAAATTCAGAAATTGTATTACGGGCGGCAATGTGAAGCTCAAGATTTTCATGACGGTGTTCTTTTCTGTAGTTTAGCCTGTCTGTTTGTCTGTTTGTGAAATTTATCCCGGGCAGTAATGTGGGATGGGTGGGGTAATGGGGAGGGGTGGGGGTAATGGGGGAGGGGATTAGCCCCCAAGTTGCATGAATGGGGGTGAGGAGGTTTTGGGAGATACCAGATTCAGAAATGTTGACACAATGTGAAGCTCAAAATTTTCACGGGTGGGTTCTTTTCTGTAGTTTAGCCTGTCTAACCGTCAGCGAAGCGACGGGAACTGTACTAGTAATAATAATAATAATAATAATAATAACGATTGCAAAGTTGAACCAATTTATTTAGTAAAAAAAAATAAAGCACAAAAATAATGTAATTAATCGAAATAAAGATGAGTGAGTGGCAACCAATGAAACACATTTTATTTTTCAAGTTTGTTTTCAAATTAAATTAAATAAAAACTTAATTGATAAAATGAATAATGGAATCTTACAATTTCTGCAATATTACAATAATTTTATCAAAGAACATACAATTATTAATTACTCTATTGATGTTTATTTTTAATTCAATTTGCCCTTTAATTACTAGGTTTTCAGATGAATTAAATTAATATTATCACTTCACAGGAAGCTATGCTTAAGTAAAATATATATATATATATATATATATATATATATATATATATATATAGGTGCTGGTTAAGTGTGCAGGTCTACCTAGCTTCGAGCAGTCTACCACAATTAAGCTACGACCAACCAACCTACCAAAAAGGCAACCGTGAAGGCTACGATAAACTTTAATATATCTTAGTTTATTTGGTGCTGGTTAAGTATACGGTCTACCATCTGAGTTTTGACAGAATATAAACTAACGAAAATATCACGACTTAACTTAACCAATTATAAAGGGCGTACAGTTGATCTATTATTATAACATTGTTTGTTTCTGGAATAGTATTTACTATTTACTAATAGATCAACTGTACGCCCTTGATAATTGGTTAGGTTAAGTCGTGATATTTTCGTTAGTTTTAACGAAAATATTCTGTCAAAACTCAGATGGTATACTGTATACACACAGTAATGCCTAATATAAGAGTTTGCAAAACATATTTTTTTTTAAAATTTTTACAAACTTTTTTTGGTTTCTTTTAATAAATAAAATTTTGTAATTAAATATATTTCTTGAACTAAATTTCTTATATTTTAATTCCTTTCCTTAAATACATTTATAAAAGTGTAATTTAAGATGATGTAGACTGCACACTTAACCAGAACTCAGATGGTAGACCGCACACTTAACCAGAACTCAGATGGTAGACCCATACTTAACCAGCACATATATATATATATGATGAATAAAACCACGAAGGAAAAAAAGAAACACAAAGGGGTGCTCAAGCGCTTTCGTCTAATGACATCCTCAGGAACACTCCTTGAGCACCCCTTTGTGTTTCTTTTTTTCCTTCGTGGTTTTATTCATCATAAATACTTTTCACGTGTCACTTTCGTGAAATAATTTTTCATATATATATATATATATCGATTAAAAGTATTAATTAATTTAAAATATACAAACTGAGAGCTGAATATGAGTGAATTATGTAACACAGTATATATATATATATATGTATATATATATAATCTTAAGATGACACATTTAATAACAGGCACGAAACTATTCACCAAATTACATAGCAACTAGCGACGGCGCTGAAGAACAAGTTACACCATATTTTATTTTCAAAATCTGGTGAATCTTGCAACAATTATAGAGAAGTTACCAATTGTCGTACGATAATACCTTTATCCCTTTTTATTTAAAAATAAATAGTACACTTCTTTGGAGAAACGAAGTGTTATTATTACATACTATTTATTTATATATTTCAAAAGTAAAGTACAGAAATATTTCTGCACTTAACTATATCACTGAAAATTTATCGCTATACCAATACCTTCATTGATTTCTATAGTATACCTATACCATATACCGGAATGCCCTCCTTACTTTATGCACGTGTATCAAGAAGTTTGAATACTATATATGCACAGAGCTGGGCAGTATTTAAATACATTTGTATTTAAATACGTATTTAAATACATTTGTGTATTTAGAACTGTATTTATAAATACATTTTTTCATGTATTTAAATATAGTATTTAAATACTTTAATGAGTATTTAAATACAATGTATTTAAATACTCAAAATATAAAAATGTAAATACTTTTACTGGTTTAATACACGTTCTGTACTAGCACAGTACGACGCGTCGACAGTGTAGTACAGCATGGTTCATGTTTCAACGTGTCAGTTCAATCAGTTGTGTGCCATCTTAGTCGAAAGCGGTTGATTTCTTTATCGTGTGCGTGTCATGGCTTCAACAAGCAAATCCGGTGAATGTAAAATGTATTTACAAATGTATTTAAATACAATTGATGTATTTTGTATTTAGTATCTAAATACATTCGTAAAATGTATTTAGTATTTAGTATTTAAATACATTTCTCCCATGTATTTAGTATTTAGTATTTAAATACATTCAATGTATTTATTGCCCAGCTCTATATATATATATATATATATACAGTCCGTATGAACGTTTAAGGGTACAACTTTTTCATACGAAGATTGCCAATAGGATTACACTACCTACTCTGCGTTGGTAAACACTATTTCTACGAATTTTAGGACTCAGAAATCCCAAAACCAAACGAAAAAAATTACTGTTGAAAAAGCTGTCGAATAAGAATCACATTCATAATAAAGGCAAGGGAGTAGCGGAACAATGTCGATCTGCATAATGTCGACACCAAAATTTCTGAACTTGTATAATTTCGAAAATCTGGACCTCATGCATTTCAATTAAATTCATGTTGTTAGTTCAAATTAGGTCCGGTTAGGTTTAGTTTGGTTAGGTTAGGTTACATGGATCACCTGAAGATCCGTCATCCCAGCCTTTTTTAGTCAGCTTTATAAGGCTAACTAACGAAAATATCACGACCTAACCTAACCAATCGTCAAGGGCGTACAGTTGACCTAACGACTGGTTAGGTTAAGTCGTGATATTTTCGTTAGTTAGCGTTATAAAGCTAACTAAAAAATGCTGGGATGACGGATCTTCAGGTGATCCGGTTACATTATGCCCGGTTAGGTTAGGTTAGTAATTTTTATTGAAAATCTGAAATTTATGTATGGGTTAGTCAATCTCAGTTAAAACAGTAAACTTTTTACTTTCACTCGAAATCTATGAGTATACCCACATAAGGTCAATCTGGAATAAGGCACTTGTATAAAGTCAAACGTCTACATTGTGAAATTCCATTTTGTTTATGTAAGGCAAGGCCAATTTTAATTTATTTCTAACAGTTAATAAATTCGTAGAGTCAACGGACGTTTCAACATTTACGATGTTAGGCCCTTCAATTTTGTCAGTTTACGTCCTTCTCAAATATTGAGAAGGAAGATGACGAAAGCCAAGCTGTCTGGATGTACCGCATTATAATTGAATCCAACATGATCGAATGTTTCCCAAATGTTGAAACGGCATTATGGCTGTATTTGTCACTGATGATCAGTAATTGTAGTGGGGAACGTTCATTCTCTCTTCTGAAAAGGGTCAAAAGCTTTTTGCGATTGACCATGAATCAAGATCATCTGACTGCCTTGTCCCTGTTGAGTATTGAGAGTGAAATTCTGAGATCATTGAACTTTGATGATATCATTCATGAGTTTTCCACAGCCAAGGCCAGGAAAGTGCACATTTATGTTTGAAACTTTGAATACATGTGTGTAGACTGTAGTCGCACTCGCTTTATTCACTTATAATAAAACTATAATTTGTCTATTGGAATAATAGTGTATACTATAGTGTATATTGTATATTTGTATATTGGATAATTTGTCTATTGGAATAAAATAAAACTACATTTGTCAAATTGTCATAGTTTGTGTGATTAATCATTAATGTATGTGCTATTACGGATTATGAATTTATGTTGCATATATTTAGGCCCTTCCTTCCCATTAGCCAGCCTTCGGCCCTCCATACCCTTAATCCGTGCCTGGTTGGAAGGTTAGGCTAGGCTAAGCTATCGGGTAGGTTAATTTAGCTTTTTATACAAATAAATTCCTAAATTCCAAATTAGGTAACGTGTGTGTGTGTGTGTGTGTGTATAATTTGCCCTCCGAAATACGTAACCTCCTTCTGCACAAACGCACGATGCAAACAAATGGCTCGCAGAAAAGTTTACCGATTTTTTATCCTTTTTTTCTTTTGATGTATCGAAACAAAGTTGAGGCTCTTATTGGTTTTCTCTATAAAAGTAGTAATTGAGTTTGCAGTAATGATGATAGTAATGATGATGATTATTATTATTATTATTATTATTATTATTATTGTGAACTGCAAAACAATAAATAAAAAATAGTCACTAAACTCCCATTACTCCTATGACTGGTTGAAACCCGTGTTCAGTTAAAGGTTAAGCCTACGTTGAATTTTAACTTTGTATTAAAGCTTTTCAATTTTGTAATAAAGTAAACGGTAATAAATAAGCTTCATTTCAGTTAAAGAAATTTCTTCATATCCCTTTTCGTTTAGGAGCAATAAAAATTTAAAAACAGAGTGACTTTTCAAACACCCTGTATATATGGGATGAATTTCATAATTAATTATACACACGAAGTTTCTCAGAGGGGAAAATGAGAAACGATTCGGACCTAATATGTTTCATGGACTGCTCTCGATTTTCCTACGAAATTGCAAACAAGGGCAGTCGATGACCCTGATTTTGTTTCTGCAATCGGTTTTCTTGAGAAACCTAACCTAACCTAACTAACCTAACCTAACCTGACCTAATCGAGTTTCTTATACTATTGTTTTTTGCTATTCGCATTACACTGTTAACCACAGCATGAACTTTATCGACCCATCTACCGGAGCTCACACTCAGCAGGTGGAAAGCTTGCGGAATTCATCGAAACAATCGAACAAACTGCGATGCGGAACAGATCGCGACCAACTTGACTCGTACCTTTTTGAATTTGTATGGCGTAAGCGCCACACCAGCTCGGACTTATTCAAAAAGATGTTGGAGTGTATTGCGTCGTTTCAGTAAATAAATTTATTCAATATCCAATAACATTTTTCTTTATCATTTCTCAAGAAAACCGATTGCAGAAACAAAATCAGGGTCATCGACTACCCTTGTTTGCAATTTCGCAGGAAAATCGAGAGCAGTCCATGAAACATACTAGTCCCAACGATTCCAAGGCCTTTCGTGTATTTAACAACACAAAAATAATTACATTGATAAGATGAATACTTTACTTAGTGAGTGTGATATTTACATGCTTCCAAACAGAGATCAATCGCAGGATGTGAATAAAATAAAATGATGAATAAAAGATTAAGAGAAATTTTAAAAAATAATTGCAGTGAATTTTTCAAGACTTTTCTAACTATCAATCCATCATTGCCTAACATATATAGTTTAGTCAAAGTACACAAAGTTAATCCCATGACCTATTGTTAGCTTGGTTTTGGTTTGGTTTAACCTTGGTTTTTGCTTCCGCCCAAATTGTTTAGTATTCTGACGAAGGTCAAGCATGTCACGCCACCTTAGACCTACAGTCTAACGTGGAATCCGAACCACGCCCCACCAGCAGCCCAGCATCTTAACCACTAGATATCCAGGGTACCAATTTATCTACCAACCAATTTTTTTTTATTGTGTGGAAAGATGAACAGCTGGGTTTTGCTGCACGCCGCCTGCCGTCACCGGGTTTCGATCCCGAGGCCGATGGATTCGTAGTTAGTGAAGCTAACCTAGTACTATATCACCGAGGCTCTTTGAACTTCATAACCTAACCTATCTAAATGGTTAGTCAGTTTATTAACTCCTTTAGTTGCAGGCCCGTAGCCAGGATTTTTTATGGGGGGGGGGGTGCGAACAAACGCCGAAGGCGCGAGCTCCTACGGGGGTCCAAGACATGGTCCCCTTGGAAAATTTGAAAATTTAGGTTGTTTGAGACGGTATTTCCTATCTTTTGAAGGCGATTGCGAGGAAAATCAGAGTCTGAAATGGCTTGAAAACATCAGGTTTTTGTGAATTTTAAGATATTTTAAGACAAAAACAAACATTCTGAGAGGTTTATTTTACTCTGTAATATATGTATGAAACAGATCGTCACGAACAGAACAATAAAACAATAAATATATAGGGGCCTATATAACATGCGCAGAAGTGAGCCAGGAGAACATGTAACTTTACTACATCACGCCATAAGTGTTTTACATATTTTAGAATGTTGAATCAAAAATTTAGAATCATAGAATTTTAGGGTATCCAAAAGTAAGAAGTCAAAAAACAATTGAAAAATAAATGCTATTTTTCAAGTTGCTCTAGCAAACATTTCTCATAATATTCGATCTACTGATCTTTAAGGAGAGTGTCTAGGGTGGGTTTGTCGCAAACAAATCTACAACCTGATCAAGGTCAATGTCTGTGAGGTAGTGGATAAGTGCGAGTGAAGAAAGCCTCTCTTGAGCCATACTGGTTCTGTTGTAGGTATGCCGTCTTCTTAGAACATTCGCGCTCCTTTCAAACTCACAACTTGTAGTGGCAAGCTAGAGTTGAGAATTGTATAGGCTATAATATACACACGAACTTTGCTCAATATAGGCTGTATGAATAGCATGTTAAAGGACAAAGAAGGAATTCAATAATGCTTTCATCTCCGTGGTGTGCTAGTGCAGGTTATCAGAAAAAAAATTGAAGTGTATGAACAACGATGGTTTTAGAAATATGAAGTTACACCTTATATCTAATTTTTATATGACCATGCTTGTGTAATGTTTTAGTGGTTTTTTAGTGATCTGTTGGTCCCATTAGGAGGGACTGAGTTAATTTTATTTCCGAATCCCACATTGCAAATAGCGTGGATTTTATTAACGAACTGAAGTTTCTTAATGATTCCATTTTCAAACTTGTTACTTTTAATTAATATTTGTTGTTTGTACACTAAAGTTCGTGTTAGTGATGAATTCCTTCACTTTCTAAAAGATAAGATTTCGAAGATTTTTCCCCTGAACACGACACTCTTATTGAATTAAATTTTGTCATCCTGTTCTATTTCTTTGAGAAAATTGTTTCATCCTCATAATTAGTGCTAACTGACCATCAGTGCGGCGACCTCCACTTCCATGGAATCCTACATAACACTTTTTCTGTGATATATAAACATTTCATTGCTTTTACTCTATTCCTTCAGGAGGGGTGTGTCATTTTATCCATTTGGAGTCAAATTGACCCCATTGCTCCTCCCCTGTCATTTGATGTATACTTCATTTTTATTTAATTATTTTGTGAATTTTACTTTATTTCATACACACCCACCCTATTCATAGATTAATTTCATAAATTCTGATAAAAATGTCAAGAAAGAAAATATTTGATTGTGATATAAAAATGCTAGAATCACTACGGTACCACTTCCAGAATCACTACCATTAGGATGCTTTTATTAATCTATATTTTGTATCAAAAGTCAAAGCACTGAAAAGAGATGATGATATTCGTTCAAAGTTATTAAATATCAAATACAATGTTTCATTCGTGTCATTGTTTCATTACAGACTTTTTATAATAAAAGCACCATTTGGAAGATTTTAGGCCTGGGGTTATAGAGACCCCATGGTTCCAACAACGTAAGTAAATGGAAGGTTGCTGACGAGGGTTAAGCAAAGCTAAAAAAAGTACTATAATAGCGTATTTCATAAAGAGTTGGGTCGTCAAAATATCCTTCGCCTCCCTTACCAAATAAAATTTAAACATCTTCCGACCTTAATTACAACTGGAAATAACGTAGATTTTAATTATAAAAATCTCTTAAATCTCGCCTAATAAAAAACAACCCAGATAATGCCGGTGGGTGCATCTATTCTATCGGACGTAAGCGATGCGATTCAGTTTAAACAGTTGAAATGGGAAAAATTTTGGATGTTAGATGAAAACAACATACTGTAAATATGCGTGTAGAACAACGAATAATTTTAATGCATTGTTATTGTTTAAACATATGTACAGATATAATCATAGTATTAATTGGGAAGGTTCTAAAATTCTATTAAAAAAATAGACATAAATGAAAGGAACACTCTAGAATGTGTCTTCATATATTTCGTAAACAACTTTAATAATAGTTCAAGAATCTAAAAAAAATACCATATCTTATTAAAATACCTTTTCCCTTTAATCGCTATTCCTTCATCTTTTGATAATCTCTCTCATCCCTTTTGTCTGCGCTGTGCAGATCTATATATTTTCCCCAGAGGCTGTGCGACCGGCAATTACCAAAAGTTCTCAAAAGTCTGTGCTACGTCTCTTACAGGAATTGGGAGTGTCAAAATCTTCATTACAACGCGTTTTGACGAAGCACTTGCATCAATATCCCTAAAAGATACAGCTTGTCCAAGAATTAAAGCCAGATGACCATGCCACCCGATTACAGTTCGCCAACCAACTTCTTGTTATGGTGGAAGATGACAATGAGTTTCACAAAAAAACTGTTGATAGCAAACGAAGCTCACTTCCTATTTGAGTGGCTTTGTAAACAAGCAAAACTGTCGAGTATGGGCTTTCACACAACCATGTGGCATGCAACAAAGGCCATTGCATGGATCACGCGTTACTGTGTGGTGCGAAATAATGTCAGACCACGTTTAATTAGTACTAGATTTATATAAGTAAATGGTTTAATATCAGAAAATAGGCCAATAAAGTTAGTTGAATGCTGTAGAATAGGTATGAAATTATAAAAATGATTAAAAATCATGTATTAATTACTGTTTTTTAAGTTTTAGGTTCGTAGATAATTAAAAGAGAAATAACATGCTAGGCGAATGTAACCGCAAAATCTGCTCGATGAAAAAGAAGCACGTCGCTAAGACGGCAGAGTTACAGACAGAGTGAGAGAGTTGAGTTAAGAAGAGTCAGACAGAGTCTCGGGAGCATTTTATTCATCTTAAGATCGTTTTGCCTTCCTTTGTTAATTTGTCTTCAATATTTCGATCAGAGCCCGTGGGAAGTAAGGCCTATATTAAGATGAGTTAATAATAGTAAATCAACTTCATTTTCGGCTGGGGCCGGCGACATGGAATCTACTGCCCGCGGCCCTAGGTTTTTATTCATGTCACGCGCGAAGCTATATCGTTTTTGAAGGCCTACTTGATTTTCGGTCAAGGCTTATTATATAACGTAAGTGTAAAGTTAAAGTAATCTGTGAACATAAGATTAAACGTATAAAAATTTTAGTGTTTCATAAAAAAACCCAGTTTATATTAATGGTAAAAAGCTAAATTCTGGTTATTATTATTACAACGAAAAAAAACCATTAATTTACTTAGTTGTGGTTGAGTGAAAAACCTAAAAGTTGAACTCATAGTAAAAACTTCATTGGTCACGTTACCATCCTTAGTGGGTGTGTTTTTGTTATACACCAACACGGACGAGTCAATGGATGGATGACCGCGACGGTCCGAACCCCGAACTCTTTAATTGCATACTGTTTTTGAGAATGAAACAGAATAGCCACTAAATTAGCTACACTCTACAAAGGTTTCTAAAGCTTACATCACTACAACATTGAAAAATTAGATACTTCTCTTTAGCCTCAATATGTGTGTGTGTGTATGTGTGTGTGTGTGTGTTAAATGATTAAACTTGGTAGAGGGACTGGAACCTAACTAAGTCTGAAACCTTTTGAATTTGGTCATAATTTTTCTTTAGGGAAAGGCTTTGTTTGTTCTCTAAACATTACATCACATTTTTATTTTCATTTATTTCGAAAACAAAAAGCGATGAGGGATATTTTCATGTTCGTTTGTATATACACCAATTGAATTGATGTTCTGGTATGCCATTCTTATTTGCTTATTATGGGATAACAGTGAGCACCATTTTCCTCGATTGAAGTATGTCTTACAATCATTTATATTCTTCTTCTTCTTCTTCTTCTTCTTCAGTACTTAATTATAAAAGTGTCTCCACTCTTCAGCACCACTTTTGCAGATTTTCTTCTTATAATTCACTGGTCTACAGCCAAAATGCTTCGGAAATAAAAGTAGTTAATCTTTGCTAATTTTGCGTCACTGAATATGAAAATGATGCCTAAAATTGCCAATTGGTTCTATTTATAAAGATATCAGGCAACCCTGCACCCTACTAACTGGACTGCATCTGTCGCGTAATATGTAGACGCCTGTGACACATCGACGCATTGACTCTACTGCGCATGCGCGGTTATATTTTTTTTATTTTAATAAATGAATGTAAATATATATATAATATATATATACACAATAAAATGTAATTTTAAATTTATCTATTACATTATGTATTTGTAAATTATTTATTAAAAAATAGATTAGATAATTTTAACGTATTGCTTCCCATAATGTTTTTGATATTAATATAAATGGAATACTAACCTAACTTAACCTTACCTAATTTAATATTATTAAAATGCAATGTAATTACATTAATTTATTAAAATAAAAAAAAAAACTACGCGCATGCGCAGTAGAGTCAAGGCGTCGATGTGTCACAGGCGTCTACATATTACGCCACAGCATCAGTTCATTCGCGGAAGTCATACAGTGCACCCTTGTCAAACTCTTTTTAGTGTTTGCTTTTGAAACTGAATTTTTTTCAACCTAATTTGAACAAAGATGCCTCGTAATTGCGTGAACAGTGTAGATAACTTCTGTTATGTTTGTGGAGAATTGACTTTTGCATCACAAAAGCGTGCTATAACCGCGGTGATTAGGAAAGCCTATCACCTTTATTTTGGCTGTAAGGTTGGAGATCAGGACAAGAGCTGGGCCCCACACATATGCTGCAATACTTGTGCAACAAACCTTCGCCAGTGGTTGAATCAGAAAAGGAAATCTATGCCTTTGGCAGTGCCAATGGTGTGGAGGGAACCAACAGATCATGTCAGCAATTGTTACTTCTGCATGGTGCCTCCAGCCAAGAAAGGTATTTGCAAGAAGAAAAAGTGGATTTTACAATATCCGAATATACCCTCTGCTATACGCCCGGTACCTCACAGCGAAGGACTACCCGTTCCTGAGCCCCCACACTCATTCTCCCTGGAGTCAGAGGACGAGGAGAATGAAGGAACCTGCGAAACTTGTGAGCCTTCAACTTCACAAGACCCTGAATTTGTTTATAACTTGACATCTTCTAAACCGCACATGATAACTCAGAATGAATTAAACGACCTTATCAGAGATTTAGAACTGCCAAAGAGTAAGGCAGAGCTGTTGGGCTCCAGATTGCAGCAGTGGAATCTCCTCGCTGAAAATGTTAGAGTAAGTTTCGTGACCGTCAAAAAGATTTTGTCCCATTCTTCATCATGGAAGGTGACCTTGTAGCTTGCAACGACATCGATGGTCTGATGGCAGCTCTCAACATTATTCACAATCCTGATGAGTGGAGACTGTTCATTGATTCATCGAAGTTGAGTCTAAAAGCTGTTTTGTTGCATGTTGGCAACGTATTGCCATCAATTCCAGTTGGTCATGCAGTCCACATGAAGGAAACATATGACAACATGAAGCAACTTTTGAACTGCATAAACTATGACAAACATCAGTGGCAGGATATGTGACTTAAAGTTGTTGCTATCGTGCTTGGACTGCAGCCGGGCTACACTAAGTATTGTTGTTTTCTGTGTGAATGGGATAGTCGGGCTAGGACTTCTCATTACATCAAGAAGGATTGGCCACTCCGACACTCATTGGAACCTGGAACAAAAAATGTTCAGTATCCTCCACTTGTAGAATCGAGCAAGATTTTGTTACTACTCTTACACATCAAACTGGGTGTCATGAAAAATTTTGTTAAGGCTATGGATAAAACAGGGGCAGCTTTTAAGTACCTCGGTGGTAAATTCCCAAAGTTCAGTGAAGCAAAAATCAAGGAGGGTGTATTTATTGGTCCACAGATCCGCGAGCTTCTTAGAGATGAGGAGTTCGACCGTATCCTAGGTGGTGAGGAGAAGACAGCGTGGAATGCTTTCCGGTTAGTAGCAACCAATTTTCTTGGAAATACCAAAGCTGACAATTACAGGGAGCTGGTGGAAAACCTGCTGTTGTCCTATCAAAAAATGGGCTGCAATATGTCTTTAAAGATACATTTCCTCCATTCGCACCTGGAATATTTTCCGGCCAACTGCGGAGCAGTCAGCGATGAACATGGTGAACGTTTCCACCAGGATATCTCAGCGATGGAGAAACGCTACCAGGGGAAATGGAGTCCATCATTGTTAGCAGACTACTGCTGGACAATAACAAGAGATGCTCCGGAAGTTGAATACAAGAGACAAGCAAAGAAGCGACGGGTTGAATCAATATAAGTGACTGCATTATACAGGTATGTTACTAATACATGATATACATATACGCAAAATGTGTAACTTAAATTTTCTTGGAAACTGTAGCTAATCGACTGTTTTTATGGTCATATTCGTTTTCAGCACCCCAAAATCCATAATAGGAAACACATTTTATCTCCGAAGCACAAACTTTTTCAAAGTTTGTAGACCAGTGATAATTAGCTTTACGTCTACTTTTGTCATTTAAAATCCTCTTGTCAGCTTTGGAGTGCGTTGTCATACATCTCGTTACCCCGGATTCCTAAATCTTTTTTGTTTTCAATCTTGGTTCCTACATCATCTTTACATCCACTTTTCCACCCGCTTTACTAACTTTACCTGTCTTCTCATTTCATTATACAGTCAACCCTTCCAAAATGTCTAAATTTTAAAAATTCACGGCATATTACTTATATGGAAATGAAGTAACCTCAGATCTTACGATTTTATAATCACTACAGGGGAAAATTTTTCCACCTACTTCAAATTTAGATATTAAGTCCTTAGTATTCCATAGTTTTAGCAAGTAGTGGGTTATTAACAAAACATCTTGCGCTTTATTAACCCTCGTACGCTCTTCAACTTTTCTGAATTAAGCAATAATTTTCATTAAGTCCCAAAAGCTCATGCCTTGGCGTCTGTGCTTAAATTATTCCACGAGAGGTATGAAATGAATATTAAGGAGAAAGAGAGAGGGAGAGAGAGAGAGAAAGAGAGAGAGAAAGAGAGAGAGAGAGAGAGAACTGAACATTTATAGAAAGGTAGAGATAGCATTGAACAGAAACAGATTTGCATAGATAAGACCATTTAATTGTTTTGAACTGAATGATCCACAACAGACCATTTAATTAAATACATAAAGTATTTTGATCACATTTTGATCATACACAAAAATTAAATATTAATTACTTCATTGTAACTTCAGAGCTAAAAAACGCTGATGACTAATTTTATTGTAAAGTACAATTAAGACGTTAATTAAAACTTTTTGCTCTGAAGTTTTATTGTGTTGTGGTGAAGATAAGCACTCTTCCTATTTTAAGTTCTTGCGAGATGCATAGCCTTCAGTATACACCAATAAAATCATGAAAACAAAAGTTGGCATCGAAAGGTCTGCAGCAAGGGTAGGAGACCAGGGCAGGAGACAAGCCCTACAGAAGTTAAACCACTAAAATCTTTTGTAGAACTGAAGTTAGACAAAAAAAATCATAATGCGACATTATTCGGGGTCGTTTAATCTGCTTTGTAACGGCGAAGGTCGTGTAACGGAAGGGACCTATAGTTTAACGTGGATCTGAACCGTGGATGGCTACATTATCAGAACGGTGAGGATGGTCACACATCCCAACTACTGAGCGGACGTCACATCGCTTAACTTCGTTAATCGAACGTGAAGCGACGTCCCAACGTGGACGCGACCTAGCCCGGTCATAATTCGAACTCATTTGACTACTCAATATAAACAATTAATTAAAACTTTATTCATAGTTCAGTAGAACT
Organism: Bathynomus jamesi; assembly: GCA_023014485.1. Lineage (NCBI taxonomy): Eukaryota > Metazoa > Arthropoda > Malacostraca > Isopoda > Cirolanidae > Bathynomus > Bathynomus jamesi. Next base: position 1,025,329 of record JAJOZX010000827.1, on the reverse strand, counting down.
TGGCGTGATTGGTAGGAGCGCTGACTGTAAAACCAGGCGACGCGGGTTTGAGCCCCACTAGGGCCCAATTTCCCACTTTATTGTCTTTTTTCCTTCCAGCTTATATACTGTAAGTGCGGTTATTACACTTAAATGCGTTTAAAGGTGAATAGTTAACTATTATCCGTTAAAACTTTACTCGTCTTTCGCGTAAAAATGACTGTTTACCTTAGTTGTATGACCGCATTTGGTCCGAGGAAATTGGATCAATTTTAAACTTTTCTCACCTTCCTTTATGAGGTTTCTTTCATGGTCTTTCATGAGATATTTAAACAAAAAAAGAAAAACAAACATTCCCTGACGAGATGTTGAGTAGGAAAAAAAATTCATGATTCTTTTTACGCAGCGTTCGGGGGCGTTCCGTCGTGTCCGGTTTCGCGGGTCACATTAGTTTATCTTTCTGGAAGCGTTCGTGCAGAAGATGCATTTCTGGAGCATCAGGCTTCTGCTGATATAATATATATATATATATATATATATATATATATATACTGTATATACTAGTAAATGAAAACAACGTATATATTATGTATATAAGAACTATAGTGTCTGGCAAATAGAAAAGATTTCTTTAACGCCATCCGTGGCCTTATGGCAACATGAGCTTCACAAAGAGCCTTGCAATGTGAATGATTATTTTGACTTAAATAGGAAAAACGTTAAAATAAATAACTCAGGCATGAAAGGGTTAATAGTTACCCGAAAGCCAGCCTATTCTAATAGAACAATACGAAGATGTGTAAGGGATCAAAAATACAGCAGAGATTGGGTAAGCCAATATCTTCGAAGAAGGCCTTAAAAATAACTTTCTGCCAACTCATCGTTTCGGCTTAATGCAGGGTGTTTATAAAGCCCCTATCTCTTTCAATGAAAACGTAGCAAAAAGGGTAAAATTCAATAACAATATAATAGAAAACATAAGCGGTAGCTCACTATCGCTCGCGACCGTTGTACAACTTAGCCCTCCGGGCAGGTAGCACTATGACATACTGTATACTGCTATATACACCATTACCCTCATTACCCCCACCCCTCTCCCCCATTACCCCACCCCCATCCCCACCCCAACTCCCCCATTACCCCCACAGACAAAAGTAAAAAACGCCATTATCCCCATTACCTCCACCCCTCTTCCCATTACCCCCACCCCCACTCCTCCAATTACCCCCTCCCTTCCCCAACACACAAAAGTAAAAAACGCCATTACCCCACCCCTCTCCACCCCCACCTCCACTCCCCCAATTACCCTACCCCCTCCCCCACTACCCCCGGGCGGGTAGTACTGTGACATATACTGCTACCCGCCCGGAGCTCCGGGCGGGTAGCAGTATATATGTCACAGTATGTATGAAGCTCAAGATTTTCACGGCTGCGTTCTTTTCTGTAGTTTTATCGCGGTGCTGGGGCCTTCGGACCCAGTAATTGTGACCTAGGACCGGGAAACTTGACAGAGCACATCGGCAGCTCATGGGCTATCAGTTGGTGGTGGTTGCAGAATTTTACGATGTGCCGTTTAGGCTGTGCACGGTTCCGAAGAAAGCGGAAACACAGACACATTTTAGCTCAATAGTATATAGGATACACAAGAGGTAGCTCGCTATCGCCCTCCGGAATTTTTTTTCACTACTTCATTTTTTTTATTGGTTGTAGATTTAAAATTATATTTTATGAAGCCCTCTACTCCATTACCCTCCCACCCCCACTCCCCCATTACCCCACACACAAAAGTAAAAAAGCCATTACCCCCATTACCCCAACCCTCTCCCCATTACCCCTACCCCCACTCCCCCAATTACCCCACCCCCTCTCCCCATCATACTGCGGTAGCAGTATATATACTGTATATATATATCACAGTATAAATGTGAAGCTCAAGATTTTCACGGCTGCATTCTTTTCTGTAGTTTTATTGCGGTGCTGGGGCCTTCGGACCCAGTAACCGGTGACCTAGGACCGGGAAACTTGACAGAGCACATCGGCAGCTCATGGGCTATCAGTTGGTGATGGTTGCAGAATTTTCCGATGTGCCGTTTAGGCTGTGCACGGTTCCGAAGAAATCGGACACACACACACACACACACACACACACACACACACATTTTAGCTCAATAGTATATTAGATTTAATGAATACTTAAGCATATGATTTTACATGAGCACCATCAGTATCGCTACAGAGTTCGAATCTGTCAGTAGCATTGCGGAACACATTTTGGAGTATGACAGGGGTTATTTTTGTAACTGCTGTTATGATACGAGCACGTAAATGTCCCAGCTTCATTCAGATGGCATTTTAAACAGTCATTTTTCAACAAGATGGGGCACCTTGTCACTACGCATTGTTCACGAGTACCTAAATGAACTATTTCCAAATCGGTGGATCGGACGTGGAGGCAACAGGCCCTGGGCAGCTCGATCTCCTGTCCTAACGCTCTTGGATTTCTTTGCAGGGGGCTTTATCAAATCAAACGTCTATCAAACGAGGGTTACAGATCTGTAAGATTTACGTGCTCGTATCGTAACAGCAGTTACAAAAATAACCCCTGTCATGCTCCAAAATGTGTTCGGCGATGCTGCTGACAGATTCGAACTCTGTAGAGATACTGATGGTGCTCATGTAGAATCATATGCTTAAGTATTCATTAAATTTATACCTTCTATTATATTGTTATTGAATTTTACCCTTTTTGCTACGTTTTCACTGAAATATATAAGGACTTTATAAATACCCTGTATATTAATACTGATACCACACAAAATAAAATTAGAATAAATACAGTTAACTCAAACAAATTTTGTTTTGTTCTAATATTGGTATTACGAAATAGATCCAGAAAATATTAATTAAATATATTTAAATTACATTTATCTAATCCAGGGGAAGCTAATATATTTCAGTCCGGTAAAATATGTATAGTATAGCAGGGGACAATCATCATAAACAACAAATATTATCATTATTATCATATATATATATATATATATATATATATATATATATATACTACTGGCCAAAATTCTGGACACTTTTTATAGAGAGACAGACCATTTCGCTTTTCTGATCTTTGCTGCGCATAAACTATTTAGTATTGAATTTTTAGGCATATTTTAATGTTCTTTAATATATTTTACATTAAGATAAATATTTTTGTTTCAATCAAACAGTTACTATGACATTTTCTTGAACTAAAACACCAGGTATATAAAAAACAAGTTAAAATCATATTTTTGGTACTTGTAGGTTATCTACCCCCCACCAATTTTGACAGAATATTTTCGTTAAAACTAACGAAAATATCACGACCTAACCTAACCAATTATCAAGGGCGTACAGTTGATCTATTATTTATTAATTATAACATTGTTTTTTCTGGAATAGCATTTACTATTTACTAGTAGATCAACTGTACGCCCTTGATAATTGGTTAGGTTAAGTCGTGATATTTTCGTTAGTTTTAACGAAAATATTCTGTCAAAATTGGTTGGGGGGAGATAACCTACAAGTACCATATTTTTATTCAGAAAGTACAGATATATAAAAACATTTTATGCTAGTATTTAGTTGGATAACCTTTTGCTTTGATGACTGCATCGATTCTTCTTGGCATTGAATCAATTAGATGCTTTAAATCATCTGGGTTGATGATTCTGAACCAGGCCTTGATGATAGATTCAATCAACTCTATTTTGTTGCTTGGATTAGAATTTGCTACCAGTTTCTTGAGGTTTGATCACAAATTTTTGATGGGATTAAGGTCTGGACTATTGCCAGGCCATTGTAACACTTTGATTTTATGGTCTTTAAGCCATTTCATACTTGATTTTGCTGTGTGACAAGGAGCACTGTCTTGCTGAAAGATTGCTCCATCTGAATTGCGTGGGAACATATCCTGAATTGAGGGGAGTAACATCTTTTCCAAAATGTCTTCTTGGTATTTTTTAGCATTCAAAGTTCCATTTATAATTTGAATGCGTCCAACACCCCATCCATACATGCATCCCCACACCATAACGCCGATAGGATGCTTCATAGTTGCTGTAATGCATTCAGGCAACATATCTTTTTTAGTCTGCGTCGCACACATTTCAATCTTTCACTTCCAAAAATTGAAATCTTTGTCTCATCACTCCATCTTACATTGTACCAGTCTTCTAATGTCCATCCTTTGTGTTCTCTTGCCAACAGAAGGAGTTTTCTTCTCTGAACTGCATTCAGGTATGGTTTCTTTCTAGGTATTCTTGCTTTAAGTCCACTGTCAAAAAGCCTACACCTTACAATTCTGTCACTTATGCTGACACCACTCGTTTCTAATGTATGCATTATTTCCTTTGATGTCCTCCGACGATCAGTTAGGGATAATCTAACAATACACCGGTTGTCCTGTTCACTTGTCTTACTTCTTCTTCCAGTTCTTTTGGCAGTTTTGACTGTACCAAGATCTTGAAAGCGTTTGTAAACCTTTCTTACTCCAGATTTTGTTGCCCCATCTCTGAGTCTTTTGGCTATTTGTTCGAATGTGTAACCTTCTTCTCGAAGGGTTACAGCTTTTCTTCGCTTAGATGGTGTCCAGTCTTTCCTAATATGAAGGGACATGGCCAACAGTGACAGTGGCGTGATTTGATGCTGATTGGCTACGTGCAATAGCGTGACCTATCGCCGATTGATAAAATTATGCTTAATCGTATAAGGAATGTCTAATAAACACTTTTTCCACAAAAAAAATAATTAAAATTAGATTTCAATTAACCATACTCGACTTTAATAAAAAAAATCACGAAAAATGAGAAAGTGTCCAGAATTTTGGCCACTAGTGTATATATATATATATATATATATATATATGTGTGTGTGTGTGTGTGTGGTGTGTGTGTGTGTGAAAATGAACAATGAATATTTCCTATATAATCTTTATATTCAAATATTCATTTTTACATAAGGACCAAACTCGCATAACGCAAGTTATATGTTGCTCAATTCATACGTCCATGGCCTTTGTTGACCTTTATCTTTTGTTAATTTTATTAATTATTCATTCAGCTACCTATTGTCTACCTATTGTCAACCTATTGTGTGATTACCAATATGTGTACAATACTTTATGCATTCGTACATGTCCACTGAGGAAGTACATAATTACCTTACATGTAAGTACGTTCACATGTATACTTTGTATTTTTTTAAATTTATTTATTTCCTCGCAAGATACTCGTTCATGCTGACGCAAGTGTTCGAATTCCGATGACAACACCAAAGGCAGGCATCTAAATACGAAATCTCCTTTCTTGCTTACTTCTAATCCAAAAACATGATTATGTTATATATCGTTATATATTATGCGTGTTATGTCTATATATATATATATATGTTACATTAGCCCTGTTCAAAAATCAACTTTTTCTTATTTTCATAGGTTTCTGTACTTTTTCCCATGCTTTTTGACCTGAAAAGGCCGAAAATCACAACCATTTTGACCTAGGTTGTTGGGAAGCATTGCCGTTTGGAGCTTTAAGTTTTCTGCCTTGAAATCGGCCAAAAGCACCAGTTCCGGGGTCCCTTGAATCATGTTTTGCACTATAACTTTTTATCTAAACAAGATAGAGCAACAAAATAGGCACCAAATTAAAGTGTTTTTAATCCTCTTTCTAACTTATACAATTATGATAGTCTTGGAACAAGAAATGGCACATTGGTACAAACAAAGATTTCAGAAATATCACAAAATTCGTTTTCTCACACTCAAGGCAGACAAGGCGCCTTATTCATGACACAAATTTGAGATTAACATTTTGTCACAAGTCTATTCGATCAAGAAGTGAAAGCATTACATGATGATTAATTTCACAATGACATTTACACAGTCAGTTGTTGAGAGTTTGTTTCTTGAAGCTGTCAAAGCGGCGTCTGTTGAACTCCACAGCTTGAAGGAGATAGTCCCTTTGCTTGGCATCTGTTGTTATGACATTTGCAAAGTCGCTCATCATCTTGACACCACGTTCAGCAATGTCATTCACCGCTTTCAGATTCTTAACATAGTCCAACGCTTTTCTGTAGTCCTCATTCTGTGGCCAAGACGTGACAGGTTCCAGAAGCCACTCGGATCCAATGTTCAGTGTGTCCAGCAGGAAATGTGATTCTGGGCCAATGAGATCAACCAGGGTGGTCTTAGCTGTGACTCTCTGGAATAGAGGCTTTCCTGTTCTGAAGCTGTCTGGCTTCTCAGAGGCATGTAACTGGGCAGCAATGTCGTGCTTCAATGTGTCACTCAATCTACTGCTGAACAGGGCAAATGGCACGACTTCCTGCGTCAGGTACCATTTGTGGTTTTCCATCTTATTAAGTACTGCATCAGCAAGCTCTGGGTCAGTTTTCTTGTACTTCAACATGTCCTGGATTAGACTTAGATCATTCACGGGAGCATCTGCAGCAGACATTGACATCATCCATACAGGAGGTAGAACAGCGCAAGGAAGGTGTTGAATCTTTCCAGCTTTGATACAGTGTCTTCGTCGTACTCAAGTTGATCTGCAAACATCAGCATTTTCATGGAGTACAGGTTTCTGGCCATCCATCTGGCCTGATGAATGGCGCCTGGTCGACTCCAGTGAATACCTCGAGGAGGCGTTCCTCCAAGAACAATGACTGTCAGTTCAGCCATTTCCCTGTAGTCGGCTCTTGGAAGCCTTTCTGCTGTTAGAATGTCTTGGATTATTTCTTCACTGTTCTTCTTCTTTTCCTTCAGCCATTTGCTGTTGATAGCCAGCATCTTTGGTTTTCCTTGGACAAGTCCGTCCAAACATCCTTCAGATGCTCAAACCAGGGATTATCTGGCCCCTTCACCTTCCCAAACAGCTTCTCCCAAACTGCTCCTACTAGGATTTCCAGGATGTGATGTCGACAGGCCAGATAAAACACCTTTTTGTTCAGCATTTTCTCTAGCAGTTTGGCAGCTCCTCTGTGAACTCCACTGTTACTGGATGTAGTGTCAAAAACAAGGGCAGTAACATTATCCGTAAGTTCCCATGTCTCCAGTAAATCCATTGAAGCCTCAGCCTGAGCTGTGCCAGAAGAATTGTCGATGACAGGTACTCCCAATAACTTTCCTTCAGTGTATGAAGGTGGACCAGACACTAGCACAGCTAAAGTCTCTGAGGTACTTCCAGGTTCACTGCCCAAGACATCTTTGAGCAACTTTCCATCCCAGTGTAAGGCAGCGTACTGTGGGGGGTTTTCACAAAACTTGGACATGTGACTCTGGCTGATATTATACCTGGACAGCATTCTGTTGCGACGTGTTGTTGAGGTTGAGATGACGAAGTTATCCAGATCAGCCCCTCCAGCTTTCAAGGTGGCAGAAACCATGGCAGTAACTTGATTGTCTGATAAACCAAGACGATCAGCTGTATTGCAGATGACATCACATTCCATGACCTTCCTTGGAAACGTCAAAGTCACACTAGTCACAGTGTCTTGATGGTGAGAACATCCAGGACGAGGCTGATGGTAATCCATGTCCTCTGTGTTAGCGTCGTTGTCAGTTGAGTCACCCCAGGTAATGTCATCCACATGAACAACTGCCTCTTGTTCTGCTGCAGCTGTAAAATAGTACAACATGTTAAGACAGTAATTGTTAAGTACATGCTAAATATCGCAATGGAGTAAAACTTAAAACTTTTTGTAACGTTCAAAGTAATTAGTTTTACCTTGTTCTTGTCTATGCTGCAGTCTTTCATTCCTCGCTGCTTGCTGCAGGGATCTTGTCTCAAAAATCTTGTCATGACCAGACATATGACCTTTCCTCTCAGTCTTTTGGTCTTCGTAGAACCTGATATCCTCATCTTTCTTCTCTCTGGATAACAGTCTGTTGTTCTGTATTTCCTGGATTGCATCTGGAGCTCCTATATCGAACAGGCTGTCTAATTCCAGCACAAATGCTCCTCTTTTTCCTCCAGGGTTACTTGCTCTTCCTTTGCTTTTCACCAGAGCACGATGTTTCTCATGTAGTTTCATGAAGAGCTTCATTGCGTTGTACTTGGTCATTGTCTTGATCCTAGCCATCTGCCAGAATGGGATGATAGATTCAACTGTTTCATATGCAAGGTCTTGAACCATGAGCCTCCCTGCATTTTCCGGTAAATTCTGAAGATTAAGGAAATACTGGAACGCCTCTCTGTTGGTGGGAAGCTGGGAACCACTGATAAAAGCTGAAGAGTATCCAACCAGGAAAGTTTCAGTGAGAGATCTGGTAGATGGCCCAGTTGACACCTGCCTGTGGACAGTACGTGGAGGTTCTGAGATATCAACTGTGCGCCCACGGAGCTCCCTCAGCTCCTTACTTAATGCCATTGTGAAGTTGTAACTTGTAGATGGTTTTCTAGATTCTGATTGAGTTTCTGTTGTTTCCTGAAAAATGATAGATAATTATTATTATTATTATTATTATTAATTATTATTTATTTATTATTATTATTATTATTATTATTATTATCATTATTTATTAATTTTATGCTCTTTCATTTGATACCTAATTTGTTGCTCTATCTTGTTTAGATCAAAAGTTAAAGTGCAAAACATAATTCAAGGGACCCCGGAATTGGCGCTTTGGCCGATTTCAAGGCAGAAAATTTAAAGCTCCATGCGGCAATGCTTCCCAACATCCTAGGTCAAAATAGTTGTGATTTTCGGCTTTTCAGGTCAAAAAGCATGGGAAAATGTACAGAAACCTATGAAAATAAGAAAAAGTTGATTTTTGAACAGGCCTAAATTGTTACATGTACTTTGTGTTAAATCTCAAAATAATAGTTATCCTAATATAAATATGAAACACTGTAAACTATATTTAACTGTGGTCAATTGTAATTAACTGTAATGATTTAATATGATGTAATTAATGTACTTTAATGAAACTGTAATTAACGATAATAAGTAAATGTGAATTAATTAGTAATTATAATCATGTTATAGTAAACCAAAATTGCATATCTTAGTATAAAGAGGCATAGTTCAATTTCCATTTCTAATTAACTCGGCGGATCAGGAAAACATCAGATCTGAAAATACGCGGTTTAAGATAAAAATATGGCTTCAGCTTCAAATATCTGTTTATCCGTTTAAACATTGCCACAGCAAAAAAATTTATTTTATTTTCAAATATCGTGCAAAATAATAATAATGATGTTAGCAAATTATGGGTATATAAACCTACACAATTTCTTCCATGTTCATTCAGAATTAGACTTAGAGGCTGAGCACTACCTGTACATTTTAGCAGTAAACTACAGTAAGAAACAGTCTTTATCTTCTCCTTCGAGCCTTGCTCTCTTCAGAGAACTTAGTCATTAAAATTTCCCGATACGTTACAAGAAGAATCAGGGAACCTTCAGAGAATTTAATAAGCCTCCCAGAATCCTACTCGAAGAGTAGTATAGAAGAAACTACTGCAAGTAACAAATCCATTGCTGCCACCTAACCAGAACCCCCATCGACTTCGAACCAACCCAGGCCATAGACGGAGGTGTTAACATATATATATATATATATATATATATATATGCTTGAAACGTTTGAGCCTGAGTATCCACAAAAGCCTGGCGTCGCCCCTGATATATATATATATATATATATATGGCATTTCAGTCACATTAGCTGCTTTCAGACTAGTAAATAAGTTTTATTTTCTCTAACAATGAATAATAATAATAATAATAATAATAATTATTATTATTATTATTATCATTAATTATTTATCTTAAATTACCTTCTTAACCTTTATTATACAATAATACGAGTAGCCATTGTCATATTTCTGACATAAAAGGGCGAAGAGATTCCACAAATTTGTTTGGCCGAAGGAAGATATATATATATATATATATATATATATATATATATATATATATATATATATATAAATATATATACAGTAGTGTAAGCCTGGCTTTCATATTTCAGAAGTAAAAAAACAAGTTCAGTACTTCTTCATTGTCAGAGGCCTATAGTTCAGATGACTAAATTGTATTAACTGTTATTCAAGGTTATATTATGTATGAAAATGAAAATGAGAATGAAATGAAAAGGTTTATTGGCAGACTATAGTCCATATGACAAATATTATTAATACAATGACAGTTCATATACTAAGGATAGAAATATATACAATTGATTAGAAATAATACTGCACTGTCGAAGTTAAGTGGAGCTACAGACAGACGTTTTCGTACCAAGAAGTCCATAGCTTAGAGGATAAATGGCAGGACTCATGGATAGCTTGGGTGATTGGGTTGGTTGATTTTTTAATTCTTTGCATTAGACTGTGTTGAGCACGTCTTGTTACCTCCGGGAAGCTCGGGACATTGCGGGTAACAAACATTTGCGAAGCTGAGCATCTTGGGGGTAATTTGTGTATTTATGTAAGAGTCTAAAAGACCTGTTGTTCAGCAAATTTAGGGTCCTGCCAAAACCTTTTTTATAGTTCATCCAGAGTTGCTGACCGTATATATTATTGCAGAAAGTACGAAAGAGTGTCTTTAGCTTCACTTGTACAGAAACGAAAGTTCCTTATGGTCATATTCGCTTTAGCACACAGGCTTCGAGATTGTTTTCTTATATCCGAGTCATCACTCAAGGAGCTGGTAATAGTTTGACCCAAATACTTAAACTCTTGTACTTCCTCAATTACTTCACCATTCATTTTAAATCTTATATCAACTGGCTGATTACAGCTTTTAGGATGAAATTGCATAACCTTAGTTTTTGTAACATTAAAAAGAATATTATGTTTCTGCGAATACACTTCGCAGACATTTAGTAGCCGATCCAGACCTTTAACAGAGGGACTTATTAACACCATATCATCGGCATAAACTAAGTTATTTATCCTTGTGTTATCTATACATCATCCTGCTGTTGCCTCATTAAGTGAAGCAATTAATCCGTCAACATACACATTAAACAGCATAGGGGAGAGCAAGGAGCCTTGTATCACCCCGCAAGAGGAGCCAAAACTTAAGATATGCTAGCATCAAACTTATGGATCAGCTCATTACTTACACAAAATTCTGCGCAATATAACTGAATTAGCTGCATTAGATTTTAAAATACCATGCGTCATGACTTTTTTAAATGGTGAAAGATAATCATGCTGCAAAATCATGATAATAACGCATAAGAAAAAGTAATGGTTAATATTCGTCTTTTAACCCGCTCACGCGCGGTTAAAACGGTATAATATATTGAATTGCCATTCAAAACTGACTAAGAAAATATATATCTTATCTTGTGCAGATTTGTATAAAATGTGGTTTTTTATTAAAATATATTTCCTATTTTTCATGTTTTTTCAATATATATATATATATATATATCAACTATTTGGTGAATATTTCCTATTTTTGGTGTTTCTGGCTACTTCTGCGTAATTCAATTTGTCCTGTTTTAAAATTAAATCATTATTAGCAATTGGTCTGTTAACAGTTCAGTATTTTTGTGACCACAAGTATGACGTGTCAGTTTTGCATATTTGAATTTGAAGACGTAATCCGCCATATTGCCCTCGATGAAGACAAGAGTTTACACCTTTTTTTCAATCACGGAATAATTAAGACATCCGTGACCTGCCCTAAATGCAATAATGCTTGTATTTTAAGAAAAGACCAGAAGGTCTTTAGGCGCCGTAAAAAAAATCCTAAAAATAAACGTGAGTGTCGTTTCAGTGTTTCAATCTTTAAGGGCACGCGAAATTTAGCGGGCTACTCAGGCAAGGTGGGCACATGGGTGCTGGTTAAGTGTGCGGTCTACCTACGATTCGGCGGTCTACCTTTTAATTATAGCTTCTTATCTTGTTTACTAATTGTTTGTTTACATCCCATTGTCAATCGCCCTTGACGATTGGTTAGGTTTAGTCATGATATTTTCGTTAGTTTTAACGAAAATATCATGATTAAACCTAACCAATCGTAGGTAGACCGCACACTTAACCAGCACCGGCACATGTTATTACATTATCATTTGTATAATTTAGGTCTCGGGGTTACGGGGGCAGAGCTCCCGTAAAGATCACGCATCACAAATTGATCGGCCCTAATGTTTTGCGGACAGTTCAGTACGTGACACCGGTTAGATCAATTGAATACCCGGTTAGGTCAACTGTACGGTGTACGCCCTTGATGATTAGTTAGGTTGTCATGATATTTTCGTTAGTTTAAACGAAAATGACGAGTGCAAACTTTTCTGGTTAATTTTGAGGTGTTTTGTACGAAACTGCCATCCGTTTCCTGTGCAAATGCGTAGTTTTTGAGATGACGATATCTCAAACTACGCATTTGCACAGGAAACGGATGACAGGTTCGTGCAAAACACCTCAAAATTGACTAGAAAAGTTTGTTCTCATCATAAAAACAGACTGGGTGTAAAAACGAATAATTACCAAAGTAATTTTTAATAAATAATCTTATTCAAAATTAAAAAGGGGCGAAACACGCTAGATGCAGCAATTAATACACGATAGTTCATTGATAATAATAATATTGGCCCCCATTTTACCGTCAATTTTGAATTCATACCGTCACACCTTAAATCGGTATACATCTTCTTCGTTATAGTACATTGCTACAAAGAAAACGGAACAATGTATTTTAACGCTGAGCTTTAAAAACCTTATTCAGAAGCTTACGAATAATATGAAAATATTGGCCACAGTCAATCTGAAATATTGCATGCGTTTAAAATACACTAGCGTTTTTAGTACCTTTAATAAGGTGTTTTTTTCATTACTTCACATCGATGTGTTAGTTTTCATATTTCTTTCATAACTGTGCCCAAATAAATATAGATATGTCCTTTTTTAAATATGGTCCACAATTACAAAGTGCTTTGAAAGATTGTGCGCAATATTCAGCTTAATATATATATATATTGCCGAACATGTGCTGTTTTAATTTGAACTCTCACTTGTTTTCAATAGGACAACACTTAATACGTCAGATTTATAATCCTGAAGAGGACTAGCACTCGCCGATTAATATAATTTTTCATTAGTTTACTAAGCTATCCTTTTCATCAGCAGGATTTCGTAGGAAATGCAAATGAAATTTTACAGATTTTCTTACTTTTTTGATATATTTAATCGTACAAAAAGGAAGAGTATCTTACCTAATTTGTTTTGCAGCTGATTTTCGCTTATAACTATTAATAGGGGCTTCTCTTATAAGTATTCAGTCGTCCAACATACTGAGGCTATATTTTCCTTGGTACCGCTTTTCCATGGCTGATATATCCTGATGAAATCTTTCACTATGCCCATCGCTGATAGCGCCCAGGTTTGATGAGGTGGGAGTGCAGGATCAGCATTTTTCAAAGACATGTTACACCCCAGGGCTTGGTAAGCAGTAAGCATTTGCTCCATCAGGGGAACATAGTTTTTGGCTTTACGAAAATTTTCATCAAACCAAGTTTGATATGGAGAAATGATGAGAACACTTTTGCTGGATCTACTAGGGTTTAATGGGTAACAGTTTTCTGTTCTAGAGCCAAATTTTGTCGAAGTGAACACTCTTTCTGTGCATAATGACTCTCTTTAGCTCTGCTGACCCACTTGTAGAAGAAACAAGAGAACTTTGTGTATCCAAATTGTAAGTCAAAGAGAAGTGCAATCACTTCCATATCACTACAGATATGTCATGAGTAAGGCCCGGATGTTTAGGCACTAATAAACTACAAAATAGGCAGGCAAAAAGGCAAAATAAAATACAGAAAAAGGCACAAAAAAGACATTTATTTTCTTACAATTCAAACAAAACATCAACATATGAAATACAAAGAAAGAAAAATTGCATGAAAAAAAATGTTTTTATTGATTGCAATAAATGACAAGCATGTTTCTCAAATTTTACGTTTAATTTTACACTTTTCAATGCACTGACTTTAGGCATTGCGACCCGTGCGTACAGCAGAAAACGAATGACCATGTGTCGCGCAGGGTTCTACGACTAAACTACGGTTGCCAGTTAGGAAATAAATTTAAAAATGTAGAACAATTAACCCTTAAACTAGTCGCATTAAGAGTTATCGTAATTTGAATCGTATTTAGGCTAATGATAACATCATATTTTAAAATCCTTTTTTAATTAATGAAAAATATGACAAAAATGGCGCTTTACCATGATATATGCAGTTACCTCATAAATAGGCGGAAAAGGCATTTTATGGCATTTTGCCTGAACATCCGGTCTCTAGTCATGAGTGTTTAACATAGTCAGTATGTTTCAAAAGTATCTGCATATTTTTACATGATTCCTTCATATGAATTTTATGTGCAACTGGAGCCGAAGGATAGATATTACCGCTGTGCGATAGTACAGCTTTCAAACTCAACTTTGATGAATCGATAAAAAGACTCCATTCCTGAGGATTGTGCTTCTCCACCATGTCCTTGGTGGGTTTGGTACAAGTAAATCGTCACTATGTGAAAGAGGTCGCACGGCTGAGAATAAATTAGGATATTGACTCGCTTGTTTAGATTTGAGGAATGTCCACTTATCTTCGTTAAACAGAAGTATCAATCAGTCGAGTGAGCTCTTTCCTTTCTTCTCTTAATACCATTAGGACCCGCTTATATATATATATATATATATATATATATATATATATACACACACATATATATATATACACACACACACATATATATATATATATATATATATATATATATATATATATATATATATATATATATATATATATACTGTATATAGTGTAGTGTCCCCAAATTAAAGGAGAGGCGATGGATCTATTCATCACTGAAGAAAAACAGTTTGGTTGTCAGGGAGCCAAGACAATTTAAAGAGCTTCCAAAGAACCTTAGGAGCGTCACAGCAGGCAAAATTAAAGTCTTCAAAAGAAGACTAGATGCTTGGCCCAGTACGGTATCAGATGAGCTCCGTATACCTGGCTCTGTGCGGCAGAGAGTGCAAGAGAACAATTCGCTCATTCACCAGGCCTAGAGGCAAGACCCCCAGCATTGTCTGTGTGTAAAGACAGACCAACGCACAGAGCTGCTACGAGGTTGCGATATATATATATATATATATATATATGCAAATAACTGCAATGACCGCGCAGTATATAAATGAATAGAAACGACATAAGTATTAAGGAACGTTTCTGCACACGAGGAGGAGAGATAACGAAATAATGAAAAATGAGGCGAACCGCCTGGGAATCGAACCCAGGGCCTTCCAATTGCCGGTCGGACGCTCTACCATTATGCTACGGACCTCACTCAATCACAAATCGAAATTCTCCCAAATAGGGCAGAAACCAATGCCCTCAGAGAGCACCCTCGCAAATCGTGAATATGCGCAAATAACTGCAATGACCGCGCAGTATATAAATGAATAGAAACGACATAAGTATTAAGGAACGTTTCTGCACACGAGGAGGAGAGATAACGAAATAATGAAAAATGAGGCGAACCGCCTGGGAATCGAACCCAGGGAGAATTTCGATTTGTGATTGAGTGAGGTCCGTAGCATAATGGTAGAGCGTCCGACCGGCAATTGGAAGGCCCTGGGTTCGATTCCCAGGCGGTTCGCCTCATTTTTCATTATTTCGTTATCTCTCCTCCTCGTGTGCAGAAACGTTCCTTAATACTTATGTCGTTTCTATTCATTTATATACTGCGCGGTCATTGCAGTTATTTGCGCATATTCACGATTTGCGAGGGTGCTCTCTGAGGGCATTGGTTTCTGCCCTATTTGGGAGAATTTCGATTTGTGATTGAGTGAGGTCCGTAGCATAATGGTAGAGCGTCCGACCGGCAATTGGAAGGCCCTGGGTTCGATTCCCAGGCGGTTCGCCTCATTTTTCATTATTTCGTTATCTCTCCTCCTCGTGTGCAGAAACGTTCCTTAATACTTATGTCGTTTCTATTCATTTATATACTGCGCGGTCATTGCAGTTATTTGCGCATATTCACGATTTGCGAGGGTGCTCTCTGAGGGCATTGGTTTCTGCCCTATTTGGGAGAATTTCGATTTGTGATTGAGTGAGGTCCGTAGCATAATGGTAGAGCGTCCGACCGGCAATTGGAAGGCCCTGGGTTCGATTCCCAGGCGGTTCGCCTCATTTTTCATTATTTCGTTATCTCTCCTCCTCGTGTGCAGAAACGTTCCTTAATACTTATGTCGTTTCTATTCATATATATATATATATATAAGGAATAAAGGAAAATCCAAATTACTTTTATAGCCGTGCGAAAAGTGAAAAACACGCGCTGTTATCGGGTCCTTAAGGAAGAGAAATAATGAACTAACTGACGATCTAAAAGAAATATCTGAAACATTAAGAGCCCAGTATGAATCAGTTTTCAGTACCCCAAAAAGTGAGAAAACGATATCTGACATAGATGCATTCTTTGAAGCGAAATTGCAAGGACAGTGTATAACAGACTTTGATTTTACACCAGAAGATGTAGCGAGAGCTATAGGAAAAATGAAACCGCATTCAGCTGCAAGTCCGGATAATTGGAACGCATTACTGATTAAAAATTGTAAAAATGAAATAGCTACACCTTGATACTGGATATGGAGAACATCCCAAGACACTGGGGAAATATCGAGCATCTTCAAAAGAGCAAACATTGCCCCTATATATAAAGGAGGAGATAGATCTCAAGCAAAGAACTATAGACCAGTGTCATTGACGTCCCACCTCACCAAAGTATTTGAAAGAATAGTTAGAGAGAAAATCTACGATTTCTTGGAGACACTGGAAAGATTTAACGAAAATCAGCACGGATTCCAATCAGGTAGATCATGCTTATCACAACTAATAGAGCACTATAACAATATCCTAGATGCACTGGAAGGCAATGACAACTACGATGTCATATACACGGATTTTGCTAAAGCTTTCGACAAATGTGATCATGGTATAATAGCACATAAAATTAAATATATGGGAATAACAGGCAAAGTGGGAAAATGGATCTACAACTTCCTCAGAGAACGTCTACGGTGCGTCAAAATTCAAGGTATATCATCATCAGAATCGGAAGTATGCAGCTCAGTACCACAAGTTACAGTACTGGGCCCCACTCCTGTTCATTATCATGCAAACAGACACAGACAGTGGAGTAAACACCACTGCAGACGATACAAAGATCAGCAGAAAAATCAGCGATGTAAATGAAGTGGAGGCCTTGCAGAGGGATATGAAGACAACAACATGTCATTCAACACCGAAAAATTTCAGCTCTTGAGATATGGTAAAAATGAGGAACTTAAACAGACTGCATATTATGCTCCAGATTGACGGGAAATTCAGAAAAGCGCGAAAGCGTTCGATTTGGGGTAATAATGACTGATGATGCGAAATTCGAAACAAAAACCAGATAGCGATAAATAAAGCAAAAAGAGTCGCGGAACAGGTACTAAGAACGTTCAAAAGAAGGGACGGACAGTAATGATTCCCCTGTTAAAAACACTGATTACACCAGAACTTGAATACTGCTCTGCCTTGGTGCACCCGTATAAAAAGGATGAAACTAATAGACTAAAAGAAACTCAGAGACATTTCACAGCAAAGATTGATGCCTGCAAAGAGCTCAACAACTGGGAAAGACTACGTAAACTAAATCTGTACTCCCTGGAAAGAAGAAGAGAGAGGTATATCATAATCTACATATGGAAAATGATCGAAAAACTGGTACCATACCTCAAACTAAACCCAATTACTATTCAAACAACACTGGAAAATAGGAAAGGCAGGATGTGTAGTGTTCCCAAATTAAAGGCCCGACAAGTGACCTCTTCAACACTGAAGGAAAATAGCTTGGCTGTCAGGGGGCCAAGACTTTTTAACCAGCTTCCAAAGGACCTCAGAAACGTTACAGGGGTCAAAGTTGAAGTCTTCAAGAGAAGACTGGATGCCTGGCTCAGGATGGTACCAGATGAGCCCGGTGTACCTGGTTATGTACGATGGAGAGCGCAAGAAAGCAACTCGCTCCTCCACCAAGCCAGGTCTAGAGGCTGGACCACCAGCTTCACCTTCACTGTATTTTCGAATACAGTAACCCATTCTTCACAAGCCGTCAGAGGCGGCTTTTCAGAGGAGGCATGGGAGACCGGACCTCTTCTGTTTTATCACTATAAACTGTGAAAGAGGATTTTATTGATAGTATTAATGCTATACGATTATGATATGCCGAAAGTAGGGCATCTAACACTAATCTATCCTATTTATATTGTATATATTATAGACAATTTTGGGCCTCCCTACTTTACCTGACCACCAGCCGCCACTGGTAGGGGTTGATAAGGGTTGGGAATGTTAGAATTTGAATACACACATATGAGCGTGTAACGGCATAGTATGAGTCTTAACAAACAATCGTACGACGCTGGAAAAATAAATAAATAGATAAATAAAAATGTAGACGGAAACGGAACGACTTGAGAATCTCCCCATCAAGACCCACTTAGTAATTTGTGAGTTATACATCTAGTAGAGTTTCTGGTAGAATGATGGCTCCATGCTCCTTTACAATGTATATTTGAGAATAAAGGGGAATCATTCTAGACTAAATGCCCAAAAACCTTACAACAGAGATCACCCCTACAAACAGATGACACGTTTGTAGAGGCCTAAATTACATGAACAAACAGGAGCCCCAAATAAAAGTTCACATACTTCACGTTCGTAGAACCATTTAGTTTTTATAATGATAATATATGAATGATATTTTAACAGCCTATTTTCGCGATTCTTTCGGTTTTTCCGTAAACTCATCCACGTGTATAGCTATATTATATGATAAAAATTCTTTGACAAACTTTTCAATGCGGACAACCTGTCGCCGGGTGCACGTAAAACGCAAATTCGTTCACTTTTCACACATCTCTGTTGCATTATTACCGGCTGTTACGTTTAGGGCAGTTTTTCGTGGACTAGTGCAAGAGCACAGTGCATCCCCAAAATCCTATTGACAGAATTTATATATGAACATAAGAACAAATAAACTCCATGCAGGCTACTACTGAACAAAATAATAATCAAAACACTACAAATACATTATGTTCTGTAACCTATAATACAATAATTTTACAAAATAGCAGCTAATTATAAGCCATGAAAAATTCAATAAAATTAAACATGTACGAAATACTTCTCAAACTTTGAGCTTTTAAACATTGTGTTTCATGGCATCATGCATCTTCCACAACACACACACACACACACACACACACACACACACACTCATTAGCTTTCTGAGTTTGGTTCGGGGTCTGTGAACCTCACCAAATGTACACCTTTCTTAATGCACGAATGACATATTCATACTGCGTAAAAAGAGCCATGATTTTTTTTCCTATTCAACATCTCGTCAGGGAATGTTTTTTTTAAATATCTCTCATGAAAGACCATGAAAGAAACCTCATAAAGGAAGGTAGGGGACCTTATGATGGACGGTGAGGAGGAAATTTTCAAATTGATCTAATTTCCTCGGACCAAATGCGGGCATACTACTACCTTAATTAAACTTACTTAAACTACCCAACCCTTGGTAAAATTCCACCCCATCTGATTAGTAAACATTAAAGCTGTATATTATTACTGACATACAATAGAAACTACTAGTCGTTTTAGTAACTACTTAAAAACAAATTACCTAACTATCGAGTACAATTAGCCATCTTCTTTAAGAGTGAAATTTTCTTGACAAAAATCAGTTTAACTTGTTATAACTAAAGGGTTTATTGAAAGGTCTACACTCATAACACGAAGAGAACATTTCAAATTATTTAATCTACAGGGTCACTCCAGTAAAATACTAACTGATTTTCGTTTTTCTTTCAGACCCATTTATCACTTAGATGACTTGCCAGTTCTTGAGTTATCTTTTACAGTTCCTGTTGTGAACAGTTTCTTTTCTCATCTAAACAGAATCCTTTTTGGAGGAGCTGCACCATTCAATCGGTCCTGGAAGTCTGCACGAATATTTTCAATGATTTTGTCATTATGTGATCGCTCATAGACCCAGGTACTAGCCAGTATGCGTTGTTCAATCGTATAGTTGCTGCTGTCACACATTTCAAATGGGTGACAAGATAAGATTGGGGTGACAAGATAAGATTTGGGGTGACAACTCACCGGCAATGTTCCCTCTAAGGTGTGCGCGTGTGCGCGCGCACCCTCGTTGTGAAACCCGCGCACACAGCAAAATAAAATGCGTACAGGCTCAAGCGTATCATGAGTCTCGATAGTAAATGAAGTAATTTAAAAAATATACCGTCACACAAGGTCTGACCATTTGCATGAACATACTCTATTGTCGCTCTTTTAAGTATTAACCCCTTCCGCCCGACTTCGCCGACGTCCGCGCAAATATGCAATACGGATTTTTTTTACTCTAATATTTGCATTTTTTTCTTTTATACAGTAACGCATTGAATATAAACCTTCTCTTTCTTATTTTTGCATAAAAACGAATAGTAATTACCTCATAATTCATAAAAAATAAAATTATTTTTTATTTTATTCCTATTTTGTGAATGGATAAAATCATGTATTTAATCTTGATAGTCTATTTTAAATTGCTAAATGCTAAAAATTGTTTTGAGAAATGATAACTAAAATAGTCATTTTCAATTAATGTTATTTTTATTTTATTTCTTTATTTTGTTGAATTTTATTTTAATATTGTTTTATTTTATTCATATTTTTAGAATGGATAAAATGTTTTCTTTTTTAAGAATATATAATATTGTAAACAGTTTTTTAATATCCATTTAATATGACCGTAATGATCAAGCTATCACCTTATGGAAATAATATTTATTAAGTATTTAATATTTATATATATTTAATTTAATTTAATTTAATTATTTAAGATAATAGCGCTCAGAAAAGTTTGCACAATTTTTCACCATGAATCCAAATGTCTGCACAACGAAAATTTCTTGCGCACACGGACTAAAAAAAATTAGAGGGAACATTGGACTGACAAGACAAGAGGGTGACAAGACAAGACTGGGGTGACAAGACATTGTGGTCACACGGTACACCTTCATCAATCGAACCTGTTTTAATTAACCTAATTTGACCTAACCTATGGTCATTTATTGCTGAAATCTCTTCATTATGCCTCGTGCCCGGACTGAGGAGAAGGAAGGTTCTCTGGCCCTAATGCGGATACCACAATGAAGACAACCATTTTGTAATTAATGTAAAGTGATTAAAGTGCATACTGTATGGTATCTTTTCCCGAACTGCAGTAGACGTACCTTTGAAGATACGCCCAACGTCTTTCAAACAAAAAAGAAAATATTCCGCCTGAAACTTTGAGGTCAGTCTTGCATTCAATTTTGTTCCCAGGGTTACCAATGAGATACAGTTACAAATAACTGAACTTCTACTTTTAACTTTAAGAATAAGTCGGAAAATTAAAGTTAAAGCTGAAGATTTTTCGTGTAAAACGTTAATGATTTCTTGTGTTTAGTTTGAAAATTTCCATTATTTTCTATTTATTTCTTTGTTTATTAATTTTAAGTTAAATTATGTTCGTCAGGGGTACCATGTTGGCTTAAGGGCCAAACGAGGGATACGCAGCGTAAAAAGGTTGGGAAATAATCTTGTCTATATACTATTTCCTCATATATATATATATGTAAAGAACGACGCTTGTGTAGAAGAGCGTTCCGCACAAGATGAGGAGGGAACGCTCTTCTACACAAGCGTCGTTCTTTACATTAATTATACTGTGTGTTGTTTGCAGTTAAAAAAAAAATATATATATATATATATATATATATATATATATATATATGGTGTCCCATAAATCCGGTCTTATAGGAAAATTTATTTTAAATTAAATTTACAAAAATAATACATTAGAACTAAAACAAATGCCTCCGTCTTTTTCTCAGGAATGTAACTGACTTTCATATTAGCCATTACGTGTTATTCTACCTGCAACAAAAAAAAAAGGTCCCAAAACAAGACATCAATTTGAACATTTGTTTTAGTTTTAATGGATTACTTTTGTAAATTTAATTTACAATAAATTTTCCTACGAGACCGGACTTATGGGATACCCTGTGTATATACACTCCACAAGGTTTGAGATTTTCAACATCTACGCACAAATAGGTTATTTATTTTAGCAATAAAACAAAAAGAAATAAAAGAGAAAGACCAGTTTCATTATTTGGTGGGACCACGTTTTACTTTGATCACAGCCACACAACAGCCGGATATTGACTTTACTGATTTTCGCGACAATGTTCAACTAAAATGCTTTGCCACGAATTTTCGTAAACTTAAAACAGTTCTAAAATGCTCGAGGATATTTTCTGTTTTGAAAGTGATCAATATCTTTCCATAGATGTTCAGTGGACTTCAAATTGGGGTATTTGGCTAGCCGATTCGATTTTTACGAAGGTTCTTCCACAATTAAGCTTTGGTAGATTTAGTCGTACGGCTGGAGTTGTCATACTGAGAGACCCACTCAACGCCAAACATGGGCTGCGAACCTGGAAGTTTGATTTCCTGGAAAATTTGGATGGACTGGTGCTGGCCATGGTCTTTTGTATGTGGTGAACCGCCTGCAGCGGTAAACGAAACACACCATAATCGATCCCCCATCGTATCGCACTTTAGTTTTAGCAATTCATTCTGGTTGGTATTCTTTACGACGACGATCAACCCACTACTGACTGTCATTTACTTACAGGATGTACTTGACCTCATCGGTCCAGAGCATCGTCGACCTTTGCGCTGTCGTCCAATCTTAACCCTCTATGGCAGGGGTTCCTAACCTTTTTGGCACTGCGCCCCCCTTTGGTTAACTTTGTATCCATGGCGCCCCCATACCCAAAGGGCGAAAGTTTTCATCAGTTCCATATGGACGTCTAGAATCCAGATAATTGTAGGATTAATAATAAAAAACATCAAAGCTCATGTGTTTATGAGATGACGGATGTCAAGTTTTCCCTAACAAAGTAAATTACTCATATATATATTTTTGGGAATATATTTGAATGGCATTTGTTGACCGTTGACCACCTCACGCCCCCTCTAGGACAGAAATTTGTTTTGAAGATTTCGGACGATCTTTCGAGGAAATTCACTCGACCAGTGGTGTCATGAACGGTGGATTAAGGTACTTACAGCCAGTCAGCTGTGGCTCGCAGTAGGAACAGTTTTCCTGGTGCTAAGCCACAATCCGTGATCTTTGGTTCTCCGAAAGCTCTTTCTTATTGCATGCAAATATAATATTTACCATTCTCGCAGAAACTGAAGGAAAGTGAACTATTAAGACCTTCATAATGTACCGCAATAGCCAGTAAATGTTTGTTTTCGGGTCCAGAGGTGGTTTTCGTGCTAACTCCCCCGCGTTATGTGTTCCCTCGGGTGTTGAAATATGCACCAGGTTGTGCTAACTTTTACCATGTCGTAGCACAGTGGTCAGAGCCCTCGCTTTTTACTCAAGAGCTTTTGGATGTTGTTGGGAGTAATTTTGTATATATATATATATATATATATATATATATATATACTGTCGACAGTAACATGGTAAATAGGGTGTGTCAATTTTAGGGAGCAAAGTGAAATCTTTAGATTTTCAAAGACTACTAGTGACCAAATGATGCATTTTTATGTGCTAAATCGAAATATGGCTTTAAAATCCAGATTTGACCAATCCTAGCTACCTATATTTGAAGTTCAAGTTTACGAAAAATCAGCAATTTTTGCGAGTATTTTTTTTATTGTATATAACTACATTTTACATACATTACATACAATTAAAGACATTTTTACTGTATTTCAGTATTAAAACTTAGAAATATAGATAGGTTTCTTGAACTTTGCCAAGGATGCCATATACAACTACATTTTACATACATACAATTAAAGACATTTTTATTGTATTTCAATATTAAAACTTAGAAATATAGATAGGTTTCTTGAACTTTGCCAAGGATGCCATGTCTGCCTTGCTCTTGTTCCTGGACATGAGCTCCCTACTGGCCACCTGGCCACTGATGTACGCCTCCCTCCTCTCTTGTGAGTAAACATGTTGTGCTGCTTCAGTTGTCATCCTTACACACCTCTCTACTGACTGTGTGTGTGTGAGGGCCATGCAGGAACTTCCATTGGTCTATCCAGGAACTCCTTGATTGCAGCAGTGGTGAGGGAGCAGGTCAGAGGAGGCTCAGTCACGCCAGAGTTCCAGTCAATAAGCTCTGAGAGTTTGGTGGCATCTGGGTTGATGTCAGAAGTCTTCCTGGGTCTGACACTGCAGTCTTTTACCTGCGTGTCCTCATCTCCTTCACCTCTGATTTCCAGTATCTTCTTCACTGCCTCCCTCCTCTCCTCCTTCACCTCACTGCACAGCATGGCCTGGAACACAGCCTCAGAGTGTGCATATCTCTTCACTGTAGGCATCACTATTCCTATCACCTTCTTCTGACTTCTGAGCAGCTCCAGCTGGTACAGTACATGCCTGGGACCCTCCACCCAGCTGTGATTTAACTTGATGTTGAACCAGTTTGGCATGTAGACTCCCACTATGAATTCCACAATTATCCTCAGATTTTTCAGGTTCCTACCCTTCAGCCCATGTTTGGAAATTCACAATCTGCAGAACCTTAGAGCCGTGGTGACCCACCTACTGTGACAGACTGGCCCAATCTCCAGGAGAGCTAGACTCTGAGGTACCGCTCCTGATCTGATGGCAGTGATGATTCTGTAGCCATATGATTGGTCTGTGCTGAGGTCCTTGACTACCTCCTGGCTGAAATGGGGTAGAGGAGGACCAACAGTGATCCTCGTGAAGTTTGGGTTGATCTCCAGCTCAGTGGCAGTGTCTAACATCTTCCCTAGGGGCCCAGACCACTTGTTGTTGCTCAATGTCTTGCCATCCAGTGCAGTCACCAGGTGTCTAAGACTCAGCTCCCCAGTGTGGAAGTCACAGACAATCCACACCAACTTCCTGCTAAGCTTGGCCTCCACATAATGCATTACTCCTCCCTCCCAGCCAGTATTCACATTAGTACTGTCACCTTCTATGGCCAAAAGGGTCCGGTCTGCTCCTCTCTCTCTTAGCCAGTTCACCAGATGATCAGCAATGACCTCAGCATGACTTCTCTCCTCTGCAGCTTCCTCTGGTACAAAATGCCACAAATATTTCCCACCTGGTTCATTGCACACTGTGGTGGTGTTCTTCCTTAATGAGGCCAGGAAACTGCCTGTCACTGCCCTCAGCTTCCATCATCACTTTGGTGTCATCTCTTTTCCCATCAAAGATGGTACAGGTGATGCCATTTTCCCTAATCTCTTCATCAAACTTCTTGACCAGCTCCTTAGTCAGTCTCTTCTGACCCCTCCTCACCTTGTTGTGGTCAATCACCAGTGCTGTGTCAAACTCTGTGATAAGACCAGCATCAATCCAGGCAGCAGTGGCAATCTCTGCAGTCTCTCTCAGCCCAGTGTGATGTCTCAAGCTAGCCAGAGCTATGTTGGTGATATCTTCAGTGTTGTATTTCTTCTTCTTAGCCTCAGGCAAGGAAGAAGTTGTCGCAGCCTCTGGTATAAAGTCTTCATCCTCCTCTCTCCTCCCTGCCTCCTCCAGTATTATCTCCAGTCTCCTCCAACTCCATCTCCAACAGTGACTCGTCCCTCAACTCCCCCTCTTTCTTGGCTGACTCCTCTGCCTTCCTCCTCCTCTTTTCTTCGGCCTTCCTTCTCTGCTCCTGTCTCCGCAGCACTGCTTCCTGTCTCCTGGTCTCAGGGTGATCAGCTAGACCCATCTGGTGTGCCCCCACACTTCCCACCTTTTCTCTCTGACCTTTAATGAAGGCAAGCTCCTGCATTGGTATCTTCTGCTCGCTCCTGCAGCTGCAGTCAATGTGACCCTCACTGTTGCAGACAGGGTTGCACCCAAGCTCATTGCAGCTCCTGATCACGCAGTGACAGGTCAGGATATCCACCAATTTGTCCAGTTTCATAATGAACCTATCTTTGACCTCTAGCTTCACATTGCCAATGGACACCTTCACTGCCTCATCCCACAGTGCCTTTACTTTAGCCCTGATCCTGACCTCAGTGTTGATTACAGGTCCTGTGAATAGAGCGTTGGCCTTTCTCCACTGAGTCAGTAGCCCTGGAACAATGCCGTTGTTAATCAGGTCATTAACTGGGTAATTCCTCCTGTCTTCCTCACTCATCTCTCTCCTCAACAAACCATACCTCAGCAGATCTCTGGCTGTGGGCAGCTCAGCAGGGGAAAGTTCCCTCCCAGTCCCCACCAAATGACTTAGGTGACAACTTGATTTGCTTCAGGTTCTGATTTCTTTCTGACTCATCCTGTGGACCTGTGAACAAAGGAAATGTCATTGAAATTTGGATAGGCCTACTGATTATGATTACATAAAATTAAGTTAATTGAAATTCTTAATATCTTCCTATAAGCTCAGATAAAAGGTTGTGTTTTTATAGGTACAAAACTTAATTATTCAAAGTAATGACAATTTCATATATCTATCATATCAAAAAACACAGAAAGTTTGGGTCGCACATAACATTTCGAATAATTTGAATTACACAATATTTACATTACGAAGTAATCAAAATTGTCAAAAAGGAGGAAAAACACGCATTCACAATCAAAACTCCAGCATTTGTGACTATGTGAAACTTAGAAACCATACTGCACACCAAAAATAACCAAAGTTGACCACACATATCAATTGCACATTGATATATAATGCTACAGTCATATTTAAGTTATATTTCAAACCTTTATGGTCAAATATAAGTAGGTAAATGGCTTTCTTAAACAACACTAAAGATATTTCTAAGTTTGCTAGATAATATGACATCATTTGAGCATTAGTAGTTTTTGAATTGTTGACTTTACTAAAATTGACACACCCTAATGGTAAATAAAATGAAATAAGTAATAACCCTAATTTCGAAAACAATTGAACTGAACTGTTAAAGTTAAATTTCAAACTATATATTTAAATTAAACAAATTTTCTGTATTCGGAAGAGAAAAAAATTTTGCTTCCATCGAATAACTCCACAGTTGAAGATTCATAAATTGAATTAAACTCTAAATTGAAGTCAAATTACTCGAATGGAAGCCTTTATTAAGGCGAATACACGCTATGAAATCACTCGGAAAAAGAAATGCGCGCTTTCATTTCCAACTAATTTTAGGTAATAAAGCAGAGCAGAAACGAAGGAATAAACAAGTGGACGCTCGTTCGCAGTTTTATCTAAATCTTTAAACCGAGTAACGCCGTTCTCTCGATTTTTGTCAAGTTTTTTATGGTTAGATTAAGTTTGGTT
Organism: Bathynomus jamesi; assembly: GCA_023014485.1. NCBI lineage: Eukaryota > Metazoa > Arthropoda > Malacostraca > Isopoda > Cirolanidae > Bathynomus > Bathynomus jamesi. Next base: position 997,937 of record JAJOZX010000827.1, on the reverse strand, counting down.
AGGTTAGATTAACGTAAGTTAGACTTAGGTTAGTAAATGTATTTTAAGCGCAATAGACACTTAAATAAAAAGGAAAGACGAGGCGAGGAAATTGAATGGAGTATCGTGAAATAACGTAAATATTGGTCTCGTTTGAACAAACCCTTTTGTGGGGGCGTGAGTTCCGGATGGCGCGATCGGTGGGGGCGGTGACTCTGAAACCATGCGGGCTCGAGTCCCACCGCATTACCTTTCCTTTTCCCACCTTAGATTAGGTTAGGTTAAGTTAAATTAGGGTATCAGAATGTCGACGAAATGTGGTAAGTCTTTTCAAAAGCGGCAACATGACAGTTCCCAAAGAATTCTCTTTCGTTTTATCAGTTATCAAAATCGGCCTTAACGACATCTGATCGACTTGACATTCTATTGACAAGTTATTAGTTTAGATTAAATTAGGTCAGGTGAGGTTAGGTCAAATTAGGGTAAATTAGTATTTTAAAGTGTCGATGTTTTGGTCTTGTCGACGAAATCGGTATAGGTCCATTAACTCATTCATAGGATCGAGTTTATAGAATTCACAAGCCTCATTCGTAGTTAGCTCGGTCCGAATGAAGGGTAACTAAAGAAAACTCGGCATTTAACTTATTTTCTCAACTGAGTCTCGTAAGTAAAAATAAAACTGAATTAGGTCTATATAATACCCTCGCTATTCTTACGTACAAAATCACGACAAATAGTGTAGTCGTTGCCCAATGGACAGTTTCACATTGTCCGCGGACCTCTCTCCTTTAAATAGGAATTTAAACAGAAACGGGAGCCGTAATTTCCCACAGGAAATTAAAAGGCTCGTGACGTCATCACTTCCTTCGTAGCAGGAACAAAACAATTTTTTTTATTGAGAATCATATTATTTTGTGTTTTTGTATCGCATTTTCTTTTTGCATGAGAGAGAGAGAGAGAGAGAGAGAGAGAGAGAGAGAGAGAGAGAGAGAGAGAGAGAGAGAGAGAGAGATTTCTTCCTATTCACTGCGAAAGTGAAATGTATATTGTAATTTTATATATAAATATATATTTTTTGTAAGGAGCGAAACAATACGGAAATCCATCTAAAAGAACGAAGACAAGGCAGACATCTCCGACCATTCATCATTGGTTTTCCGAATCAATCTTTTTTTTTTCTTATCGGTTTTTTCCTTTAATTTTCGTTAGAAATTTTTTAGTGTTCCTTCCATTATTTACTTTGTTTTTACGGGTTTTACGGCGTTCTTATTTTTTTATACGAGTGTTTTATAAGTATACGTATACAGATACTAGGATACGCGTACCCATTTGGATTATACCCGATAAGTCAACAAGGGGTATGTGACACTGGAAAAAAATAATAAAATGAAAATGAAAAGGTTTATTGGCAGACTGTAGTCCATATGACAAATATTATTAATACAATGACAGTTCATATACTAAGGATAGAAATATATACAATTGATTAGAAATAATACTGCACTGTCGAAGTTAAGTGGAGCTACAGACAGACGTTTTCGTACCAAGAAGTCCATAGCTTACAGGATAAATGGCAGGACTTATGGATAGCTTGGATGATCGGGTTGGTTGATTTTTTAATTCTTTGCATTAGACTGTGTTGAGCGCGTCTTCTTACCTCCGGGAAGCTCGGGACATTGCGGGTAGCAAACATTTGCGAAGCTGAGCATCTCGGAGGTAATTTATGTAAGAGTCTAAAAGACCCGTTCTACGGCAAATTTAGGGTTCTGCCAGAACCTTTTTTATAATTCACCCACAGTTGCTGTCCGCATATATTACTGCAGAAAGTACGAAAGAGAGTGTCTTTAGCTTCACTCGTACAGAATCGAAAGTACCTTATGGTCATATTCGCTTTAGCACACAGGCTTCGAGATTGTTTTCTTATATCCGAGTCATCACTCGAGGAGCTGGTAATAGTTTGACCCAAATACTTAAACTCTTGTACTTCCTCAATTACTTCACCATTCATTTTAAACCTTGTATCAACTGGCTGATTACAGCTTTTAGGATGAAATTGCATAACCTTAGTTTTTGTAACATTACAAAGCATATCATGTTTCTCCGAATACACTTCGCAGACGTTTAGTAGCCGATCCAGACCTTTAACAGAGGGACTTATTATCACCATATCATTGGCATAAACTAAGTTATTTATCCTTGTGTTATCTATACAACATCCCACTGTTGCCTCATTAAGTGAAGCAATTAATCCGTCGATATACACATCAAACAGCATAGGGGAGAGCAAGGAGCTTTGTCTCACAAGAGGAGCCAAAACACTCGGATAGTACATTGCCCCACCTAACAGTGAAAGATTGGTGGGAATACCAAAATTTCAATAAATTTAATATGTAAATGGGAACCTTCCTGTCTTCTAGTTTTGCAAATAAAATATTGTGGTTCACCCTATCATATGCCTTACTTATATCTAGGAAACAGCTATAAATAGTTGAATTACTGTCAATGTATTTAGATATTGTTTCTTTATGTACATAGATACACAGGTCAGTTGAGTGGGACCTTTTAAAGCCAAACTGATTAGATGTCCATCGGAAATCACTTAATCGGCGTAACAAGAGTTTTTCTAGTAGTTTCGAGAAACAGGAAGCGACAGCAATAGGCCTGTAATTATTGCTGGACAGAATGTCTCCGTACTTATTTTTGACCAGGGGCAAGATATATACCCTCATGAACTCTGCAGGGATATAGCTATGAGCAAGCATGGCTGATAGAAGCAATAATATATGCAGACATACTACGTCATTTGCATATTTGCATATTGCATAAAATAAAACTACAGTCCTTTATTTGAACTAAAATAATATTGTGATAACAAGAGAGGAAGTTCTAAGCCGGCCGTTCTGAGGAACGATTCTGGGAAATCGCGTCATGGTCGCTGCAGTGTGTGGGGCTCCCATTCTGTCAATGTAAAATCACGCGCGACTGGAGTCGTCAGTCGTGAGTTGCGAGGCGATCGTGAGTGTGGCCGGCCTTGAGGTGTTCATTATATTAACAATATCTTATAATATTAAGTTAATATATAATATCGGGGCACAAATTTATTGACAGAAGATGAAATAGGGTTCGTCAAATGGGAGGTAGGGTACGTGAATACTGAATAGTATGTTAACATTTAAGGGGTACATATCCTAGAAAGCTCGAGAAACGTTTCATTAGACTCACTCAACCTTGGGGATAATTAGTCATCTCTAAGGGAGGAATGCAAACATTGAAAACTGTGTGGGTCATTTCAACTTAATTTTTTTTCTTTTTTCCACCTCTTTTTTAGGATTAATTGAATGAAATTGAATATACAGGGTGGCCACAAAGTCCCTTTGCATGAAAAAACAAGGGGAACATACAGATATACTATAATTTCACTGCAAGGGGATTTTGTGGCCACTCTGTACAAACTTTAAAAATAGTTAATAAATTTCTAGCTTTTAATATTAGGATCAATATTTATATAGAAAGTAAATTTAGTTTTTGTTTCATAAAAAAAAAAATGCATCCTCTTTCTTGCGTATTATTCAAAATATTACGGTTTTAAAGGTCAGTATAATCTTTATTTTTTTACTCGAGTATTAACAAATTATAAGAGATTGAACGTGGAACCCGATGTTCGAGTCGCCTTTAGTTGTACTCTGTCGCGTATTGATCGTTTGGTGAAAAAAATGAACGAGCTCATCCATCCAATTGATCTGTAATATTTACTGAACTGTAATTATTTTGCTGTCGCGTTGACGACAAATAATGAATTATTAATCTAGTGAAAAACAACTTTTTTTTGTTTGATTGTAGATAGGGAATAAACACTTGGCGTTTTGCAAAGGAGGAAAGTTACGAATCATTGCATTGGGCATAATTGCACTACAGTCATAGGCGGATCCAGAGTGGGAGGCCAGGGGACTTAATTGAAACAACGTGGACATAAGCATTCAAGCGTTTTACCTAATTTCGCTTAACCAGGATGCATGGGGCCTCCAAATTAAGCCCCGTTGTTTCAATTAAGCCCCCTGGGGCCCCCCTCTGGATCCGCCTATGACTACAATATACAGTGGGGTATACAGCGTCCCGTTCGCTGTATGCATCCTCTTCATATTAGTGTGAGGGCAGTTGTGGTGTGATTGGATTACGATCTGACGAGGGGCCATTCCGTGGTCCCTCGTGATTTCCCAGTCTTCATCAGACATTCGCACATGCCAGACTCATTCATAATAATTTTTTTAATCTGATCAAATGTGAAGGTAATCGTTGTAATTAATTTTCATTTCTAAATAATGAGTTCCTTTTTAGGCAACGACAACAACTTGGTTCCTTTCTCTGTCTGTGTCTACAGACACCGATAAACAGCAGCCACATACTGAAGCGACAAAACGTATATGTGACGAGTGGCTTCTTTGGCCATTTTGGCTGCTGAATACGAATCCGGCTAGTTCGTGGACTTAAAATGAATTTTTGACCTGGTTCAGTGAATTTGTTTCAAAATGGCGGCCAAAAAAAATCGATTTTTTGTTTTAATGATAAAAAAAACCGCTACCCTTCACGTGTAATATGTCTTTTCATATGTTTTCATGGTCGCTGAACTCGAAACTGAACAAATGAGAGACATTAGGAGTGTGGTTAAGCGGATAGATGACGAGAAATTTGAAAAAAATGCCCGATCCATATCGAACGTAAAGGATGAATGAGGCCTCCCACCTCCAAACCTTTATAACTGATAGAAAAAAATAATTAGTTGATATAAATTATGTTTGCTATATTTTTAATCATGGTTATGTTCATTCTTCAATGTTGTTAAGTATCTAGTGTGTCGTAATATTGATGTTTTATTTAGGCTTACTTTAGTGCTTTGGCTTGTTCTGGTGTTTGGCTGCTTTCTCTTTTGTGGTTTCTTGTACTATTAATGTTGTGCTAATTTACTTTAATAATAATTGTGTATATACACTATAATAATATAGTGTATATACTTTAATAATAGTAGTAAATAATATATCAACTACAAAATTTGATATAATCTACTTTAATAATAATAATAATAATAATAATAATAATAATAATAATAATATATATGATACATCTAGCATGACTATAATTTGTATTACCTATCATATTTCGGTATTATATGTCGACTAATGGGGTTTTACTGTACTTGCAGATCCTAATGCTTAATGACTGCTGATTGGTAATGATGGCTGGTGAAAGGAAATCACGCAGTGCTGCCAGAAAAGAACTTTTTGGGGAAACCTACACAGAAGTGGATGAATTTAAACCGAATGGAAAGTTGCCACCAGGGACAATTGTGATTGGTAGGATGCTTGCACTTTGCAAAAAAGGAGTAAAAGGAGAGAAAAAGTCAATGACGCGAGATGATGCCAGCAAGATAGTTGCAAATGAACTAAGACGAGATTGGATTAATAAAAATGTCTATCCCATGCATGAAAAAACAGTGGCGAAAAAAATAAGAGACGATTATGAATATTTTAACAAACTGAGAAAGAATGAACGCTGCCAACAAAAACAAAATTGTCGAATGGTATCAAAAAGCGAGCGGCTTTAATGATCAGCTCACTAAGAACGCCTACAACATTAGAACTGATGATGAGGATTACGAAGCAGAACTCGCAGAAGAATTTGGGGTCAAAATGACTGATGAGGATAAGACTTTTTATTGGGATAACTGCTTTGGTGCGTATAAGGCCATATGTACAAATGCAGTACCAAAAGATTGGGTGAGACAGAAAAAGAGGAAAGAAACTCGTGAAAGATCAGCGAAGAAAAAGCGAAAAGCAACAGAAAGCAATTTGAGAGAGCAAAGGGAGCTAGAGGGATCAGAAATTATTGAAATGTTAGCAACTTCATCGGTTCTGAAAACAATCCGAGTTTTGAAAAACCAACAACGGCAAAGACAGTTCCTTCTACTGATCGTAAACTTCGCTCATCGGAAGAAGACCTAAGCAAGGAGAAGAGTAAAGAACAACAAGCTGCATTTCCGACAGTGAAAATCAGAACTGGCAAAAAAAATCTGAACGAAAACTTGATGCGGTGTATAGTCCAGTGTCTTGTTGAGACAAGAACTTCTGAAGAGCTTTCGAGAGTGATAGTAAGAGTAGCTAACATGATTTTTGATCAAGATTGGAAGCTGAAGGCAGATAATAATGAGAAAGATTGTGAGGGTGAGTTGACGAGTGAAGACGAAGAGTTACAAGTCCGTCACTAGTATTCAGACTTGACGTATGGATTTCCGAACCGCAGATCAATAATGCAATACTTGGAAGATGCTTCATACTCGAATCTAAAGTATGTCGCTCAACAAATCCTCAAAAAGAGGATAACGTTGTGAGTGTAGGACTTGACGATACGACCAAGGCTGCAGGCCACCAGCTGTACGACGTGAAAACTGACCACATCATCATCGCTTGTCCATCTGGCATGAAAAAGTCGCTGACAACTGGATATTTGGAAAACGTCAGCCATTCCGGAGAGGATAGATCCAGAGCTTACGAATTCAAATTGAGTTGTCTAGCCGTATTAGCAAATTCTACCACTGACGAACTCAAATCTCAAATAGACTTCTGGATGTCTGATCGAGCTAGTGAATGTGGAGTACTTTTACAGCATCTTGGAATCGAATCAAACAAGATCTTGAAGTGCTGCGCCCATATCATTTTAGGAGTAGATCACGCTATAGACAAAGTATTTAAAAACACGGAACAGAAAATCGGAGTACATAATCTACTTCAAGTTACGGCAGGAGAAAAAGTTTTCTGTTCTCCTAGTTCTTCCATTCATACTTTGGGACTCATTGCAGTTGCTAAATTGCTCTCTCCTAGCCACGCCTCCCATTCGATATCCCTATATAATGACTATAAATCTTGGCTGGCGGATAATGGACTCAAATGTGATGGATTCAAAGGATTCGTGGCAAACCGGTTTGGGAGAATCGCCGAGTTAGTAAAAGAATATTTGGCAAGGCGAGATTCCATCCAAGCTTTCTTTGATGCCGTAGTAGATGTCAACAGTAATAAGCTAGTTCTCGCAGTGTCAAATTTCGTTCAAAGTCAATGGTTCATGTGTTGTTCCCAAATGTACGCAATGATGGGTGAAGTGATGATTTTCCGTATGATGGAGCTTCTTGGAATTGACAAGAAGGGTGACGAGAAAAGTGAAAGAACTTGGTCTGGAGCAAAATGTTTCTTTGAAGGTAAGATGGTTGACTTGAATGACTTCATGGCTGTAAGGAAGGAACAAGCCAGATCTGGTAAAGATAAACTTGAAGCTCTAATTCTAGAGGAAGTCAATGATGCTGTAAATAATCAGCTGTCTTGTATGGACTATTTAACAAGATCAGACGATGACGCTAACCCAGATTCGATGTATGCCCCTCTGACAAATTTAGGATGCGAATCAGAATTTTCAAAACTTGCAACCGAATCAGGGCCAGTGGTGGTAGCACATCCATTCAAACGCACTCGAGAAAAAATGTTATTGTGACTAACGGACTTCTGATAGACTCTTCGTTCGAATCAAAGTCTCTTGAGAATAGGAAGGCATCCTGGAAATGGGTCAGGGGTTCAGAAAAGTCAAGAAAGTGAAGAAATTAGAGGAAGATTTTCTAGCTACTGCGCATGCTATAAAGAAATTGTCCCTACTGAAAAAAGAAGAGCTCAAAAAGAAAAAAGCTGGCAAAATATTGGCGGTTTTAGAAAATTGCGAGAAACATGGAGGCCCTATGACTCCAAACAACCTGGATGCTCTGTACAAACTGAACGAAAAGCAGCTCCTCACAGAAATTGCCTATTTGAGACACCATCACACAAGATATTCGTCAAATGAGACGTGTTAAAGTGAGAGACTGGAAATTCAAAATGGAAAAATTTAGTGTAGATGAACTGAGAAATTCTATTAAGAATGCCTTACGACCAGAGGACAATGTTACTAGTGATACTGATAGTTTCTTGAACAATGTTTTGTAAATATGATGATTTCATGATTTGAATTACATCATGGAACTGATATGAATGCTTTGTGTTTCTTCTGTACACAATTTTTTAATAAAATAATACCTTTCTTTTCCATTTTTTGCCTATAACCACTAAACCACGCATCGAATGTCTCTGATTTGTTCATTTTCAACTTCAGCGACCCTGAAAACATATGAAAAGACATATTACATAGGAGGGGTAGCGGTTTTCTTAAGCATCAAAAAGAGAAAAATATTTTTTTGCCCGCCATTTTGAAAAAAATCCACTGAATCAGGTCAAAACTTCATTTTAGGTCCAAGAACCAGCCAGATTCTTATTCAGCAGCGAAAATGGCCATAGAAACCACTCGTCTTGTTGGCAATTTCCAAAAAAAGTCATTATTCCCCCATCCCTACTGACAGTGTCGCGGCGTTCCAGTGTGTGCGTGGCATTGTTCAATGAAGCGACAAAATTACTGGACGCTCGTCATTGTTCGTTTAATAAACTAAACCTATTACGACCAAAAATATTTTAAATTTAAACAAGTCTCAGATAAGCTTATATTCCCTTAAATTTAAATTTTGTAGGAATGATTGCCAAATACTGCATCCTAATTTCACCTTTATATATATATATATATATATATATATATATATATATAGTTCACCAGTGTGTGTATATTTACAGATTTTATATTTTTATATCTATTTTATATATTACGATACATTTCTTTCGAAAGATATTCCTTATAAAGACGTAACAAGTAATAAAAATTGCGCAGGCACAGTGTTCCTTATAACACGTCGTAAACACGCTCGTGACAAGTTTAGTATCGGATATTATAATTTTGTCGCTTCGTACGTGGTTAACGTTGAGCAAAAAAAAAAGTTCCATTCCAAAAAACAAGAATATCACTCAATTATCACAATATAAATTCTTGTAGAATCGTATTCATTTATTGTATATTCTTTCCTTCAGATAGGATAAGCCACAACAATTCCAGGCCTTTACATTCAACTTCTAATCCTAACTTACTTCTAATTCTAACTTATTTCTAACGATTCGACAAAAGTTTAACAAATTCAAAATTTGTTAGCATCATCTTATAATCTTTAGGATTCATTAAAACGTATTTAGAGAATCCTTTGAGGCTGACAAGAATGGGATTTGAAGAAAAACAAACGCATGTTTTATAGATTACATTGTTGCAGGAAGGAAAAAAAAAGTGTGTAGCCACCAAAAGTTTTCATCTCCATGGCAACAAAGAATCATGATTTATTACAAGGCACTTAAATTTTGAAGACTTAATAAAATTTGTGACACCATTCGTATAGTTATGTAGTTGAAGTTTTAGTTGGACTCGTAATTATATATATATATATATATAAAATAAACGCATGAGCACGAGCACTTTTTGCAAATGCAAAAATATCCCGCACCAGGAGCCTAGTGGCCAGCGCCCGCGACTTCAAGTCAGAGGTTCCCGGTTCGAATATTGGTGTATATATATATATATATATATATATATATATATTATAACTGCAAACACGCAGTATAATTAACGTAAAGAACGACGCTTTGTATAGGAGACTTATCCGCGCAAGATGAGAGCGAAAGAACGAAACAATTGAAAAAATGAGGTACCCACCCGGGAATCGAACCCGGGGTCTTCCGATTGCCGGTCAGGCGAATATATATATATATATATATATATATATATATATATATATATATAAGCAAACAACCACAGGGAACAGGAAAAAGAAACACGAAGTCTTTTTCCTTTTCCCTGTGGTTGTTTGCTTATTAATAAGATCACGTGTTATTCTGTGATTTTAGTGCATATATATATATATATATATATATATATATATAATTATATATATATAATTTCACTTTGGCTAGTCTAGTCTTAACCCAAATTAACTAACTATCGTTAACATAAATGCATTAACCTGTTTCACCTAACCTAAACAATCTTATCTTAACCGAGCGTAACATAACGAGGACCGAAGTGGAAAATCCATGAATAAGAATGGGAATGTGATGAAGTGTGAAGGTCCCGCTATGAGAAAATCCTCCTTCGGTTCTCTCATTCGCATTCCTCATTCTTCGATCAAGAATCAAAATGGCCGACATTGAGGAGAAAACAAGCGAGTTTCGTTAAAAAGAAAACTATTTTCCCCAATTTTAAAGAAAACATTTTCATAAAATGCGGCGAAACTCGTCTATCGTCCGCATCCATCACCCATTCCATCTTACTTGCATCCGCTTCCTTACAGACTCCAACTAAATCGCACGCAAACCCCACGCAAACTTTTTGTAATTTAATACTAAATAATTACATTGTAAGTGTATTCGAGGAAGGAATTTTGAACGGAAGGAAGGGCCCTATTACACCCGGATATCGCTCGTCTCCCTTTTATGCTAATGTTGGAATGTTGATCTTCAAGTTTCGCTGCATGCCTCTCCATTCCAGTCTCCACGCACAAAATATTTAAACAGCTCGTTTGTCCCATCTCTCCGATCACCAAACTTCGTGTGATCATAATAACGAGAGAGAGAGAGAGAGAGAGAGAGAGAGAGTTACAAGGACAAGAGGAAGCCTCGAAGACCTTTCGGTCCACTCGGGGAGGTTCCTGTTATTAAACTATTTATTTTTTAACTATTCTAGCAGTAGCAGTAGTAGAAAACTGGATGGAAAATTATAATGCTTTCTCTCCACCCTTCGCTCCCTCCCCGCCAGAGGCGGGTACAGAAAAAAGTTGAAAAACTACGTTGACCCTGGAAAAGTAGCCAAGGAAAACTTCACAGGAAGGAGGAGAACATATAAACTAGTTCTACAGTTACGCCATGCAAACAGAGATCGTACACTGATCGCACCACTGTATAAACTAACCAATAATATACTTGTGCCGATCGCACATTAACCACTTGATATCGTCACAAAACCTCGAACGTATGGAAAAAAGAATTAAGAACAGAAATCAGATTTTTCACACCATGCCCTCACCCGTCACGTGTATCCAGCCAACCAAAAGAAAAAAAATGTACCGACAGAAATGCAATTCTTCCTCACCTAATCCATGCCATGAATTTTGTTAAAGTTTTTTGGTTATTAAATTATGTGTCTCTACAAAATGTTTTTCTACTCTTAGACATTAACAAGGAATGCAAGTGCGTGAGCGTGCTTTCTGTAATTGGATGTCTGTTTTCTGTATGTGTCTGCCAAATCTTTGAATTTTGCTGTTTCAATTTGCGTCTCTCGCCGTGAAAAGTGTTTATGCAGCAAGTAATATATTGAGTCATTCATACTTCGCGGTGTTGTGCCACCACTGCGAGGGTAGTGAAAATAGGGAAAATCTATTTCCGGCGAGAAATATCAGCGGGAGGTCCCTTTATCTATCCCCGTGTACTTGTCCCTTATGGAGATTGAAAGAGTTTCCTGGGTGATCACCCGTTGTTGCTACGGCGAATTCAAGAGTCTCCGACTTAGAGAGTTTTATGAGGCAAGTAGGAGGAGAATGTGAACACCAATCGACCACGGAAGTACTCTGGGGTGGATGTTAGACAGGGGACAGGGAGTGCTGAAACTCCCGTTTCTCCTCTCACTGTCTTCCTTAGCTAATCTTTTTCCATGTCTCATCTACCCTGTGAGCAGTCCAGAATGCTCTCAAACACACACTTCTCCCTCTATTCCTCATTATACATACATGCATCTTACACACTACACAACCTTTTCAAAATTTATATTAAAAAAAGAGGAAATAGTATAATTGAGCTTTGGAGACCTTGTTTTTGGCTCTTTCCGTCTTCTGTGGAGGGGTCACTTTTGCGGGCACTCGCCCTTAGCCCCTTCTTACATAAAAAAATAAAATTGATAAAAAAAGGAGTTGTTCAGTGGTTGATCATGCTATGTGGGTCACAGTCAACCAGAGACGTCTCTCTAAAGTGGGGAGAGAATGGTGTGTAGGAGGAAATGTTTAAATATGTAAACTCCCGCAAGGTTATGTTATATTATTTTCATAAATTATGTTATATGTGGGGACAGTCTTAAACCCAGAGTGCATTCAGAACTTTGTCCAGCCTACTTCTAAACATGTTTACACTTTGGCTTGAAACAACCTCCGAGGGAAGTTGGTTCCAGATATTAACTATTTTATTGGAGAAGAAATTACTATAGATGGAGCTACTAAATGTTTTTTAAGTTTCAATTTTAAAACATCATTTCTTGTCGGATTTATATTAAATGAGAATAACTTCCTGTAGTCTTCCCTGTATATTCCATTGAGCATCTTGAAAGCTTGAATAAGCTAACCGCAAAACCTCCTGGTATCTAAGGTAAATAGATTTAAGCGTTCTAATCTTCGGTGGTAGTTTTGCAGTCTCATTGAAGGGATCAATTTTGTGGCTCTTGCCTGTACCCTTTCCAACCTTTCTATATCCTTCCTAAGGGACGGAAACGAAAACTGCACGGAATACTCGAGTTGAGGCCTAACTAGTGAATTGTAAAGAGACATTACAATCAATCTCCTTGTTTCTAAATTGGAACTGTTTTTTAATATAACTCAGTATTTTTAAGGCCCTCTTTTCGACTTCTGCACAGTGCTTTGACGGTTTAAGATCTTTACTAATATAAACTCCTAAGTCTTTCTCTAGATTAGTCTCAGTCAAGTTCCTCCCCAAGAGAGAGTAATCGGTTTTCGGGTTTTTGTAACCCATGTGCACTCTTATATTTGTCTAAATTGAATGGCATTTGCCAAGTACCAGACCATTCGCCCAACCTATGAAGATTATTTTGAACCGTTCTTATGCCCTCCTCATTACTTACACTATTTCCTAACTTGGTATCATCTGCAAATTTAGAAATTATTCTTAGGAGCCCAAAGTCATTATCGTTAATTTAAATTATAAAACGTAAATGACCCAGAACAGAACCCTGTGGAACCCCAGTGGTGACGGGGACCCACTCCGAAGCCACTCCTTTTATTACCACTCTCCGTTTTCTATCTCTTAACCAGTCTACAATCCAGTTGGAAAGAAGCACGGTAATTCCTAGTCTTCTAACTTTAGCCATTAATTTCGCGTGAGGGACTTTCTCAAAGGTTTTTTGAAAGTCGAGATACACTATTATCTGTTGCTATAGTTGAGTCGTATAAAGTATATATACTCGTATTATGGAAAAATTCTAACAAGTTCGTTAGACAAGATCTATGCTGCCTGTGTCCATGTTGCGAATCAAAATTAAATTGTTTGATTCAAGGTGATACACCATACGTTCTGTAATAATGGATTCCAACAGCTTGCCAACAACTGACGTTAAATTGATCGGGCGGTAATTACAAGGAATTTGCCTATCTCCTTTTTTAAAGATTGGTGTTACATTTGCTAATTTCCAGTCAGTTGGAACTTTCCCTAATTTGAATGATTGTTTGGTTACTAAATCGTCAATAGTATTGTGGCTAACCTCTTTTAATACCCTTGGAGGAAATAAGTCAGGACCGGGTGATTTGTACTTATTCATCTTGTCAATTAGTTGGTGTACCTCATCTCTCGTAAAACGTATGGTCTCTAAGAGATGGTCAGCATCATACATAATCCGGGTATTTGGTACTTCAGTTAAGTTTTCTTCCGTGAAGACTGTAACGAAGAACTCGTTTAACGTATTAGCTATATCTATATCACTGAATTTCAGTATGTCATTTTTATCTTTTAGGGGACCTACGGAATTTTTAATTGGCTTCCTGCTATTATCCTGAGCAAAAAACTCTTTACGGTTAACTTTACAGAGTGAGACAACTCTAGTTTCATCATCACGTTTAACTGATCTAATTGAGGATTTAACCCTCCAACGTTATATAAGGTTTATATAACTTTCGGAATTAGTCTGGTTGGAATGTGGCTTAAGTAGTTTGTAGGCTCTATTCCTTTCCGTAATAGCATTGTTAATTTCATTGTTGAACCATTTCGGCGTCTTGGTTGACAAGGAGGAAACTATTTTAGTGGGCATAAAAGTTTACTGTAATATTCTAAATTGATCCTTATATGAGCTCCAGCTGACATTGACATCCTCACTTATTAGAACATCCTCACTTATTAGAGAGAGAGAGAGAGAGAGAGAGAGAGAGAGAGAGAGAGAGAGAGAGAGAGAGCAGAAAAAACAAACAAATACTGTATTTCCTGCTTCTCTCACTCCATATTTTTTATCCTCTTACATGCATGAAAAGCATTAGTTTTAACGCTGGCAAATAAATCTTACCTATATAGATGTCGCACGTAAGCGTTTCTTAAAACTCCACTGGAAGAACGGCTGTCGTCATAGCAACCGCTGGTTGTCCCACCGAGATAGAAATATGATGGCCTCATAAACCTACGTGTGATAAAAAAATTTCTTAATTAGTTTCTCGTTAAAAGTTGTATTTCTATTTAGTTCCCTAATTAAGAGTTAGAAGAGAGAAATAAGTGAGGGAGACGATTAATTTTAGTTACCATGACAATGCCTTTAAAATTCGTAAGATAAATTATGTTTGATTATACTGTACAATTTATATTTGCATTTGATACATTCGATAATAGTGATATTAAGTAATGTAAATAACTTTTTGTTTTTGTTTTTTATGCAGGAACGAGGGGCTGTGGGCGAATGCCATATAAGAAGAAGAGAGCCAAAATCAAGGTCCAAAATTTTCAAGATGCCTGGACACTGTGCGTTTGAGAGATTGGAGGTCATAGACAGGAGGAAAGATGGATTGAGGAAGATTGTTCCAGAGCTCACCGGCTGAGTAGATGAAAGATCGAAAATACCGATTAACCCTCGCGTTAGAGAGTTGGACAGAAAAGGAATGAGAATGTGTCGAAAGTCTGGTATTGCGTGCTCTCCTTAAAGGAGGTGGCATGCAGTTAGAAAGTTCAGAAGAGCGGTGTCCATTATAATAGCAATAGTAAAGAGAAAGTGAGGCAACATTGCGGCGAAGTGAGAGAGAGTGAAGACAGTCAGTAAGTCAGTAAGAGGCGGGGAATTGATGAGACAAAAGCCTTTGATTCCACCGAGTCAAGTAGAGCTGTGTGGGTTGAGCCACCCCACATATGAGAAGCGTACTTCATACAGGGGCGGACGAGACCCATGTACAAAGACAGCAACTGAGTAAAGCGGGTGGAGAAGTGAAGAGTAGAATCATCGACATAGAAGTAGATACAACAGGAAGTACGACTTAAAAGATCACTGGTAAATAAAAGAAAAAAGAGTGGGTGACAGGACAGAACCATGAGGAACACCACTATTAATAGCTTTAGAAGAACAGTGGCCATCTACAACCGCAGCTATAGATCGGACAGAAAGGAAATCAGAGAGGAAGTCACATATGGAAGGATAGAAACCGAAGGAGTGTTGTTTGGACGTTAAGGATTGTGCCAGACTCTATCAAAAGCTTTTGATATGTCTAGCACAATAGCAAAAGTTTCACCGAAATCCCGAAAGGAGGATGACCAAGAGTCAGAGAGATACACAAGAAAATCGCCAGTAGATTGTCCTTTGCAGAACACTGACGATCTAAAAGAAGATTGTGAGAAGAGAGTTGTTTAAGAATCTTCATATTAAGGATAGATTAAAAAACTTTAGAAAGGCAAAAAATCAAAGTAATTAGACGATAGTTGGAGGGTTGAGAGCGGTCACCCTTCTTTGGGACAGGCTGAATGAAAGCGAACTTTCAACAGGAATGAAAAGTACCAGAGTAAAGACAAACACGAAAGAATTTGCCTTTTGCCTTTGTTCTTCAGAACAACAGAAAGGACATCAGGACTGTATTCCTTCCTAGCGTTGAGCCCATATAGGCCAGAAAAAATATCTTTCAAAGAGATTCTAATTTCAGACATAATTAAGTCAAACGGAGGAGATGGAAGAACAGCACCAGAATCGTCCAGGGTTGAGTTGGAGGCGAAAGTTTGAGCGAAGTATTTGGCGAGTTGATGAACAGATTTTACACGATAAGTTACTGTAAGCTAAGTGAGAGTCAGGAGTTGGATGGCGACGGTACCTTCTGAAAGCCTCCTCTCTGTTGCAGATAGTATTAGAACAAGCAAAGTTAAACCAAAGATTTTTTGCATTAGTAATAGGAATAGAATATGGAATGTATGCCTCCATGCCCGAGAGAATCACTTCCGTGATGCGCTCAGCGTAATCGGAGGGGCCCCAGCCACAAAAGCAATAATCATTCCATGGTAAATCATAGAGTTTTTTTATGTAGAAAGGACGGGCCAAGTGTGGTGCCCGCAAAAATGCCCTTCCCCAACCACTTTATAAGAAAGAAAGCCAAAATCAAGGTTTCCGAAGCTCACGATGCCATTTTTTTTATAGATTTTGAAAGGATTGTGCATTGTGTAAAATGCATGTGTGTGTAGTGAAGAATGCTCACAGGGTAGCTGAGACAGAAAAAGATCAGCTAAAGAGGACAGTGACAGGAGAAATGGGAGTTCCAGTACTCCCTTTTTCCTGCCTAACGTCCCCCCTGGAGTACTTTCCTCATCGATTGGTGTCTGCAATCTCCCCCTGCCTAAGGGCCTCCCAATAAGTGGCGCCAAAGTGCCAAAGGCGTCTCCTCTTGGGAAGATCCAAAGGCCGAAGTACAGTAGAACGATAGGACAGGAAGCAGATAAAAGATTGTGGTCGGAGGAGTCCAACGGAGAAAAAGATTTGACAGAGTAAGAAGAAGGATGGGTGGTGAGAAATAAATCTAGAATGTTTGGCCTATCTCCAAGGCGATCGGGGATACGAGTAGGATGGTGTACAATCTACTCTGGGTCATTCAGGATAGAGAAGTTGTAAGCTAGCTCACCAGGGATGTCAGTGAAATGGGAGGAAAGTCAAAGGTGGTGGTGAACATTGAAATCTCCTAAAATAGAGATTTCAGCAAAAGTAGAGTGGGATAGAATGTATTCCACTTTAGAAGCGAGGTAGTCAAAGAGTTTTGGATAGTTAGTAGGATTAGGAGAAAGGTAGACAGCACAGGTGTATTTAGTTTGAGATTGGCAGGCAAGTCTTAGCCAGAGGGTATAGAATTCGAAGTATTCAAGTTCGGGAAGACGAGAGTGAGTTAGGTCGTTACGTACATATAGCAACATCCACCTTTAGAATGAAAATGAGTAAAGAGAAAGTAGGAGTACACAGAAAAGAGGTTGTTGTCAGTCGTCCCAGACACCTGAGTTTCAGTGAGGAAGAGAATATGAGGTTTAGAGGAGAGTGTTCAACAGATTAAAAATTTGAGGAAAGACCATGAATGCTGCAGAAATTAATGAAAATTGGATCAGGCATTGAATCTCGAATGGGCAGTAACAGAACTATCCCCGCTGCTTGGGTCTGCGTTCCCGATATCGGCAGCGAAGGAGCCAGAAGCGGGGACATTTATGGTTCCCTCCCCAGGAAACTCCGAGGCTCTTGAGGTCGATGTTTTGTTTTTTTTAATTTTGAAAAGATTGTGTAGTATGTAAACTGCATGTATGTGAAGTGAGGAATAATGAGAGAAGTGTGTGTTTGAGAGCATGCTGAACTGCTCAGAGGGTAGATAAGACAGAAAAAGATCAGCTAAGGAGGACAGTGACAAAAGAAACGAGCGTTGCAGTACTCCCTCTCTCCTACTTAACGTCATCCCCCTCCCAGAGTACTTCCCTGGTCAAGTGGTATCTAGAATCTCCTCCAACATAAAGGGTGTCCCAGAAGTCTTGGAGGGGTTTTATTTGGCTATAACCTTTTTGTTTGGGGATCAAATAGAAAAAGATTTGTAACACTTGAAAATATATTTATTGCGATTTTAATTACAAATTTAATATCTGGTGAAAATCTTAATTTTTATTGCGTAAATCTAAAATTGCATTAGCGTACGTTATTCGGCTCTGATGATCTTGTGGTTTAATTTCTTGAGCAATTTGAATTTTGTACGGGTAAAGATCGATATCCTCTCTTAAAATTCGATGTAAGGAACTTCTTGAAATGTTTAATTCCTGGCTGCGTCGTCGGACTGATGTGGATTTTCGTCAACGCTTTCACGAACCATCTCAACCCGAGTTGGACTTCGGCCTGTCCGAGGACGCCCAGTCCGTGGTTCGTCTCCCTGACCCTTTCCCATACGAAATTTAGCGATGTACCGTCGAATAGCTCGATCAGAAGGAGCAGAACGTGTGTTGAATTTTAATCGAAAATCTCTTTGAGCGGCAACGATGGAAAAGTTGTTTGTCAAATAAAGTTCACAATAGCCACTCGTTGTTGCACTGTCCAGGATTCCATTGTCATTAATCACAGCAAGGGTACTTTAATTGAAAAATAAAAATAAATTAATTAATCAAAAAAGAAAAAAGTTATAGCCAAATAAAACCCCCTCCAAGACTTCTGGGACACCCTGTGTGTGTGTGTGTGTGTGTGTGTGTGTGTGTGTGTGTGTGTATACACAGTCGGTGACAAAAGTTTTATCCCTCCAAAAAGTATAAAATATACAAATCACATTTCTTAATCGCTTATAAAATTTGTTCAGTTCCCATGGCAGTTGTAAACCATTCACAGAGGATATATTTTTTTTCTCTTTTTTTCCTTTTCTTTTGCAATAAGGTGGTGAGTTTGTCATTTGTGTATGACGTATAAAGCAAAAGTACCAACCTTAAATTTAGAATTCAGTAAGGTGCGGGAAAAAGGTTCCTTTCGGTACTTTTCTTGAAGACGTAATTCACACCTTTTGCTTCTAGAATGTTTCCAACGTTTCATCAACTTTGCTTGAATTACTCTATTTCTACAAATCCATAATAGTTACGGAAATAATCGTGTTTTGTTAGAGTTAAATCTGTTCTAACTTTATACATTAAATTATAGGTATTTATAAATTATTACGGCTAAAGTAACTCATATTAGTGAATTCTAGAAAGAGGAGGTGGAGCAGCAGTTGGAAAATTGGAGAGAGGCGTTGGAAAGTAGGGGGATGAGAATTAGCCGAAAGAAGACCGAATATATGAGATGTGATGTGCAGCAGGACCGAGGAGGGGAAGTGACATTGAGTGGAGAGCGTGTTAAGACGGTGGAGTATTTTAAATACTTGGGGTCAACAGTGGATGCAGAGGGGGGAGCAGAGAGAGAGATAAACTGTAGAATACAGTCGGGGTGTGGAAGAACTGGAGAGACGTATCAGGGGTGCTCTGTGATAAGAGGGTCCCAGTGAAACTGAAGGGAAAAGTATTCAAAACAGTGGTGAGGCCGGCAATGTTGTATGGAATGGAGACTGTGCCAATGAAGAAGAGCAATGAAAGAAAAATCGATGTGGCTGAAATGAAGATGTTGAGATGGATGTGTGGAGTGACGAGGAGGGATAGGGTCAGAAATGAGCATATAAGAGGAACAGTGAAGGTGACGGAAGCATCTAAGAAGGTGCAGGAGGCCAGGCTGAGGTGGTATGGACACGTCAGGAGAAGAGAGGAGGAGGAGTATGTGGGGCGCAGAGTGCTGGAGATGGAGTTGCCGGGACGGAGAAGAAGAGGAAGACCGAAGACGAGATGGAGGGACTGTGTGGTGGCGGACATCAGGGAGAAGGACTTGGAGGAGGACGTGGTATACGACAGAGGAGAGTGGAGAAGACGAACCAAAAACAGCGACCCCATGTAAAGATGGGATAATAAGCTGCGGAAGAAGAATTAGTGAATTCTAGATTTAAGGTTGGTACTAATGCTTTATACGTCATACACAAATGCCAAACTCACCACCTTATCGCAAAAGAAAAGGGAAAAGGAAGAGAAAAAGAAATATTTCTTTCGTGAATGGTTTACAGTTGTCATGGGGACTGAATAAGTTATCAAAGCAGTAAAGGAATGGGATCTATATATTTTATACTTTTCGAAGGGACAAAACTTTCTGTCATCGACTGTATATATATATATATATATATATATATATATATATATATATAATATATATATATACATACATTAGAACTTGTTTTTAGCTGAAAGTTGGAAGAATGGAAAAGGTGACAGGTATATAATAATTAAACAGATTTTGACAACTACAGCGGCGTTATAATAGCGAATATCTGCAAAACACTGTCTTTCCATCTTTGACGTAATGACAACCTGTCAATCGAATTTTTTTGGGGAAAAAAGTTTAGCTTTAAAATGGAGTGACTGTGGACATCTGAATTATGTGTTATCTTTTTCAACTTTTAAAACTACTTAATTTTTATCTTTATAGATTGCACTTAAAAATACTAATAAAAACATGGTTTATAGCACTGTTCCAATACATATATATCAAAATCTGCTAATGTGACCGCTTTGGCATAGTGACTACCCGACTAAAATCACCACTTTTGTGCAGTTCCGGCAAAACTCTATAGTTACGAGTAAATTTTTGCTGTAAAGTGACCACGTGCATATTGTAGAAATTGACCGATTTTACCCAACTAAAACTAATTTTTGCTCAGAATATAATCTGTTAATGTGACCTTACGATTTTAATAAAACGCGATAGTCTTACAACTTAACGCCGTCATGACTCATACGTATAATTCCTATTCCTAGAAATTTAAATTGGTTCCACAGTTAAATAAATAAAAAGTTAAAACGACCACATTTCAGTACAAAACTGCACCTTTTTTTTAATTAGGGGATTAATCCCTTTTGGAACTCAAGAATGTGATTAATTAAAAGAAGACAGTCTGTTGCTTATTAGCTCTCTTTGTAGAAACATTAGGGCTCTGCGAAGCTTCGAGATTCGATTTGATTTCGAATCGGGAGGGAAGATTCGATTTGATTCGTTAGCTTGGGCTCCGACTCGATATTTTCGAATCTCCATTAAATCTGGTAAACAACATCAGTGACGTTGGTTTGAAGAACACTTTCGTAAATAACTTTTCTTTTTACTTAGATTACACTGGTCAACAAGTATTTTTCATCAGATATAATTATGGGTGGGCTAGATAGCTGTTGGGACGCTAGTAGTATGATGGCATTTGGTTTGAGCAGTGGTCTTCAACCTGGGCGATTTAAGCTTTTAGGTGGGCGGCAAGAAAATTTATAAAATTCTTGTAAAATTCAACAAAATTTACAATATTGTAAAGTAAACCAAAAACTCTATTGAAAATCTGCTAGCTAAGTTAAATTCTATAATTCTAGCCTAGCGCAAGGAATCTAGTGATATGCCGCAACTACAAGAATTCTAGCGATATACGGCAACTGGCTCAGTCAGTCGACAGTAAACAACATGCTCGAGTGGTGTTTATTTTTCTGTTGTGTATTTCTTGTAATTATCCACCCTCATTATTAGAATTATGTCCTCAAATAAGAAGTATACTCGTAGATATTCATCTGAGTATTTAGCGTTCGGATTTATTGAATCTCTTACTAACAAGCAACTTCCATTCTGCTTGCTGTGCCATAGAACTCTCTCAAATGAAGCAATGAAACCATCAAGAATGCTGAATCATCTCACTTCACAGCATAAAAAAGACAAAGAGAAGCCTCTTGAATATTTTCAAGATCTTTATGAAAAATTTAAAAATCATCATACAATAACTGCATCATTTAAGAAACAAAGTGCAAAAAACGAAGATGGATTAACTGCATCCTATCGTATCTCAAAACTTATTGCAAAAAGTGGTAGGAGCCATAACATTGGAGAAACATTACTAATACCATCTATTCAAGAATATGTTTCTACAGTTATGCATCAAGATCCAACTGATGATATAAAAACTTTGGCTCTTAGTGATACTACAGTAAGTCGATGCATTGATGAAATGGCGGTTGACGTTGAAAGCCAGCTGGTAACTATTCTCCAAACAACTTCATTTTCCATTCAGTTGGACGAATCTACCATTACAGACAATAATGCTTTACTGATGGCCTATGTAAGATACTTTAATGAGAACGGTGTACTGCAAGAAGAAATGCTATTTGTGCAAAATCTTATTACTGATACAAAAGGAGTATCAATATTTACTGCTGTTAAATCGTACTTAGAAAAAAATAACATTCTCTTGACAAATATTGTAGCATGCGCTACTGATGGGGCGCCATCAATGGTAGGCCGATACCGTGGTTTCGTTGCATATTTAAAAAAGGAAGTTCCAAACATTTTCTGTATTCATTGTGTGATTCATATGCAGCATCTTGCTGCGAAACATTTGAGTATAAGTCTTCATTCATCATTAAATATAATAATCAGTGCCATGAATAAGATAAAAGCCAATGCAAAAAATGATCGAATGTTTCGTCAGTTGTGTCATGACAATGATGAACAATTTGTTAGGTTATTATTACACACAGAGGTCCGATGGCTCTCGAAGGGTGCATGTTTAACTCGTTTTGTTGAACTATATGAGAGCGTAGTGCAGTTTCTAGAAGACCAAAATGAAGTTGATCTTAGCCAAAAGTTAAAAATTATAAAAAATGATGCTTGTTATTTGGCAGGAATATTTAAGAAATGCAATGATTGTAATTTGCAGCTTCAAGGAGCCAATATGACACTCATGAACTGCCAAAAAGTTATCTCATTATTCATTGAAAAGCTGGATTTATTCAGTCACAATCTTTCAAAAAGGGAATTTCACCAGTTTCCAGAATTGTTATCTATTAACGATGACATAACAACAATTGATACACAAAGGTTTATTGATCATCTCAATAAACTTAAAACAGATTTTGAAACTCGATTCAGTGATGTTTTAACCATGGAAGTATATGATTGGATGGTAAACCCGTTTACTGCAAATGTTACTGAAGCTGATGTAACATGTCAAGAGGAGCTATTAGAACTCAGACATGATGAGGAAAGCAAGGGAAATTTCAATAACGGTGGTTATATGCAGCTTTGGCAAAATAAAAAGATGTCAAATGTATATCCCAATATGTGGAAAAAGATTTTTAAATTACTGATCGCTTTTCCTACTTCGTACCTAGTTGAATCAGGTTTTAGTGCTGTGAATCACATTCTTACCAAAAACAGGAATGCTTTAAAAATCCCTGAAAGAGGGGACATTCGTTTGTTCCTCACTAAATTCAAGCCAAACATTCGGAATTTAGTTTCCAAGCATGAAGCACAAGGATCTCACTAAATTAAAGGTAAATGCATAATGTTTTATTATATAATATATATAATGTACCATATGAAAATAAAAACCCACTCTAATAGACAGAGTTTATTTCCACGACAGTTTCGACGCCTACTGGCATCCTCCTCGGGTGGATACAGAAACACGAATGAACCAAAACAAGAGGGAAAAACAGTCCAGGGACCGACCGTTAAGAAATTCGCACCTAGGTTAGATCCCATTCTCCCGACACCGGAAGGGCATTTTCATTAAGTACATTCGCGCAAATTTAAAACTATCTTCCTGTTCTAAACATACAGATTCTATTATATTTTTCTTACATAATTATTGAATTTATTATTAATTTTATTACATTTAATTGCATAATTATTTATTACAGAAATTATAAATTTATTATTACATTGGTTATTACATTATTGTTTATTATACAGAACTTATAAACCGAAAAACGAATGAAAAAAGCCGATTAGGAAACAATCCAGAGAAATTCGCACTAGGTTAGATACCGTTCTCCCGACACTGGAAGGGCATTTTATTACAGGGTCCGCTTATAAGTACATTCCGACAAATTAAAACTATCTTCTTGTTCTATACATACAGATTCTAATATTTTGGCATAATTACTGCATTTTATTACATTTATTTTTTATTATTACCTTTACCCTAATTATTAAATTTATAATATTACCTTTATTATTACATCTGTTGCATTTATATTATTTCCACATTTATTACTTCCATTATTACATTTACTAAAGGCGGTAAGGAAACATTCCAATCCAGAGACATTTAAGAAATTCACACTTAGGTTCGAACACGTTCCCACGACTCCGTAAGGGATTTTTTACCAAGAATCTCATTAAAGGGTCTAACTTATAAGTACCTTCGCACAAATTAAAATTATCTACTTTTTCTATACACACAGATTCTATTATTTTTCTTTTGACATAATTATTACATTTATAAAGTACCTTACTTGATTCCCAATCTATAGCATGATTATTTTGGCTGGCGTGATAAAAAATGGCATTATTAGTATTACAACTTCTGAAGGCATATTTGTGTTCTTTAATACGGGTTTCAATATTTCTTCCAGTTTCTCCCACGTATACTAAATCACAACTTTTACAGGGAATGCTGTAGACACAGGCTTGTTCCTCTTTTGCCGTTATTCCTAACCAATTTACTTTTCACGGTAGACGAATATTTGAACGCCAAAGCAAACTTAAAATCTTTCATCAACGGTTTTACTCTTTCTAAGCCGGCAATGTAAGCAAACTCACATATTGTTTTTGGTTAACTGAAGGTTCCCGAGGACCATAAAAAGATTTTCTGGCTTTAAAATACGCCTTTCTGATAAACCACTCGGGATATTTTAAATCTTTAAAAATGTTCCAAATCTTTGAATTTTCCGGGTCCAGCAAATGTGGGCTACAAATCCTGAGTACTCTTAGAAACATGGAAGAAATAATTGAGCTTTTAACCCCTTCATCATGATATGAAAAATAATGAATGTACGAATTACAATGAGTAGGTTTTCTATTAACCGTGAAATTGGGCTTTCCGCTTTCATTAATGACCAAAACATCTAGAAAAGGTAATTGTTTGTCGTTCTTCCATTCATATTTAAATTTAATAGAGGGAACAAGATTATTTAATGACTGAAAGAAAGTGTCAAAGTTATTCCAGTGGTCAGGCCAAAATTTGAAAATATCATCTACATAACGAAACCAAATTAGATTCCTGGGACATATTGTTTGCAACAATTCCGACTCATAGTATTCCATGTATAATGTACTCAGTATTGGGGATAAAGGAGACCCCATTCCCATACCAAAACGTTGCAAATAAAATTCTTCACCGAAGGAGAAGGCATTATTGGTGACACAGAGTTTTATCAGTTCTAAAAATAAAGATGTGGGCATGCCTAGTTCTACGTTACATGTTGGCAATTTTCTATCTAAAAAACTAAGTACATCATCAATGGGAACTTTCGTAAACAAGGACTCAACGTCAAAACTGATCATTCTTCCCCGTTTTAAATCTAAGAACATAACTTTGTTAATAAAGTCACAGGAATTAGTGATGTGCGAGCCTGAAAATTTACCAACTCATGGAATACTATGAGTCGGAATTGTTGCAAACAATATGTCCCAGGAATCTAATTTGGTTTCGTTATGTAGATGATATTTTCTCATTTTGGCCTGACCACTGGAACAACTTTGACACTTTCTTTCAGTCATTAAATAATCTTGTTCCCTCTATTAAATTTAAATATGAATGGGAGAACGACAAACAATTACCTTTTCTAAATGTTTTGGTCATTAACGAAAGCGGAAAGCCCAATTTCACGGTTTATAGAAAACCTACTCATTGTAATTCGTACATTCATTATTTTTCATATCATGATGAAGGGGTTAAAAGCTCAATTATTTCTTCCATGTTTCTAAGAGTACTCAGGATTTGTAGCCCACATTTGCTGGACCCGGAAAATTCAAAGATTTGAACATTTTTAAGGATTTAAAATATCCCGAGTGGTTTATCAGAAAGGCGTATTTTAAAGCCAGAAAACTTTTTATGCCCCGGGAACCTTCAGTTAGCCAAAAGCAATATGTGAGTTTGCCTTACATTGCCGGCTTAGAAAGAGTAAAACCGTTGACGAAAGATTTTAAGTTTGCTTTGGCGTTCAAATATTCGTCTACCGTGAAAAGTAAATTGGTTAGGAATAACGTGCAAAAGAGGAACAAGCCTGTGTCTACAGCATTCCCTGTAAAAGTTGTGATTTAGTATACGTGGGAGAAACTGGAAGAAATATTGAAACCCGTATTAAAGAACACAAATATGCCTTCAGAAGTTGTAATACTAATAATGCCATTTTTTATCACGCCAGCCAAAATAATCATGCTATAGATTGGGAATCAAGTAAGGTACTTTATAAATGTAATAATTATGTCAAAAGAAAAATAATAGAATCTGTGTGTATAGAAAAAGTAGATAATTTTAATTTGTGCGAAGGTACTTACAAGTTAGACCCTTTAATGAGATTCTTGGTTAAAAAAATCCCTTACGGAGTCGTGGGAACGTGTTCGAACCTAAGTGTGAATTTCTTAAATGTCTCTGGATTGGAATGTTTCCTTACCGCCTTTAGTAAATGTAATAATGGAAGTAATAAATGTGGAAATAAATATAAATGCAACAGATGTAATAATAAAGGTAATATTATAAATTTAATAATTAGGGTAAAGGTAATAATAAAAAATGTAAATGTAATAATAAATGCAGTAATTATGTCAAAATATTAGAATCTGTATGTATAGAACAAGAAGATAGTTTTAATTTGTGGAATGTACTTATAAGCGACCCTGTAATAAAATGCCCTTCCAGTGTCGGGAGAACGGTATCTAACCTAGGTGCGAATTTCTCTGGATTGTTTCCTAATCGGCTTTTTTCATTCGTTTTTCGGTTTATAAGTTCTGTATAATAAACAATAATGTAATAACCAATGTAATAATAAATTTATAATTTCTGTAATAAATAATTATGCAATATTAAATGTAATAAAATTAATAATAAATTCAATAATTATGTAAGAAAAATATAATAGAATCTGTATGTTTAGAACAGGAAGATAGTTTTAAATTTGCGCGAATGTACTTAATGAAAATGCCCTTCCGTGTCGGGAGAATGGGATCTAACCTAGGTGCGAATTTCTTAACGGTCGGTCCCTGGACTGTTTTTCCCTCTTGTTTTGGTTCATTCGTGTTTCTGTATCCACCCGAGGAGGATGCCAGTGGGCGTCGAAACTGTCGTGGAAATAAACTCTGTCTATTAGAGTGGGTTTTTATTTTCATATTTTGACCTTCACGTAGAAAAAAGTGAAGTTTTTTGCATTTATAATGTACCATACATAATTTTTAATATATGTTTGTTGGATTTTTAATTTTGGTGGGCGGTTGGCTAATTTATCTCACATAAAAATAGTAAAAGTGGGCGGTAGGCATAAAAAGGTTGAAGGGCACTGGGTTAGAGGAATTTGGGGTGCTTTGAAACTTGCCCCTGGAGGGGCCCCCTAAAGGCTTTCGCCTTTCTGTTGTCGGTTTTCCTCTAGCACGTCTAGTTTTCGAGATGAGACCGATCATAATATTATATTAAATATAATATACATATAATATAATACTGTATATAATATATATATAATATGCATATAACTATATAATATATATATATATATATAATACTATATATACAATATGAGTCCTTTATACATGTAGCGGAGTATTTTGTCGTTGCAGCTTAGGTGTAGGTTTTTGCTTTATCGTTTCTGTACCCTCATGTATGGCATTTTGTCGTTTCAACTTAGGCTTTCCGCAGGTTGTCTTCTATTTTAGGTGAGAGCAGTTGCTGGCCACAAATTTGAAAACGTTGCACATGTACACCCTTTTATTCTTTGGCGTAACAGTCACATGTCTGTTGTGTTTTGTTTTTTGTTTTGTGTCACCCACTTACACATTTTATTTTTTTAGGTGATTTACATCAACCCACTCATCGGTCATCATGCCTCGAAAGTTTAAAAATCACCCCGACAATTTCTGTTACGTGTGCGGCTCGTTCGCGACTAAATCACAACAGCGTACAATCACGATGGATCTTCGGAAAACTTACCGGTTATACTTCGGCTGTCAACTAGGCGACCAAGATAAAGCGTGGGCGCCTCATGTTATTTGTACTGCTTGTTCGAATGGATTACGTGACTGGTTGAACCAAAGGAAAAAGTCGATGCCGTTGGCTATACCCATGATATGGTGGGAGCCGAGAGACCATCATGGCGATTGTTACTTTTGCAATGTTAACATAACTGAATTCTCCGTGAAGAACAAGCATAACATCGTTTATCCGAACGTAGACCCCGCGATCAGACCGATCCCTCACGATAACACGATGCCGATTCCGGTACCTCCACAGCATGGACTCAATTCTTTAGAAGACGAAAGGGAATCCGACGAAGGTGCGACTGGTGGAGATGCGGGACCTTCGGCCGATCTTGACTACACACCTGACGAAGAGCAATCGGAGCTGGAGAGGCTTACCCAAAACGAGTTGAATGACCTCATTAGAGACCTAGCCCTCTCCAAAGAGAAATCAGAACTTCTCTCCTCGAGACTCAAACAGAAACACTTACTTGAGAAGAACGTCCGAGTGTGTCACTATCGAAAACGAAACCATGATTTGGCGATATTCTTTACAGTAGACGGTCCGCTCTGCTATTGCCATGATATCAATGGACTTTTCGAGAACTTGTCACAGGGACACACACCATCTGAGTGGCGCCTCGTCATTGATTCCTCACAGCGAAGCTTGATAGCGGTTCTCCTGCATAACGGGAACTTAAAGCAGTCCATCCCGATCGTCCACTCCGTTCATTTAAGGGAGACGTACGATAACATAAATATACTACTCGAAGCAATCCAATACAGCACTCATCAAGGGAATATCTGTGATGATTCATTTTTTTTCATCAGCCAGACTCCTTTCTGAGCGGACGTATTCCCTGGGCTCTCTGATATTGTTTCTACTTTTGTATATTGCCGATAAATTTACTGTTGGAAAGTTCTGAGTTTTATATACAATACTTGCATTTATGTTCACATTGTTATAGTTAAGTAACTGAATATTAGTGATTTTTAACGATTTAGAAGTTTTCATAGCGTGCCGGCTTAATTTAATTTAAACTTGTGACGGTTATAAACGTTAACTACTTTAACTTGCGCGATGCCGTCGCAGAAAGCGTCGTGTGCTAGGTGTGGGGTTAATCGGTGGTATACAGATTTTAAAGATTACAACGGCGGTCCTATGGCGATTACCGAGAGATCGGTTTGTTTCTTTTGTGAGTTCAGCGAAGAGAGAGTTGATTTAAAACGTAGTGTACGCGAGGTGACTGAAAGAATTGCAACGCTTGATGAGGGCAAGGGTAGGCTTACAGTTGACGAAGGCCGAACCTATACTATCGTGGAAGACGTTAGTAAGTTGAAGGGCGAGGTTAGGAACCTAGTTTCTAGTATAGGTAGCTTATCAGGAAGGTTAGACAGAGTTGAGGATGGGGTTAAGGTTGGTCCGGGGTTAGTAGACGGGGAGGGATTTAGAGTAGTTAAGGGTGGAGCTAGGCCACGTACGTTAGTGATGGGAATCCCCCCCCCTATCGAGGTTTCGAACCCTTTCGCCCAGTTGGATAGGGATGTGAACGAGGGGGAAACGATTTTAATTGAGGATTCCTTAGTGCGTCATATGGATAAGGAGTTCGTTGAATGGAATCCCATCAAGAGGAGGAGGGTCTGTCTACCAGGGGCTAGGGTTGACAGAATTAGAGACGAAGTAGATAGGATTGATGTTGCCTCCCGTCACTCGATGTTAGTGACGATGGTAGGGGCAACGACTCGTATAGGCCCGATACGAAAGATATAGGGGATTAATTAGGTCCCTGAAGGCAAGGTCAGATAGGTCTTTAGTTCTAGGTATTACCCCTAGGCACGGTTTAAATTTTAGGATTACGTCAAAAACAATATTTTTGAACACTAAACTAGAAGGGATTTGTGCTCAGGAAAATGTACCCTTCGTAAAGCTGTGGTCAGAATTTAGTGATCCTAGCCTTTTTATAAAAGATGGGGGTGCATTTCAATGAAATAGGGAATGCTAGGCTAGGTAGGTTAATCGATGAGAACGTTCGAAAGATGTATAGGTCGAAACCCTCTTTAGACGTTGTGGGTCCGGGAAACGCCGGCCCTACGTGAAAAATAGTTCAAAACGCCGATCCGTGGTAAAAAATAATTTAAACGTCTTTTATTGTAACGCGCGTAGTATTAGAAATAAATTGAATGAATTTAAGGCGATAATTTATTCCGGGAACTACGATATAGGGACCTTTTCCAGTTTGTGTACCGTTTTTCATATAATTTATTTTTGCTTCTTTTCAGATCAAAAATGAGTGATAATATCAATCTGAAGTGGTTGTTTGCCTGGTTAGGTTAATTGAATACCCAGTTAGGTCAACTGTATGCCCTTGACAATTGGTTAGGTTAAGTTATGATATTTTTGTTAAAACTAACAAACATATCATGACTTAACCTAACCAATCATCAAGGGCATACAGTTGACCTACATTAAATATCTTATTTTCAACAAAATTTATTAACATAACCAGGGAAACAACCACTTCAGATTGATATTATCACTCATTTTTGATATGAAAAGAAGCAAAAATAAATTATATGAAAAACGGTACACAAACTGGAAAAGGTCCCGATATAGTTGCTATAACCGAAACGTGGTTAAATACCGCGACTCGGGACTTGTTGGGGGAACTTGATATAGCGGGTTTTAAACTTTTTACTAATGATAGGTTACATAAGATTGGTGGTGGCGTTTTGTTGTACGTTCGTAATTCCCTTAAGGCTATCGAGGTGAAGATAGATTTTCCGGCAGCAATTAATGCGATATGTGTTGAAGTTAGGGCGCGTAGTTAGCTTTAATTTCGTTGTTGTTTATAGACCTCCGGTTCAACCCCTCGATACCGATACTAGATTTTACACACTTCTTAGTAACTTTATTAATAATCTGGATAGTATAGTTGTCGGAGACTTTAACTGCCTTAACGTTAATTACGAGACTTTAACTGGTAATGATGAGGGTTTGAGACTGATTGAGTTCATGAAAGATAATTTTTTACGACAGATGGTTACCGAACCAACGCCCGGTGACAATATTTTAGACGTGGTGATGACGAACGACGAAAATATAGTCGAAGGTTTGTAAGTAGGTGAGAATTTGGGATGTAGTGATCACCAAATTATTAGGTTTAAGCTACTGATAGAAAACAGCAAGGATAGTAACGTAATGGAAGTCCCTGATTTTCGTAGGGCTAATTTTGATAGTTTTGCGGATAGGATGAGAGTAGTGGATAATTTATTTATGGGTAATGACGCAAATTTTCATTGGGAGGCGTTTAAAGAAAGTTTCTTGAATATCAAAAGGGAGTTTATTCCGCGTAGGCCCAAGCGCGCTAGTAATCATGGTAGGCCCAAGTGGTGGACTAGGGAAATAGGTGAGTTCATAAACGAGCGTAACAGAGCGTATAGACTTAATAAGCGCAATGGCCCGGTAGCTAACTTTAATAGATATATCGAGCTTAGATGTCAGGTTAAAAGATCTGTTAGGAATGCTAAGCGTAATTTGAGATGCTTGTAGCTGCGGATAGTAAACATAATCCGAAAAAGTTTTTTGACTACGTCAATAATTGTAAGCCGATGAAAGATAACATAGGCCCTCTAGTGGACGCTAACGGCGCTGTGGCTTCCGAGGCTGAGGCAATGGCGGGTATTTTTAACAACTTTTTTGCGACAGTTTTTACCGTAGAAGATGTAAAAAATGTACCCGACGTGGACGATATCGTTCCATTTATTAGCGAGACTATTTTGAAGGAAATAACTGTTTACGAGGGTAAGATTGCGCATTATATGGATAAGCTAAAAGTTAGCAAGGCTCTAGGCCCTGACGCGCTTTATCCTAAACATTTGAAAGATTTGAAAGACGTTATCGTAGGCCCCTTAACAAAAATTTTTAATAAGTCACTGGAAGCGGGGATTATTTCTGAAGACTTCAAATTAGCTAACGTTACGCCCATTTTTAAAAAAGACGACCGCACAGCAGCTAGCAATTATAGGCCTATTAGCTTAACGTCAAGTGTCGGTAAACTTCTGGAATCCGTAGTTAGGGATCGTATCGTCGATCACTTAGAAAGTCGCGATTTGATTAATAGTAGTTAGCATGGGTTTCGACGCCATAGATCTTGTTTAACTAATTTGTTAGTTTTATAACGAAATAGTGCGCGAATACGATAGGCATAGAGCGGCTGACGTTACTTATTTAGACTTTAAAAAAGGGTTCGATTCAGTTCCGCATAGAAGATTAATTGCGAAGCTTAAAGCGCACGGTATACGCGGTCAGGTAGCTACTGGTTAGAGGAATGGCTTCGTGCCAGGAAACGGAGGGTCGTTGTTAATGGTAGGGAATCGGGGTCCCTCAGGGATAAGTGTTAGGCTCATTGCTATTCGTAATCTACATTAACGACATAGATGTAGGCTTGATCAGTACTCTGTCAAAATTCGCGGACGATACTAAAATAGGCGGTAAGGTTCTTAACGTGGACGATAGAAAACTCCAAGACGATGTAATTAGGACTATGGAGTGGATGGGTAAGTGGCAGATGCAATTTAACGTAGACAAGTGTAAAGTTTTGCATATAGGTTCTCGTAACAACATCTACACGTACACGATGGATGATAGACAGTTAGCGAGCTTGACGAGGAAATAAATTTAGGCGTACGTGTATCTAAGGATTTAAAAGTTAGGAACCAGTGCCTGGAGTCTTGCGCAAAAACTAATAGGATGTTAGGCTTAATAGCGCGTAATTTCGAATTTAAATCGAAGAATATTATCTTCCCGTGTCCGTCGTGAACTCTACCAACGTTAATATGTTTAAAAACGGTTTAGATAGGCATTTTAAAAATAATTAGCAACAGGAGCTCTGGGGGTAATGGTCGAGGTTTGAGTCTGCTGACGATTAATGCCAGCTTGTGACATGCCAGCGTGTGATATACCAGCAGTAAAAATATATTTAAAAAAAATTAGACTAACACGAACTTAGATGTAGCTCGTAGCGTAAATTAACCCACTTTTTGTTATACTCTTCATACTTTTTTTTTTTCTTTTCTTATCTTCTCTTTACTTGCATGTCTGTAGTTTGCATGGTTTGTAAGCGTTCTTATTTTACTTCTTTTCATCCTTCACCCCTTTCCTATCCTCTTCGACTATTTTTCCGACTTGTCGGCAGTGGCCGGCGGATGATGATGATGGTGAGTCTTTCTCTCTCTTTTTCTGGATGAATGTTAACCCACGAATGATAGGTTTTGCTACTTACTTTGACCCCTTATTCTCTTCTCTATTTTCTTCTTTTAACCCCCTACTCTTTTCTTTCTCTCGGGCTAACCTTAGAGTGGATCTTAGGGTCTTTGTTAGCCTTAGCTTCTTAGATATGTAGATCTCAAAGTCATTGGTATGTTAATGGGCATGCAAGGAGGGTTCACGAAATACTGTTGTTTCCTATGCCTATGGTACAGCCGTGCTACCGCGGATCATTCCATCAGACGTGACTGGCATCAAAGAAGCACATACGAGCCAGGAACGGGCAGTGTCCGGTGTGTTCCTTTAGTTAGTCCAAAGAAGAGTTTCCTGCCACCTCTCCACATTAAGCTCGATTTAATGAAAAATTTTGTGAAAGCGATAGGTAAGGCGAATTCGAGAGGGTTTCGATACCTTGTTGAGAAATTTGCAAACAATTTGGGGCCCCAAATCAGGGAGGTTCTGCAGGATGAAGGATTTGAAGAAAGCCTCAATGCCTTAGAACTAAAAGCATGGCAGGCTTTCAAATGGATTTGTGGAAACTTCTTGGGTAACCACAAGTCTCCCGCATACAAAGATGAAGCTCAGAAACTGCTCGATTCATATCAAGAAATGGGCTGTCGCATGTCCTTGAAAATGCATTTTTTACATTCGCATCTAGATTTCTTTCCCGAAAACCTTGGCGCGGTGAGTGACGGACAGGGGGAACGCTTTCATCAAGAAATCCAGTCAATGTAAAATCGCTACCAATGTTTCTGGAACGAAATTATGCAGACTACTGTTGGATGCTGTACCGCGACGATCAGGACAAGGTTTACAAAAGAAAATCGTACTCGCAACGTTTTTAGGTTGGTATACATTTATTTTTATGAATATAAAGTTGTACTTTTACGATAAATTGTGCTGAAATTAACACCAGTCATATATCGATAACTAGATGTGCTAGAGAAACACCGAAAACAGATTTGGAATCAGCGTACACAACTGGTCTAGAAAAGTGTGTATACATCTTTGATGAGAGGAAAAGTTCGATTTTGTCGACCAATGTTATAATTCAGTCTATATACTGAGACCAATCTCTTGTGCAATAACACTTTTATCATACTTTAATACCATTGTTCCTCCTGATTAATAAATTTTTTTAGAAGGATTTACTTTGTCCTTTGTTCTCAAGAAAATTTAATTAATTTTGTGCTTATTACTAAATGTGTGTAGAAACACTCTAATCTATATGTGTACAGTTGATTCGATTCGAGATTCGATTAGAATTGTTTGGGTTGATTTGATCTGAGATTCGATTCGAAAAAAAAATTGTGATTCACAGGGCCCTAAGAAATATGTATTTTTTTATAGTGACTACCTGCTTAAACTAATCTCCTTTGTTTGGCCCTGATAGTGGTCATTTTAAACAAGTTCTAATATATATATATTAGGGTAGTTCAAAAAAGTTTTTAAATGCTTCATTCCCACCCTCTCATTCTGTTCCTATGTGGTAGATATCATCCCATGCAAAAAATTATCTCAATTGAAAAATGATAACTGGTCCCGAAATGATTTGAAATATTATACAGATACTCGGTATATTTTTTCGTATTCTCTCAGTAGCGTTCATGTTCAATCATTAATATTCCTATTTTTCTTCTACTGTTTAAATTTTATTCCAATTTTTCCTAATTTTTCAGATGCAAAACTCCTATCTTCCTACTTTTTGAAAGGTACTAGGTGCATGACGCCCTGCATATGTTGAAATCTTGTTTCATTTTATGATCTCTAAATAATAAGCAATACTCTTCAATTTTGGTCTGAATTATTCATTTAGGCAATGGAACATAATGGGAGGGTGGGGAGAGAAAAAGAAAGAAAAAACTTGGGTTACTTGTGGTGGACTACCCTATATATATATATATATATATATATATATATATATATATATGAGTTCTGCCCAGTGTGAGTGAGGGTAACATGTTTCGATCGAAGTCCGAATGAAAGTTGTATAGTGAAAATCCCTCAGTTAATAAATTTTAAGTAGTGCCAGTATCTGAGTGAATATCTAGTGCACACAGTGATATTTTTTTGAGTGGTGAATTTACGGCGTATATTGAAAAAAAAACAAAGCGAATTAATATATGAAACGCTTTTCGAGTGTTTCATTTAAAGGAAATTAGCTGCCCATCTACAGGTTGAAACAATTCCGATGACTATCCCCAGCTATCCCCGCGGCCACACTCCAGGGCATCAGTCAGTAAGAGTATACAACGCGCCACATTCCCCATCCCCCGAAGTAACGGAGAAAACTCTCTCACTCAGTTTGAGTCAAAATCCCTCCACCCTTCACGCTATCCTTTAGAGTCAGATTTCGCTCACCAATTTTTACTTTCTATAAGTAATGTGAAAATGGTTAATAAATTTCTACAACTCCGCAATTTCTGCAACAATGCAACAGATGATTCTAAGGCAATTAGATATGATTTCTGCCAATTCTTTTTCGACTTCAACTGCCTGAAATGGAAAGACGAATATATCTTTCTCATAACAAGTGCCAAGCAACTGAATGGAGTGAAATACCTTTGCGAAAGATGTATGACTGCAATAAACTCATTTACAGTTTATAAAGCAGAAAGAGACTATGAGGAAAAAGTTAGAGAGGAAACTCTGAATAACGAGCAGAGAAAAACAGAGGAGGAGACGAAAAAAGTGAAACAGAAGTAAAGAGAATACCGACACACAAAGAGGGCGAGAATATTAATGTAACAAAGGCAGAGAAATTAACAAATGAAGTTCAAACGGAGGACACTAGCGTAAATAGCAAAGACAAGAAGGCAACCACCGACGAAAATAGACTGAAGTTATCTCCAAATAAGGAGCTGAAACAACCATCAAAAACAAACGCCTCGAGTAAAAATGTGGAAGGAACTGTATGTGTATGCAGATACTATGAAAGAGCAATTACAGATATAAGGGAGGACCCTTATGAGCACCCCAGTATATGCGAATTCTACTATAATAATGGTTACTGTAAGTTCGGTGCTAGCTGCAAATTCTACCACCCTGCCATTTGTAAGAATTACGCAAGACATGGAACCTGCTAATGCGGAAAAAGATGCTACTACCATCACCTCCCAACAAACCCAAAGGACAATAGGAAGAACGAAAAGAAACCTATGTATATAAATCGCGAACCAAGTTTTTTCAACATCGCAGACACAATACGGCTGCTTAGCCTCATACAGCATATGCAGTCGACACAGTTGGGAACCCCCGACCCGGACTGTTTCCTGGCAAGAAGCTCTGCCAGAACAGGTAAGCGGAAACGGATCTTTCGCGGAGGACCATAGGGCCATAAAACACGCGACACTGAAGGATAATGAATTTGGAATGCACAAAGGGCAACGCAAAACTAAGAACATAAATATTGTTCTGGTTAATATTCAAGGGCTAAAACCGAACCACTATCGAGCCCTTAAAGAAAAGAAATAATGAACTAACCAACTACTTAAAAGAAATATCTGAAACATTGAGAGCCCAGTACGAATCAGTTTTCAGTACCCCAAAAAGTGATGGTGGTACCTGACAGAGATGAATTCTTTGGGGAGAAATTACGAGGAGAGTGTATAACAGATTTTGATTTTATCCCAGAAGATATAGCGAGCTACAGGACAAATGAAATCGCATTCAGCTGCAGGTCCGGACAAATGGAACGCCTTATTGATTAAAACCTGTAAAAATGAAATAGCTACACTCCTATACTGGATATGGAGAAGATCCCTGGACACGGGGGTGATACCGAGCATTCTGAAAAGAGCAAACATTGTCCCTATATATAAAGGAGGGGATAGATCTCAAGCAAAGAGCTATAGACCAGTATCACTGAGGTCCCATTCCAGTTTCTTGGAGACACTGGAAAGAGTCAATGAGAGCCAGCACGGATTTCGATCAGGAAGATCATGCCAATCACAACTAATAGAGCACTACAACAATATACTAGACGCACTTGAAAGCAATGAAAATTACGATGTCATATGTATATGATTTTGCTAAATGAAACATACGGGAATAACAGACGAAGTGGGAAAATGGATCTACAACCTCCTCAGAGAACGTCATGAGGTCGTAAAAATCAAGGTATAATCAGAATAGGAACCGGAAGTACGCAGCCCAGTACCACAAGGAACAGTACTGGCCCCACTCCTATTCAGTATCATGTTAACAGGCATAGACAATGAAGTAACCAACAACAGTATAATAACATCTTTTGTAGACGATACAAAAATCAGCAGAAAAACCAGTGATGCAAAAGAGGTGGAGGCTCTACAGGGACACGAACAGAGTATACAAATGGTCAGAAGACAACAACATGAAATTTAACACCGAGAAATTTCAGCTCTTGAGATATGGAAGAAATGAGGAGCTAAAACAGAGAGCATATTATGCCCCAAATAGGAAATTCAGATAAGCAAGAAAGCACTAGATTTAGTGGTTATAATGACCAATGATACGAAATTCGAGACACCAAATCAGATAGAGATAAACAAAGTAAAATGGGTCGCGGAGCAGGTACTGAGAATCTTTAAAAAAAGGGACAAGAAAGTAGTGATTTCCCTGCTGAAAACAGTGATCATACCAAAATTTGAATACTGCTCAGTTTTGACGTCCTCATACAAAAAGGAAGAAATTACTAAACTAGAAGAAATTCAAAGAAATTTTACAGCCAAGATTGATGGCTGCAAAGGACTCAACTACTGGGAAAGACTTCGTAAATTAAATCTACATTTGCTGGAAAGAAGAAGAGAGAGAGATACACCATAATTTACATATGGAAAATGATCGAAAAACTCGCTCCTTCATCAGGTCAGACCTAGAGTTGGGGCCACCAGCTTGACCTTCGTGTGAAAAGAGACCAACGCACGGCACTGCTTCGAGGTTATATATATATATATATATATATATATATATATATATATATATATATATATATATATCCCCTTTTCTTAACCCACACACGCATAACTAAAACTTTTAAAATATTAGAAAACCGCCAAGATGGGTGAGCCGACTGAGTCTGAATATATGATGTTTACACTACAATTATATTCAACAACTATTAGAATCTGCATGAGATATTAGTGTTCTGTTATACCCCACCCTCGAGCAGCCCCCAAAACAGACCAACAAATACACACAATCAAACCAACAAACACACGCAAACTTAAAAATACACAAACATTCAGGAAGACCCCCAGATAAAAAAAAATGGCCAGAAAATGGCCACCGTTCTATT
Source organism: Bathynomus jamesi (assembly GCA_023014485.1). Taxonomy (NCBI): domain Eukaryota; kingdom Metazoa; phylum Arthropoda; class Malacostraca; order Isopoda; family Cirolanidae; genus Bathynomus; species Bathynomus jamesi. Next base: position 959,649 of record JAJOZX010000827.1, on the reverse strand, counting down.
TTGTAAATAATTTGCATGTCAGGTATGCTTTGCATAGCCTTTTACAAGATATGAAGTAGAATATTTGGTAAATGAAATATTTAATACATTATATTTTACTTACAAAAGTTAACGACGACGAAAAACTTAACATAGTTCGTCTTTCCCTTCGCTCGGCTCACAATAACGTAAACTTGGTTGGTTACATCACCTACACTGTATCATACATTCACAAATTAGTTAATACAAAATAAAATATAGGTTTGAAAAACCAAACATTGATCACTGAAGTTTTAATTCTTATCGTATCGAAAGGGAACAAAGAGGTTGCGCATTCGCGTGTCGATAATACATTAATATAAATTTTGCAACAATAAAACCAAACAATTTAAAACTTCAGACGCTTTTTATTGTGTAAAATGGATCTTCTCGGTTTCATTCAATGCTGATTTTTAATAAAAAGAGATATATGTTTTAGGTAATTTTGATCTTTTCGGTTTGACGGCCTGCGAAAAAAAAAAAAAAAAAAAGCTTCTGTATTTTGCTAAAACTAACGAAAATATCACGACTTAACCAAACCAATCGTCGAGGGCGTACAGTTGACCTAACCGGGCATTCAATAATTTTCCCGTAGGTTGCCCCTGTTGATTGTACTAATTGATTTAAGTTTTGTAAAAATCTGTAGCAGTCCGACAAACTGGAAAGATTTGGTAATTTTAGTTTTTCTTAAATGCAGAAATTAACCAAAACTAAGATATATAAACCCTAACCTAACTATAAGAGAAAGTAAATTATATTCACCTATAGCCGAAATGAAAGGCAATATCTTCTACAAAAATCATACGATATCTACGTAGCTTCGAAAGTATACAATACCTTAACGGGATGCATAATATAAGTTAGGCTAGATTAGATTAGGTAAGGTTGGGTTAGGTTAATTTTGTTAGGTTGGATTAATTTAGGTTAGGTTAGGATAGTGCAACTCACCCACCTCTCTTAAATAGTTGTTGCAGTCTATTACTCCGTCGGTTTTAATTCTGAAAAGGGTATTGTATACTTTCGAAACAAGATATTGTATGATTTTAATGGAAGATATTGCGTTCATTTAGATTATATAGGTGGGTATAATTTACTTTTTATTGTAGTTAGGTTAAGGTTTATATATCTTAGTTTTTGGTTCATTTCCTCATTTAAGAAAGACCAAAATTGAATTCTGCGCATAAAATTACCTTAAAAAAATAAATCTTTTTATTAAAAATCAACAGTGAATGAGACTGCGAAGGTCCGAGGAAACCTACAACTTTACGTCGAATGTAAACCATTACCTCAACACGGAAGACCATGAAACCACCTTAATCACAGAAATATGAAGTCTGAGCAGATTCGATCCTAGGACCTTCAGATTACCTCTCAGTTCTCTCGCTACTCTACCAAGCGAGTCTTTTGGAATTAAAATAACTCTAAACGAAAAGGAGGATGTAACTATGTTCAATTTCTTCTTCTCTAAAATTGAATATCAAATAAAATAAAGAATCTGTTAGTTCGTTTCCATAAATTCTATCGTGAAGAAATGTTTTATGGAAAATAAATATGGCCTCTACAATATACATATTGTTGTGACGGCAAATTTGTGTGCTTACATCTTTTACTAAAGTAGGAGCAAAAATTTTAGTTTTAAGATTTTTGTTGTTTAAATCTCTAAAACAAAGTAGTTTAGATTATTGTTATTGAAGACTATCGATATGTTTCTTGCTACATTGTTAAAAAATAGGAATGTTTCAAATTGTTTGCAATTCATTCGGTTTTAATTTTTGTCTTGTATCACCCAGGTCAACCTTGAGGTAGAGATTTATGGTAGGGTCTCGAGAATCGCCTCTCGTTCGAAGAGAAGGGAAAACAAACTGACCTGGCTCCAGTGGCGGATTATCACTGAGGCTATTGAGGCTGAAGCCTAAGGCTCCCATGCTTGAGGGGCCCCTCAATCAACTGAGTTTCGATGATATAATTCGAGATTTCGCAAACTTCTTTGATTAAATATGACAGAGTACACAAACTGACAAATTCCCTGTTTTATTTTATGTTTTATAGGCCCTAAAGTAAAGTTTGTTTAATACTGCTTGGTTTTGGCAAACGGCAAAATACACTGTGTTAAGGTTCTCTTAAGTTTGTTTCTCAATTAGCCTGAGCACCGTACATGTAATTCGTGTAAATGTACTATGTACTGTTCATGTACATGTATTGTTAATAAAAAGCTATAGAAAAGGGCCCACATATTCTTCATTGCCCCGGGGCCCCGAGGTGTCTTAATCCACCTCTGCCTGGCTCAAATGTAAGATGGTTTGTTTCCACTTTGTTTCGTGGTTAAACTTTTGGGAACTGACTTCGAACCCACTTGTTAAATTGGACCATAAGGTTGGTCATAAATTTGTGGAAACACATGGCTTCGAAGAAAGGACTTTATTTTAAGTTGATTTTTAAGGAAAAAGAGGAGCTTTCCCTTGAAGGGAATGTCATGGTCCAATCAAAGGATAATGATTCTTGTTACACCCAGTGGAAGAAGGAAAACTCCTTCCCTTATGTAAGGATGAAAGCTTTCGTAGGAATGACCTTATGTAATGAAAATGTTTTTGATAGGTCATTCAGGGTACTGTAAGGCGGAGTCCTTGTAATTTTAAGGTGTAACTTAGATTTCAAAGTTAGTTGTAGTTCCTTCCTCAAAAGTTAGTATCTTTTAAAACTAAATCTTTAAACTCTGTGGCACGAGTGAAAATTTCTAAGTTGAGTTAAAACTGTTTCACGTTGTACGAAAATCTGAATTGCCTTTGTTTTACGGGAACGTTGTTGTAAAAGCTTAATGTTAGCCGCCAGAAAAAGAACTTTGTGAAATTTCTTTTAATTTAATTATTGTTCACATTAAATGTTAAACTTGTAAGTTTGCGAAATATTATGTTTCCTCAGGGGAGAGTAAATATCTTGTGGTGATCTTGTTTCGCGAGGAAACCGGTGAAGTTAGTGCATGACCATTTGAAGCCTTAGAAAAATTTACTTGATTTAATTGACGGACTTTTTTCCTGGAAAACCTGCGGAATTCGCGTAGAACCTTTGTGAGTAAATTTCCCAAAATAATTTTTTGTAAGTAAACTACTGTACAGTTATACTTAGATTGCGGAATTTGAATTTAGTGCTATTTCTAGAGTTACATGCAAATAAAAAAACTCTGTGTAAATGCTTTTTGAGACTTAAATAATTGCAAACATTTTTCTTTAAATTGAAAATTTGATATTTTGGAACAAAATTTGTAATCATACATCCGTATATTTCTTTTCAATTCATGGCCTATTTTGAGTGAAATAAAATAAACTTTAGCTGAAAACCACACCCAAGGAAAAAAGATTTCAGGAAGTAGCAGAGATCGAACAAAATGCGACACGAGAATTGAAGAACATTCCGAAGAGTATAACAGGTGCTTCAATAAATGGTTGGACCGCTAGAATCACTGTTTAAAATCAGGAGACAAAATTGATTAGGTATGTGACATTTAGTTTTGCAATAAATACATACATCTGTCACCGAACTTTTTGATCAGCCCTCGTGCATATATATATATATATATATATATATATATATCCCCGCAAGGGGGTTCTAAGCTCGTGCTCTTGAGTGCTCTTTGTGCTCGTTTGTACGTGCTTGTTCCTGGAGGTTTCACGTGCGCCCTCCTGGCCCTAGCACCCAAGGATGATGGGGCTCGACCCTGCAGTCCCTGTCATCCTTTGGTCTTTTTCCACTTCGACTGTCCCCTCCACCCTTTCTCTTTCCTCTGTCTTTCCTCTCACTTTTTCTTTGTTTTTCCGCCGAGATATGCCCTTTTAAATAGAGGCGAATCGGTTCTTCCCGAACTTAAAAAAAAGTGTATATATATATATATATATATATATATATATATATATATATATATAAACTGATTTACCAATGTAAAGATCGCGAATTTAAGGCTTCATCTTGTTTGTAACTTTAGATTTGGAGCCAATGTGCTTGCCCTTTTTCTTTTTTGAGAAGCATGGTCAGGAAAATATATATATATATATAGGGAATGAACTCAGAATGGTTCCCTGAGTTTTTTATGATACACACAGACCGTGTATGGAACAAGGAAAAACTATGGTATTTGTCATTTACCATTACTTATTCGGACTATAGTGGATTTAATTATCCCAGAAGAGTTCCTTGTTCCATGCACGGTCTGTGAGTATCATATATATATATATATATATATATAATATATATATATATATAGTAATTAAAAAGTCTTTTTGTAACTAAAGTTTAGTAACTTATTTTAAAGAATTTCAGTTCTCAGCAAATATATGACGCGTTCGGTGGAGAAGGGGCGAACGCCACAAAATTCGAAAAATTAGTTTTTTGTCGTATAATTATCCTTTAAAACCTTTGCTTTACCTATGCAAAAAATTAGATGTTAGTCTGCACCTTTTCACGGTAAAATTTAGGTTTTAATGTATCTCAGAGAAATTCACTCCGCATCATTGCTTCACATTGAACACATCTATCTACTTTCTGGTCACTCGACAATGCCCTGTGATGCTCAATTTGGCCAAATTGAACAAAATATAAAAAATAATTACAGCGATATTATTTACACCAAAAAAGATTATGTTACGGCCATAACTACAGCCGTTTCGCAGCGCTTCCTAGTTGTAGAAATGAAACAGGCTGATTTTCTCGATTTTGACGTCCTAAAAACGTACATTGTCATTAGGAAATCAACAACTACTAAATTTACAGATGCAAGAAAGTTAATATTTGACTTTCAACACAAAGAAAGCTACGTAATATCTACTGCATACCGCACAACCCCAGATAATAGCCATCCCGTCAGACTGCAGAAAGGGAAAAAATCCTACAGTGTCAGTTTATTCAATCTAGCCCAGCAGACACTGTAACCAAAGTATTCCCAATTGCTGCCAATAACTAAGGAAAAAATAAAAGATCTCAAAGAATTATCAGACCTAATGCCTGCAACTGCGGTGAACTATTATACAAGATTGTTAAAGGAACTGGAAGAAACCGAAACAGTTGAAGCAGGTAATACAACATTCGACGAAGAGGACCAAATAATGGATTACACCAGTTAACATCAGACGCTATCAATAAATAATATTGTAAAATTTCTTGGCGTTTTATTATATCGACATATTACACAACAATATTTACTCAAATATGTGTTCAAATTCATACAACATTTCAATAAACCGGAAAAATACAAAGGTTTAAAGTTTACAAACTTTAACTGCATTTTGTGGCATAATTCGAAAATGTTGCGTTCGCCCCTTCTCCACCGAACGCGTCATATAATTTGTGTAACAATTAATAATGTCAATATAATTTTTCACAACCTTCCCGTAGCATCTTTCTACATTATATGTAGCAAAACTCACTATTATTTGGAGACCATTTTTTGACGTTATTTCTGCAAAGATGATGTGGAGGAGATGGAAAATCAAATAATATTTTCAGACAGAAATCCCTTTCAACTTCCAATTTGGAAACCAGAAAATGATTCCTTTGTTCGAATCAATCATCTCCGTTTATTTATTACAACTCTATCCATCAACCATAAATAAATAAAGTGACAGGCAGAAAGGGGTGAGCAACGTGCGTGACAGAGTGTGTGTGTGTGTGTGTGTGTGTGTGTGTGTGTGTGTGTGTGAGAGAGAGAGGAAAGAGAGAGATCTTTTTATCGTCAAGCCTCTCTTCCTCTCTCCTTGGCTACTTTCCCAGGGTTCAAGGTATTTTTTCAACCTTTTACCGTACATGCTTCTGGCGGGGTGCGGAGCGAGGGGTGAGGAAAGAACCTAATGCTTTTCTATCCAGTTCTCTACTACGGCAAGAATAGTTAAAAAATGAACCAGTTTAATAAGAGGAACCTCCCCAAATGGACCGAGAAGTCTTTGAGGCTTCCTCTTGTCCTTGTAACTCCTTGTAACTCTCTCTCTCTCATTTTTCCTTCTGCGATGATTTATCTTCTGAATTATTCATACACAGTTGGCAAAATCAAGTTTAGACCTAAAAATACCTCTATTTACCATAATGGATTTAACTGCCTTTTTATGTACTATTTTACGATACATTATCTCGGCTTTAGTCTCTCGCCTCTCATATATATATATATATTAATATATATATATATATATATATATATATATATACACGGGATGGGAGAAAAGTCTTTAAGGATTTTATACATAGAAATAATTTGTTAATAATAAAAAAATCCACTGATATCACTGCAATGTATGCGATACTTTTTAAAGCAACTATACGTAATCCCTCGCTTTACGGAAGGGTTACGTTCCGTAAAATCCTTCCGTAAAGCGGATTTTTGTATATCGAATCCTACTTTTCGATAGACTCCCAGTATATTTGAGATACGTTCCTACGGAACAAAATCTTAACTCTACGATGTAATACATACATATAATAACGCAACAAATTTATTAAAATACTCTGTACATTATTACTGTATATTATATTTGTATAGTACTTAATAATAAAGTAAGAAAAAAGTAAGACTAAGGATGTCTGACTATCAATGGAGACGTGTGAAGCGGCGGGAAGGTGGGAGGAAGGACGGGAGGGAAGGTTGTGGTGAGCGCGAGTCGCTAGTACGAGCCACTGCCCGTGTAAAATTAGAATAGATTAGATATTTTAGTGACTGAGTTAGTGATGGTCAAACTCAAATTTCCGTTATAACGAATCTTACTTCCGTTATACTGAATTTTATTCCCTTATTAATCGTTCCCGTTAGAGCAAAATTCTGTAAATTGAATTTCCGTAAAGCGAGGGGTTACTGTACAAGGCCAGGAATGACCCTAGGCTAGAACAGGAAGGTCCTAGGCCCTAGCCGAAGTCAGCGCCATGTCAGTAAGGATAGAATACAGCAATGAAGAAAAAGTGTATCTTGTATCGTCGGCTATTTTTTATAATAATTGTGAAGAAAGTTTGCGTTTATTTAAAAAAAATATAATAAATCACCACCAAATACAACCACTCTTCGATAATGTTCGATACTGTTATTAACTAAATAGTTCTGTGTATAAAATCCTTAAAGACTTTTCTTCCACTCTATATATATATATATATATGGTTAAGACGCTGGGCTGCTGATGGGGCGTGGTTCGGATTCCACGTTAAACTGTAGGTCTAAGGTGGAATGAAAAGTTTGACCTTCGTCAGAATGAACAATTCGGGCAGAAGCTAACCAAAGGTTACCAAAGGTATAGTCACGAAGTGATCACAAGCCCTACCCGTAAGGTAGAGAGGCGAAGGCGCGGCTTGTTTAACAAAAAAATTAGTTCAACTCCGACACATAATGTAAAACATCAAAGAATTTGCGGAAAATAAAAATAGTTAAAATGCAAAAGTTTTCGTACATTTATTTACAAAATTATTTTATACTCTGTGTATCAGTAGTTGCCTGTTTATTGATTAGAGACTGTTAGCAATTCTGAATTCTAGAATTTTCCTCTTGAATCTTCATAGAAGACCGATGAATGTACAAGTCATTTGCCAATTTCTACGGAGAGATGTTAAAACTTTATATAAAAATACCCAAAACGATTCATTGAAGTCATTCCATCAAAAGGTGGACACACAAAGTATTAAATAATTTTGTAAGTAAATGTACGAAAACTTTTGAATTTTAACTTTTTTTTAGGCACTTATTCCTTTTGCCCCAGCAATTTCTTTTTTCCCGGTTAGGTCAACTGTACGCCCTTGACAATTGGTTAGGTTAAGTCACGATATTTTCGTTAAAATATTCCACTTATTCCTTTATTTTAACGCAAATATCATGACTTAACCTAACCAATTGTCAAGGGCGTACAGTTGACCTAACCGGGAAAAAAGAATTGCAGGGGCAAAAGGAATAAGTGCCCTTTTTTATTTTCTTCAAATTCTTTGATATTTTACATTATCTGTTGGAGTTAAACTAACTTTTTATTTGTTAAGTTTTTCCAAACGAACGGCAAACTGTTCATAACTATGCATGGTACAAAAGCTAAGGAAGAATATAATTGAAATATTTCTCTGTACGGATACTTATGAGCGCAATTGTGTATATATATATATATATATATATATATATATATATATATATATATATATATATAAGCAAAGAACCACAGGGAAAAAGAAAAGGAAACACGAAGTCCGAGTGCTTTCGTGATATATTCACATCTTCAGGGACAAGAGAGAAATACTTGCTATTTCTCTCTTGTCCCTGAAGATGTGAATATATCACGAAAGCGCTCGGACTTCGTGTTTCCTTTTCTTTTTCCCTGTGGTTCTTTGCTTATATATATATATATATATATATTATATATATATATATATATATATTATTATATATATATATATATATATATATATAAGCAAAGAACCACAGGGAAAAAGAAAAGGAAACACGAAGTCCGAGCGCTTTCGTGATATATTCACATCTTCAGGGACAAGAGAGAAATACTTGCTATTTCTCTCTTGTCCCTGAAGATATGAATATATCACGAAAGCGCTCGGACTTCGTGTTTCCTTTTCCCTGTGGTTCTTTGCTTATTAAAAAGATCACGTGTTGCTTTGTGATTTCTTTGCATATATATATATATATATATATATATATGTATATAGCGGATCGACCAGAAATAGACCAACAAGTAGACAGACAAATTCTTCTTTCCACGCCTTCATCAAACAGTCTTCGAAGGCACACGTGGGCAAGGAATCAGAAAACAAGGAAGCGTTTGTTTTTCTTCCAAAGGCCGCCAAAAGCGAGCCCTTAACAACAAAAGGACGCGCGGGCAAGCGTCTTAAGATTTGGCGCGAAGTCCTACGTCACAGGAACTACGTATAAAAGCGAGCTTCCACTCACACTCCCTCTCACACACTCGATCTCCACCTTTACGAGCAACACTCGTCCGTCAACCGCCCTCCGGTTTCCCGCCGGAGGAGCGGCCGGCTGTTTCCTTCAAGGCCTTCGATCTATCATCACTTAAGGCCTACCGCCGTCAGCCTGCAGAAGCAATCCTTCGAGGCCCAGCGCCGTTTCGACTTCAGCCGCCTCATCACCTCAATTCTACATCAAGCGAATCAACACTTGAGGCGACCGGCGCCCATTACACAACTTCGATGGGAAGGTCAGCATCGCTTAGAGCCTACACCTACAAGATCAATTACACTGGGTAACAGAATTTGAAAAATTTTCTGTTTATTGTGATTTTTCTGTCGTTTCTTAATGATTTCGGGGCGCTGATTCCAAAAAATGATATTGGTTTTGCTCTATCATCAACCGTTTCAAAAATATAGGTTATCACACTTTCATATGGCAAAGTATATAAAGAAGGCTAACATAAATATTTTCGGAAAATAAAAACACTATTGGAAATTAATGTTTATTGAGCCAAAATAAGCCTCGTTATGCAGTGTGCGTTCCTTAAAAATGCACTGAAGAACGCGACTTCCGCGTATGAACATTCTTATCCTTTCTGATCAGCGACCATACGTAGACTCCCATCATGGAAGCATCCCAATGGCCCTGGTACCTTTTCTCTATCGTTTGAATATCTTGATGGAATCTTTCGCCATGTTCTTCACTCACATCGCCCAGGTTATCACGAAAAAAGTCTAGATGTGAATGCAGATAGTGTAATTTTAAAGACATACGGCACCCCATTTTGCCATAGCACTTAATCAAGTTCGACACTAACTTATAGTTTGGTGCTTTATGGTTGCCTAAAAACCCACGAACCACATCACGGAAAGCACACCAAGCCTCTTTTTCGATCGGAGTCATCTTGGCTTCAACAGCGCCTTGACTTGTGGTCCTACAAAGATGCCAGCCTTGACTTTGGCCTCAGAGAGTTTAGGGAACATGACCCGAATCTGTTGGAAAACTTCCCCTCCAAAATCTAACGCAGTTACAAACTGCTTAATTAGACCCAACTTAATATGGAGAGGTGGTAGCAGAACTATGTCAGGCTTCACAAGAGGTTCCTTGAGTACATTGTACTTTCCTGGTTGCAGTCCTTCACGTGAAGGCCACTGAACTGTTTTATAGTGCTCAGTTGAAGCCCTGCTATCCCACAGGCAAAGAAAACATGAATATTTAGTAAACCCTCCTTGTAAACCTAACAGGAAACCGATCATTTTGAAATCACCACACACGTCCCAGTTATATTGTTCATACCTGATTTGAGTGAGCAGTTGTATAGATGGTATAGATGGTATAGATGGATATTTATTCCCATTGTGGAGTAGAACAGCTTTTAAACTCCGAGTTGAACTGTCAATAAACAGGCGCCACTCTGAGGGTATATGTGTTAATCCAATAGCTGTGAATAGACCATTAACCTCGCTGCACTAACAGAGAGAGCCATTGACATCGTAGGACCTTGCAAACTCTTCATGCCGCTTTCGGTATACAGTGCTCTTGCAGTCTTCTCCAAGCAAATTCCACTCCTTGAGTCTGGAGGTCAGAAGCTCAGACCCTGATTTCGTCAGACCCAAATCTCTAATTAAGTCGTCTAATTCCCTCTGATTTGGAAAGTGAAGGTTTGTACTGAAAGTTACTGTATATTCTTCATCATGACTGTCCTCACCAGCCGACATCTCAGATGAGCTAGCTGCATCCTCATTTTCAACCTGCAAAGCAAAGAAACAAAATATAGGCATAGCTATATATGTAGAAGAGCATCAACACTAAGAAAAATCGACACATAATTACCCACAGTCTGTAAATACAGAAGGTAAAGTAATGGATAGATACCTGTTCTGGTGGACGTGGTATTGGAAGACCTTCGCCATGTGGTACAGGAGCTATGGACGACGCTATGCTTGGATACTGAAGAGTCTGCCTTCCTTTAACTTTCCTGTACTTAGAAACATCTACCATGCAGTAGTAGCAATCGTATTGGTGGCTCTTTGGTTCTCTCCATATTCTGGGTACCGCAAAGGGCATTGCCTTGCGTATTCCCCGCAGCCACCCTTCAAGTGTGGAGCGGCAGCTTCCACAGATCACATGGGGTGCCCAGGGCTTATCTTGGTCACCCATAGGCATACCAAAATAGAGCCGATACGCGATCCAGAACTTGGTGCCTTTCACAATCTTGTGCGATACTTGCTTGGGGCCTATGTAATACCCACAAATGTAGCAGAATATATCCGGCGAGTGTTTACAAGCTCTAGTTGCCATTCTCTTTACCAAACTGTACTACATTAATCATAACCTGCAGATGTAGAGAGAAGAGTTATTAAATCTGCAACATATTACAGATTCCAGAAAAAAGATGTATTCAGAACACTAAAATAATGTTCGCAATAAAAAAGGATCGATAACACTCAAATCGTCAGCACAGAGAAGCACAGAAACACAGTACCTCAGTGCTGGTAACCATCAGACAAACAACCTGCTTTCTTTGTGTGCTCACACTTACTGACTTCTCAGACTCTGCGCTCTTCTTTATATAGCACAGTGGAAGTTTCGGGCAATTTCTAGAGCAAGAAACTGTCAACGAACATCCGGATTGTTCTCAACAATTCCTGATTATTCTGATATTGCTGCGCCCACAATAACATTATACTGGTAAAACATGAAAAATGGATTATCTCTGAAACCATTGATGATACACACAAACCAAGGCCAGATTTGGACTCAGCGCCCACAAATGCATATAAAAACATAAAAAATTCTAAATAAACAGAATCACTGTTACACAGTGTTATAGGCATTTATAGGCCATGCTACACCTCGAGAAGCAACAACACTCGGGCCTAAGTTCTACAAAGCCTACAGCAAACATCTTCTCCTTCGCAAGAGGCCTAATCCACGACACGACCAACGCGTGAGCGACCAGCTTCCATAGTACGACCAACGACATTTCGAGCCTACAGTAACAGGTTCACTCGACACTTCAACAAAGGTTTTCATCGTCCCGGTAAGCTAAGACCATCTTTTCTAAGTAACTCGTGAAGCCTACACCAGCCTACCGCCGAACAGTAGGCTATACTCCCAAAGTGAGTAATTAAGCGTTCCAACTAACTCTCGTTAAACGCAGTAGGCCTATTTCCTAATTCCTATTACCCAATTCAAGTGTCCTTCCGAAAACCGTAATTTCGCGTATCACTGTGTATTATTGTGTTCATTTATATGTTTATGTGATAACTTAATTTCTCTTACTGCAGGCCTAATTCATTTACAGTGTACATCCCTTCAAATTATCATTAGACAACAACATCTTGTTTCTATAATCCATCTAAGGTGTACCAACTTAGCATTATATAATTACCTTTATGTAAATGATCATATTTCTCTCAGCTATCATTAGGCCTATCCATAAACGCGCGTCATCAATCTATTATTATTAGGCCCATTCAGTTGTTCTATGTGCATCCATGCAATCATTTAGCCTACTTAATCAGTGTCACGTATTCTATTCAGTTTACCAAAACGTACGCGCATGCTGTGTCATTAATAGGCCTCAGTCAATGTCCCATGTTGCATGCCATTTACATATCATCAATGAATTACGTGTCAATTAAGCTATTAATCATTCATCTTATTAGCTAAGTTTCTATGTCATAAGCATAACGTAAAGGCTATCAAATAATCACTGTCATTCTTTGTTAATCACCGTGAATAAATAATATCTTTTTTTCATAATAAAATACAAAACAATAAGGTGCTTTTTATAACCTTAATATTAATTTGCTTGGGTGTAATCCAAGCTGGTGACCCTCGCTGCCATTCCGGTCGCTTCCAATATATGGTGGGCCTACTCCATTAGCTACTTTTCAATTGGTGATACTTTACATCATAAATTATTAACCCAGCCTATCATTAATAAATACTCAGTCATTGCATCAATTAATCACTAGCATACAATTAAATCATTATCACCTCAAACGGCTAAAACTAGGTCCACTATAATATATATATATATATATATATATATATATAATATATATATATATAATATATATATATTATGATACACACAGACAGTGCATGGAACAAGGAACTCTTCTGGGATAATTAAATCCACTATAGTCCGAATAAGTAATGGTAAATGACAAATACCATAGTTTTTCTTTTCATGATGCGAGCCCGACGTGGGCAACGGGTCACTCGCTAGCATCATGAAAAGAAAAACTATGGTATTTGTCATTTACCATTACTTATTCGGACTATAGTGGATTTAATTATCCCAGAAGAGTTCCTTGTTCCATGCACTGTCTGTGTGTATCATAAAAAACTCAGGGGACCATTCTGAGTTCATTCCCATCTTGAAACGGACATGTTATGTGCCTTGAAAAGTGGACGCTCAATTCTGCCAGTTGAGGTTTAAGTTTAGGTTTTTGGCTAAAAATATAATAGTTACCCCTTTTTCTTTGATGTATTCAATCTGACGTGAAGGCAGCGAGTCTTTTGCTTATATTGAGGTTCTAAATGTAGCAGGGCTAGGCTGCCTTAAACCCTAGATCCATGTCCCAAAGCTGGATCCTGTCTGCTTTGCAGATAGCTGGTGAGGGAAGCTATATTTATGGGACCTCTTTGCGAGTGACCCGTTGCCCACGTCGGGCTAGCATCATGAAAAAGAAAAACTATGGTATTTGTCATTTACCATTACTTATTTGGACTATAGTGGATTTAATTATCCCAGAAGAGTTCCTTGTTCCATGCACTGTCTGTGTGTATCATAAAAACTCAGGGGACCATTCTGAGTTCATTCCCATATATATATATTGAATGATAAAAGGTATGTTTTAGTGGACACTCTAACAGATGATTTTTCTTGCTGTGGAATCAAAATCTTTTTAACTTTGTTTCATGAGAATATGTCTTCGCTTCATCATCTCGTTGATAAGAGAAGAAAGACATTGGAGAATTATGAGAGAGAGAGAGAGAGAGAGAGAGAGAGAGAGAGATATGTACTCAAAATTTGTTTTACAAATGTACTACCTATTTCATAAAATTAATAAATAAATGCGATTAAATTGTAAATGTTTTAAATGAACTTTTCCTTTCAACCATTCCATTCACCAGTTCAGGAAAAGATCTTTCGCAACATTCTCCACCATGTTCACATTCTAAATTCCTTTTTCGTTTACAAAATGTTTGCGTGTCTTTTTTCAATGCGTTTCATTGTTTTAATAGTACTGAAAGATGCGAGGCAAATTTCGATGTCACTCGTTCACGGAATGACGTACATAACCTTATTTTTAAGATATTAAAGTCATCATTTGGGTAAAACAGTATAGTACTATCGGAGCTTTCGAAAGAAAACACTCGCGTCTGGATGATATTCTTTCATTTATTGAAACGAAACAAGATTTTTTTCAATATTCACTATCATAGTATCGTTTTGTTCGCTTTCACTCGGTTAACAAAAGTTAACAAAGAGTTTTACATTATTCAACCAAATTTATTCTTTGAGTAATTTGGCATCAACCCGACACGCGCCTTCTCGTCCGTCGTGACAGCATTGAATTGAAGGTACGAAATCTGCTCATTTCTCATTTAAATTTTCAATTATTTCCTTTGAATTATTTCACTCTGAAACTCTGATTTAATATTGTTCGAACGTCTAAAGACCAAATTTCAACTTGTGCTATTTGAAACAATGTCGAGGTTAATTGAAACGAATGTAGAAGTCTCGTAAGTTTCCATTACAAAGTAATAGTAAGGCCTTTGAGCATGACGTCATTGTTTACATTTCCAAAGATAATAATACATAAGGTTTAGTATGTGGAAACTAGATATATAAACACACACACACAATATTAAGTTTCGGGGCCACTCAGGGTGACTCTTACATCCAGGTTAGCAGTCAAGTTACGCTAGGTTAGGTGGTCGGTGTAGGTTGGTTAGTTATTTTCTACGTCACTAATTTTCGGCCAACTGGAGGTAAAAAAAAACTGGTGTCCCCCAAATTTTATATATATATATATATATATATATATATATATATATATATATACACTGACGTTGATTTTTGGAGGTGCAAACTTCTAAATATATTACTTCTTGATACTTTTAAAAATGCAAATTATATTTTTTACTAGACCTCCATTTATGGTTCATTACGTTTGACCTGACCTCTCCTAACTCAATTTCTCTTCCCTCAACCTTCCCCTTTTCCCGCAATCTCCCCTCTGGCCCCTTAATTTGGGACTCGCTCAACTTCGAGGCAACTGAGATTACCTGGAAAATTCATTTGACCCATTCGTGTTCGCAGTTTAGATTCTGGAAAGCTCGTGAAATTGCCTCCAGGGAAATAGGATAAAGAAAGTTGGCGAAAGTATGAAGAGAAAGTACATATAGTGGAAGGAAAGTACATTTTGGCGGCGGAAACAAAGCACGATCGGGCGTGATGATAACAGGGAAACCAAATAATATAAGAAGCATAAAAAACTGGAGAAAATGAAAGGTTTTTTCGTAACGTATCAAAATATGACCAATGCATGCCAACATCGGATAAAATGGGACCCAAACACACCCATTTTGTAGAGGAAAAAATCGATACTTACGAAGGTCGACACCGTATTTTTTTTTAAATTTAACCTAAGTTAAACTAACCTAATCCAACCTTACCTAACTTAACCTGATTAACAATGAAAACTTGACATTTGACGTTTTGGTCTGCAAGAGTCGAAAGTTTTTCGTTAAATGTTAAATATTCGAAAGTACTTTAAGAAAAATGAACTCAAACGTGAATTTGTATTAGATTTTCACTTCAAAAATGGGTTTGGCTGCGATTTCGTTTAACAAGTAAACAGTAATGTTACAGTTTAATGTACAGTGATTTCGTTTAACAAGAGAACAGTAATGTTACAGTTTAATGTACAGTGATTTCGTTTAACAAGAGAACAGTAATGTTACAGTTTAATGTACAGTGATTTCGTTTAACAAGAGAACAGTAATGTTACAGTTTAATGTACAGTGATTTCGTTTAACAAGAGAACAGTAATGTTACAGTTTAATGTACAGACAGACTCGTGTACTTTATTATCAAATAAAAAAATTGAGTGTGTGAACGAACACAAAATAGAAATGGACAAAAAAATAAAAATAAAATGGATGTAAAAGAAAGGAGTGAATATTCATGCGAGTTGGCAGCTCGATGAGAGCATAAGTGAGGTCGAGTGAGTAATAATTTACAGCTAAAATGAGCTAAGTGTTTTGTGAGGTAACAATTTTGGGAGCTATTGAAGAATAGGGACCCCAGCCTTTTTTAGTTAGGCTTATAAAGCTAACTAACGAAAATATCACGACCTAACCTAACCAATCGTTAGGTTAACTCTACGCCCTTGAAGATTGGTTAGGTTAGGTCATGATATTTTCGTTAGTTAACCTTATAAAGCTAACTAAAGAAGGCTGGGGTCCCTATTCTTCAATAGCTCCCAATTTTGGTACCTCCCAACATTAAAATATTTATATAAAAAATCTAGAAACATTTATAATGTTTGAAGAAAGATAGCTTAGTTCTAATTAGGTTGGGCTACGCTAGGTTAAGTAAGTTAAAATTAGTTTAGATTAGTTTAGCTGGTATTTCACTGTTTAGGGACTTAACAGAAGACCCCCTTGGGGCCCCTATTTGCGTCCAGAACACTTATTACGCACTTCTCGGTTCACTGGTATTACGTTGTTTGAGGGGATTGGTTTACTCCTTCGCAACATCTAAGGTCATATATCGGAGGGGACCTACAGTTTTACGTGGGGTCCGAACGAACGAGTCGCTACATAATTTGGACAAGAGGATAGTCCCCCGTCCAACTACAACCCAGACCCAATGTCGCTTAATTACGATAATCGACGGAAAACGGTGTTACAACACTGGCCACGACGTAGCCTTCAATTGTACTAAGTTAGGTTAAGTGAATTAGTCTTTCAGATATAGGGATTTAAAAAAAGGAGGTACCTCGTTTATGCGGAGACGCGCAAATGTGTGTGTGTGTGTGTGATGTACTATATAATACAGTATACAATTTACTATATTCTCATACATAGAAAAAGAATTATACTTTAGTTGGGAGTACTTTTACAAGAAAAAGTTGCGAGTTGAAAGTTGCAAGTTTTTTCAAGTTTGGAAAGTTGAAATAAATTTTAAACTCGTAATGGAAAAGTGATGACTTTTTTTTTCTTTTAAAAAGTACATTTTTATGGGCAGATGCCCGAAAAAATACACAATAATTCGAGACGTACAGAATATTTGAGCTGGACGGCGATCCATTACTAAATTGTACGTAAAAAATTATAAAATGGTTTTACACACACACACACACACACACACACACACACACACACACACCAACAAGATTTAGACCGTGTAAACTTCAGTAACTGTGCATGTTTCGCGTTCGACAAAGCAGTCAGTATTCGAACCCCGTACCTACCTATCCTGTAATCACGCCGTTCTCTGGTGTATTCAATCCTGATGGAGGAATTGGGTTGAGGAATGAAGGAACACGTGACGAAAAAAATTAATTAGATGGTGTTAAGCCTATGTCAACATCGCTATTTTCGAGTGTTGGTTGTGGTTGGTTGAAAAGTGCCAGTGGAAGAGTAACTAAAATACAGTTTTTAATTCCGGGAAAATTAATTGAAACTTTTCTAATTAAGTCTCAGAGGAAAAAGAACTGGAAAAACAGAGAAAAAATAGACAAATAAATTTGGAGAGAGAAAACATGAAAGAGGAAAAACAAACAAAAAATACGTATTAGTGATTATTAACCTTAAAAAAAAGGTTTATCAACGAAACGAGGTATCAATATATATATCAATGGCGTACGGTGGATGTGTCCACAGGGTAAGCGGTAGCTGCAAATATATACTATACAGTATATATGATACACACAGACCGTGCATGGAGCAAGGAACTCTTCTGGAAAAATTAAATCCACTATAGTCTGAATAAGTAATGGTAAATGATAAACACTATAGGTTTTTCTTTTTCATTATGTTAGCCCACGTCGGGCTAACATCATGAAAAAGAAAAAACTATAGTGTTTGTCATTTAACATTACTTATTCGGACTATAGTGGATTTCATTTTCCCAGAAGAGTTCCTTGTTCCATGTACGGTCCGTGTGTATCATGAAAGAACCTCAGGGGACCATTCTGAGTTCAATCCCACATATATATATATATATATATATATATATATATATATATATATATATATATATACAATCATCATAACTTTATATTAGTCTTCGATTACTGTAGTAATATACTGACTTTTTGTAATTTGTAATTTTTGTACTGACTTTTTGCATGCACCGCTTACCCTGACTGCACGCCACTGATATATATATATATATATATATATATATATATATATATTAGTGGTGGCCCGGATATCCGCATCCGCATCCGCACTTCTGACTGCGGATGTTATGCGGATATTACCTCTAATAAATTATGCAATTTACAATTAAATTAGCTTATAAAGTAGCTTATAAGGCCCAGTCATGCACATTTCATGTAAAGTATTAATTATTAATGAACAAACAAATATATAAACCTCAAAATATAAATAGCTGGTAACACAGAAAATTGAATGAAACTTGTTTCATTGAATTTTCTGTGGCTGAAACTCTTGAGAAAGTTATTATTTTTATCATAATGAAAACATTAATATTAATTTTAATTATTATGCATTGCCTGCCATAATAGTAATATCACGAAATTTGAAAAATTATGTCATATATTCATAATTCTATATTATATTGATAGATTAACTAAATATCCGCATCCGCATCCGCGGATATTGGAATTAAAAATCCGCATCCGCAAATGTTGAAAAACTGACATCCGGTCCACCACTAATATATATATATAATAAATTCCTACGGAACCCGCAGTGTGGGGGTATACAGACCCCATTTTTCACATCTGCGTTAAGACATGACGTCATCCATTTAATGTTTGTATCAAATATGTGGAAACTAAATATTAATTCTTTGCTGACATGATTTAAAAATGAGCACTCTCTTGAAGACTTTCTCATGTCTTTGTCGGGAAATAGGAGCAATAAATCGTAAACCATTAACTTAACCTTAACCATCCTAAGCTTATTCCAAGAACGTGTGTGTGTGTGTGTGTGTGTGTGTTCTGCAAAGCACATTAAATTCATGTAACAATTTTATATTTGTGCATGAAAAGCGTGAATGAATGAATAAGAATTACTGATTCACAGTTCGATAAAACCCGTTGAGAAAACACTAAAAATTTTTTAGTTACTTAACCCAAACTGGTTGCAGAATAAACTGACCCAACAACTAGTTAAATTTACTATACCCGTCTGGGTACCCCAGTGATTAAGATGCTGGGCCGATAATGAGGAAGTTGTGGGATCGAGTCCTGGAACTGGTCTTTGCAATTTCAGCTTTCCTCGGTGGGGCGTGGTTCGGATTTAACGTTAAGTTGTGGGTTTAAAGTGAGGCAACAGCCTGACCCTCGTCGGAACGAATAATTCGGGCTGAAGCGAAGACCAGGGTTAAACCAGGGTTAACCAGTAATTCCATAGTTTCTGTCTCGTTATTTTCAAAATTACCAAAATGCTGAACTAATCTCGACCGGTCTCACGACATCTGATCGAATTAACATTCTATCGACAAGTTATTATTAGGTTAGGTTACGCTAGGTTAGTTTAGGTTAAGTTCGGTTAAATTTTTAGATTGTCGATGTTTTGGTCTTGTCGACGACGAAATGGGTATACATCCCCTTTAACTCTACTTTTTGGGCAGCAACTGCTTTGATACCAATTTGAGTGTAACAGTTTTTAAAGTGTAAAATTAACGTAAAAATTAAAATAAAATAATAAAATAAAAAAATTAATTACAGATACAAATTTTAAACATTTTTCTTTCAGTGCATTTTTCCCACATTAAATCCAGTCTTTAAGAACGAAAGAACATTTTTACGAAGTCCGAAAGTGCAAAATGGCATTTCATACACTTGATAACACTTCACACTTCATTTTCCATAAAAAGATAAGTGAAAAGTGGGACACAATGTCATAAATTTATATCGTGCAACGGAGGGTAAAATCTATTTCTAACAATTTTTCAAAATCAAATCCCGATTTCGTACAAATTAAATTTACTTCGGTCGTGACACACAATATTTAACTTATATACATCTTCATCTTTATGAGGGTTTGAACGACGGTTCAGGATCGACCCGCGGTCGACCCCTCTGCAACATCTCCCCTCATTTGCGGGATTTGATGGAGGAGGGAGTTGCTTTCCAATTTCTTTCTGCCTTCGTAGAAGGGCTGGTCAGGGACTTTGCGCAGGAACCTGTCCAACTGGTTTTTGAAATTATTCAGATTGGTGCGCTGGAGGTTTTTCAGTTCTCTGGGCAAGACAACAAAAAGTTTTGGGCCTCGTATCCTGATGATATTTTTCATTCTCATTTTCATGGCTCCCTGTCCCTCCGCAGCTGGGACAGGACAAAATTTGCCTCTTCTCTCATTCCAGTTTATTTCTATTTCATTTCTAAGGTTAGGGACAAAACCCTCGAGTATTTTCCATATGTATATTATTGTGTACCGCTCGCGTCTTCTTTCCAGAGAGTAGAGTTTCAGGGATTGTAGTCGAGACCAGTGGTCTTCACCTTTCGTTTTCTCTATCTTAGACATAAAAGTCCTTTGTATAACTTCAATGTTCGCAATGTCTCGTTTTCTGTATGGGCTTGTGAGTACTGAGCAATATTCAGTTATTGGTAGAACTTGACTCTTCCATAATTTGAGCATAATGTTTGCTTTTCTGCCGCGGAAGCTCCTCCAGATTATTCCCATTATTTTTTTAGCCGTTGTAATTTTGATGTTATAGTACTCTCTGAATTCTGTATCCAACGACATTATTACTCCAAGATCCCTGACTTGTGGGTTTGGTGTTATCTGTTTGGCTCGCGGAGTTTTTTATCATTTATTCTGTAGCACCTTGTTATTACCATATCTTGGAAGTTGGAATTTTTCTTCGTTCAACTTCATAATATTGTCTTCCGCTCACTTGAATAATGTTTCAATGTCATTTTTTAATTTTTCTGTCACCTTCGTTCGATATTTCCTCGCGTATCTTTGTGTCATCGCGAAACAGGATACAATACTGTCATTAATATCTGCATCAATGTCTGCAATCATTATTATGAACAGCTATGGAGATAATACTGTACCTCGTGTGACAGAGCTCATGATTTCTGAGACTTCAGGTTTAATTCCATTTACTTCCACTCTTTGTGTTCTTTGAGTCAGAAAATTAAATAATATCCATCTGCTAAAGTTTCCAGTAATTCCTGCATTCCTAAGTTTGTGTGCTATAATTCTATGGTTACATTTATCGAAGGCTTTAGCAAAGTGAGTATACAGTATATTACATTTACGTTTTGTCCTCAACACAATGAGAGAGAGAGAGAGAGAGAGAGAGAGAGAGAGAGAGAGAGAGATAATGGATAGTCTTTTTAAGTCGAAAATTTAAATACACTGTATATAAATGCATTGCAATTATTTGACTTACCTTAATAACACACTCCTCTACGGGCGAAGCAATGTATGTCGTGTTCATAATAAAATCAGCAAGACCAAAAGTCGTGCATAACCAGAAGAGAAAATGGAACGTACAACTCTGCAAATGTAAATTCACAACTACAACATTCATAAGTCCTATTTTAAAACAATATTTAGGACCCAAATTGATGTAATAAAAAATGATGTAGCTACTGCAGTGGTTGGCATACTTAATAAGATTCTTTTAACTCAGTCTGGTTGGCACAACTATATATAGGGTTAATTTACACTCAAACAGCTAAGTGAACTATTGTTTGTAAACGTGAAAATCATCGATCAAAATTCAAATAAATTTTGTGTAAAATTTTGATGACGTTACAGATCTGAAAATGAAACTCCTTTCCCTACTCTTGTGCGTATACTATTTTTATGGTGTACATTTGTGTGTGTGTTCACATAATTCTGTAATATCTGTGTAAGTCTTGAACCTCTTTTCAACTTGTAGTTTCTCATCTAACTGTATTCTTAACTATACCTCGACTATATCGGTTTCAACTGAATTTTACAGTGTGAATGCAGTGTGATGCGGGAACCAAAGGAGAAATAGAGAACAGTTATGTCGGAAAGAGATACGTCGTGGCCACGCCGCGCCACCGCTTCCCGTTAGATCAGCAACGTTAAACGACGTTGGGTTCCATCAGTATTTGGATGGATGACGGTTCTTTGTGTTCAGTTGATGTAGCGACCCGTATCCCACGTAAGGCTGTAAGTCCCCTCCTTCACACGACCTTCTTCGTTACGAGGGAGGGTAAATAACTCAAAACATTTGTTATTATTGAGAAAATAACTCGCCATCGAACTGAGGTCGTCAAAGAATTATTTTGGCCTTTATCGTTAATGTTTTCCCTTTATTTATACATGCCATTATAAAGGGTATTTAGGTACGAAATATAATTCCGTTTTCCCCCTTATACCCTTGTAAACGGAGAATGGGTCATGGACTTTGGTGAAATTATGAAAATTTATTTATTGTATAAAATTTGAAGCAGAGAATGTTATACTAGTGTTTTTATACAAGAACTTTCAACTAATATAAAAGACTGCGGCGGAATTCTAAACCTGCTTTATAACATCTTTTAGACTGCT
The DNA here is from genome assembly GCA_023014485.1 of Bathynomus jamesi. Lineage (NCBI taxonomy): Eukaryota > Metazoa > Arthropoda > Malacostraca > Isopoda > Cirolanidae > Bathynomus > Bathynomus jamesi. Next base: position 936,950 of record JAJOZX010000827.1, on the reverse strand, counting down.
ATAAAAATTACCTCCAAGATGTTGAGCTTCGCAAATGTTTGTTAACCACAATGTCTCGGGCCTCCCGGAGGTAACAAGACGTACTCGGTACAGTCCAATGTAAAGAATTCAAAACTCGGAGAATCTAATTGTCCAAGTTATTAATCGGTCCGACTTTGTCTTCTGAACCATGGGCTTCATCGTATAAAAAGGTTTGTCTATAGACCCACTTTACGCCAATCTTGGTATTTTCATTACTCATATATTTAATGTGTCTTATTTTTGTTTTTAGTTTTTATTATTACTTATATCATTAATTGTACTTTTAGTCCTATTTTTGTTTTATTTTTTTATTATTATTACCACCAACAGAGACCCGCAAAACATTTGCGGTCAAATTAGTATCTTTATTGCAACATTACTTCTTTAAATACAGGGTTTATAGTTATTCTTTCACCAAAGACTTTAACAGAATCAAAACTTTTCACTCTGGAAAAAGCTACACGAAGCTGCCCATGTGTTAAAACAGGCCTAGAAATATAAATACAAAATATCTTCGGTCAAATTAGTATCTTTATCGAGGCAGCCTGAGAGCAATGCAGTAGAATTATGAAGACGCTATGGCAACTTAAGAAAATTTGGGAAGCCGGATCTATTTATTACGTTTACTCGCAATCCAAGATGGACTGAAATCGCTGAAAGCATTGAAACTTTTCAAAGACCAGAACATAAGCCAGATATTGTTGCGAGAGTTTTTCACATGAAACTAAAAGAGCTGCTTCATCATTTAATAATAAAACATATACTCGGGAAGTCAAGTGCAGTTTTGTATGTAGTTCATACACCTTCAAATTTCAGCTGGCGGGACCCGCCAAAAAATGACGGGTTAAAGTGTCCCGCATGCCCCACACCACCCCAACAACCCTCTCCGCCTAAACAGACCAAAATTAATATTTTTTCTTCTATTAACTTTTTCTCTATCTGTCTTCGTTTAAAAGCTGCGCATGCGCGCACGCGTGTGAAAACGAAAAAATAAATATCCTTAGAATCTTCCCAGAATAGAGACCTTTTCAACGGTGTAGGAATGAGTGTCCTACGTTGAGCAGTTTCCGAGAAAAACGTCGGACAAATAGGAGGACAGAAACTACAAATTATTACTATGGAAAGTTTGTTTTTTGTTTTTGTTTTTTACTTCTGCCACTGAAGTTTTCCATTTCTGTTAAATATTTAAAATTATTAGCTGACAACTCAGTAATTGATGAACACCATATAAATAAATAAATATGTATACAGTATATATACACTTGGGTTACATTCAGTAAATAGAACCACTGTCGCGATAATGCATGTCGATATTTTATACCCTCCACCTTATGTAGCTATATTTTATGGAAGTCGACTATATACACGTATATTTCAGTCATGTTTCCATTTATACCTGTGTATTCTAGGCAAGATGTTAGACAAGCAGTTTATCAAAGTCGACTTTGTTCCGCTTTTCAATAATTTCCGCGTCCGCGTGAGAGAGAGAGAGAGAGAGAGAGAGAGAGAGAGAGTAGTTACAAGAAAGATAAAAGAGGATCACACAGCTCTTATAACCCACATCGAGGTGACTTCCGTACCATACACACTCACGCATCAAGAAAGAATACAAGAAAGAAAAGCAAGAGGGTCTCTCCCTTCTTCTCATACGGACGGGTTTCGAAATGAAGAAAGACAACACCCCACAACAGTAAGGATATTCTGAAGAAAATTCAAGGGAAAATGTACATTTAAACTCAGGCAGAGAAAAAGTCACTTAAAACTAGATATTAAATGAGGTATTTGAAACGTCGTCATTCATTGTAATTTTAAATGTATGGAGATGAAAGGAGCAATCCAAGAATAAGCACCCCAGTTAGACCCCAATTCAAGAAAAAGCACCCCAGTTAGACCCCAATCCAAGAATCAGCACCCCAGTTCGATCTCAATCCAAATTAAAGGATTTTAACATCAACATTCCTAGAAAACTTTGTCCAGGTCTTTGCTTGATCGCACTTAGCACACAGCATCACTTTTTTAATAAGATATTTTCGTTAAAACTAACGAAAATATCACGACTTAACCTAACCAATCGTCAAGGGCGTACAATTAACCTAACCTGGCATTCAATTAACCATTTTCGAGCAATTAACTCCATTTTAGAGTAATCCAAGAATAAGCACCCTCGTTCGTCCCCAATCCCAGAAAAAGCACCCTAATTTGATTTGGGGTGCTTATTCTTGGATTGCTCCGATGGAAAAACTAAAACACTCCAACACCTTATAAACCTCATCAGTAAAGGTAAGCTTCGTATCGCATATACAGGGTAGGCAAAAAGTCTGGCCACCCCCTCAACATATTTACACATCTAATTTTTACATTTGAGGGGGTGCCCAACTTTTCGTCCACCTTATGCTATACTTCAATAGCTTAAGTCTTTATATATTTCGTAGGGTCTTTTCTGTTTCGGGGCTAGCAGCGAATTTTAATGAAAATTAGTATAATAATGTAGTTTTGGTCACTGATTTAAAAAATAACTCTTTTTTTTTTTGGAGAAATGAAAAACAAACATGTTAGAGCACTTTAAATAATTAATATGCGTTTTAACTAGCTTAAACTAGTTACAGAGGATTGTGTTAAATTTAGCCAGAGTCACAAACTGCTACTGTTTATGAAAAAGTGCTCTAAGTGTGGGAAAGTGGGTTCCTTTGATAAAAATACCCAGTTCTTTCGTTGCCAAAAGCGTCGGTCAAAAGGTATAAAATGCAACTTTACGAAGAATACGTTTTTGAAGGATCCCGGCAGATCTGAAAAAGAGCAGAAAAAATCAAGAATTAATGCCCAGTTTGGTCAATTGAATGCCCGGTTAGGTCAACTGTACGCCCTTGACGATTGGTTAGGTTAAGTCATGATATTTTTGTAAAAAACACATTAATTATTTAAAGTGCTCTAACATGTTTGTTTTTCAGTTCTCCAAAAAAAGAAAGTTATTTTTGAAATCAGTGACCAAAACTACATTAGTATACCGATTTTCATTAAAATTCGCTGCTAGCCCTCAAACGGAAACGATCCATTTCGTAAATGATGTTTAAACTAATTATAGTTTACCTTCAGTCCAAAAAAACTCCTTTTCAACGCAATTGAAGAAGCGTGGGCGTGGAATCTGGTGTTTGGTATCATTCATTTACCTTAAATCTGAAGCGACCACGATTTCACAAATTAATAAATGAATTGTATTTTTCGTTAAAAAGTGAAAACTAATGTAACGTGCGTAATTTTTCTCTGCTGCACAACTCGCATATTTATACAAGGTGGCACATAAGTCCTGATCGGTTATAATTAAAGCAAAAATACAAAAAAAATAGGATCACCTGAAGATCTTTCCCCACCCCCCCCAGGTAGAGCTGGAGGGGGGGGTGACCAATCCAAGAATAAGCACCCCAAAGTCCTCAATCCAAGAAAAAGCACCCCAGTTAGACCCCAATCCAAGAAACAGCACCCCAGTTCGACATCAATCCAAATTAAAGGATTTTAACATATAAAATTTAAAAAAATATACATATTTTAATGTTTACGAAGGATAAAGTAAAGCCTAAAGCTTAAGGGCCAAATTAAATTAAATAAATAGTCGAAATAAAATAAAAAAATAAATAAATATTACAATAAAAAAAAATTAGAACAAAATAATAAAAATAAAAATATTGAAATAAGATTGAATATTGAAATATTGAAATAAAAAAAATTAGAACAACATAATTAGAATTAGGAATATTGAAATTAAAAAAAAATTAGAAAAACAAATACAAAGTATATTGTGTGGCGATTTGCTCACAAATCCTTTCAAAAGCATCGTTTATGAATATATCCTGCCACATAAATTGTAAACCTAATCAAATAAAATGTGAAAACTAACGAAAATATTACGACTTAACCTAACCAATCGTCAATATATATACACCTTTCAACCTTTCAAATGTTCCGCGCGATGATTCCTCATATCACGAAGGTCAAGCTTGTTGGCCTGAAGTAGTGAGTTGGTTTCTTGTACTCTCCATCTCACATAGCCAGGTATGCCGGCTCATCGGGAATTGTTCTGAACCAGGAGTCTAATCTTCTTTTGAAGATGTCCACTGCAACACCACTCGTGTTTCCCAGGTCTTTGGGCAGCTGATTAAACAGTTTTGGTCCCCTCACAACAAACCTATTTTCTTTCGGGGTTAAGGATGTTCCCTGTCTAGCCTTTAATTTGTGAACACGACACATTCTTCCTTTTCTACTTTCCACCGTTGTTTGGGGAGTTACAGGGTTCAGAGTAAGATTAGGGACTAGTTTCTCCATTATTTTCCAGGTGTAAATAATGGTGTAAATCTCTCTCCTCCTTTCCAATGAATACAGGTTTAATTCGGGTAACCTTTCTCAGTAGTTTAGTTCTTTGCACCCCTTGATCTTGGCTGTTAAGCTTTTCTGAATTCCTTCTAGTTGTCTAATGTCTTCTTTTTTATATGGGCATGTCAGGACCGAGTAGTATTCCAATTTGGGTATGATCAGTGTTTTCAGTAGAGGAATCATTATATTCCTATCCCTCCGTTTAAAGGTTCTCAGTAAATTAGTATGATATTATATATATATATATATATATATATATATATATATATATATATTGACGATTGGTTACCTTAAGTCAATATTTTCGTTAGTTTTAACATTTTATTTGATGAATTTTAGAACAATCCAAGAATAAGCACCCTCGTTCGACCCCAGTCCGAAAAAAAGCAGCCTAAGTTGATTTGGGGGTGCTTATTCTTGGATTGCTCCCGGGGTGGGGGAGATTTTCAGGTGGATCGGACTGCGGGGGAAAGATCTTCAGGTGGATCGGGCTGGGGGAGATAATCTTCAGGTGATCCATATATATATGTGTGTATATATATATATATATATATATGCCCAGTTAGGTCAATTGTACGCCCTTGATGATTAGTTAGGTTCATTCGTGATATTTTCGTTAGTTTAGTGTCAAAACTTGGAGGAATATCTCCAGGTGGAGCGGACTGGGGTGGAGTATTTTCAGGTGGACTGGGCTGGGGGGAGAAGATTTTCAGGTGGACACTCTGGGGAGGAAGATTTTCAGGTGATCCCAAAAATCAGACAAAATAAAAAGTTTAAAATAAGTTTAGAAATATTTATTGATTATTTAAAGTGAAAATATAAGAATCTCGACAAATATTCTTTCCTTAGTAATCAATTACGTCATCGTGAGCTCCGCTAGATAGATTTTCACTTTAATTATAACCGTTTGGCACTTATGGGCCACCCTGTACATTAAATTACTTAAGATTACTCTCTGCTTCCTGTCACTTAACCTTTGTCAAGGGTCTTCTGTTGGTGGAAAAAAGGCCTATAGATGTTTATGCAACCCGAGTTGCGAATCGGTAATAAGGTCATGAGCTTGAAGATGGTCTATTTAATTGCACTATCCTATTTACTATAATTGACTCAAAGAGTTTGATCACGACCGATGTCAAACTGATAGGACGGAAGTTACTCGGTCTTACACTATATTTCATTTATTTTTATTTACTATTATTATTTTTTGAAACTATGTTGCCCTTGTTTTTCATGCAAAGGGATTTTTGCCCACCCTGTAGTTTCCAATCTTTATAAACAATATCTCGGTCAAGAGATCTGTTAAAATTGTACACTTTCCTTAACACTTTTTAACACTCGAAACCTAAGCTTATCCGGATCCAGAGTTCATATTTTGCTAATTTCCTTCTCCCTTGAGCGAACTATTTCTTCTAAAATGAATTCTATTTCTGAAATCAATTACTGCTTCAGGAGCAACTCCAGTATCCTGTCTCTAGCGAAGGGCTGAACCAAAGATGTTTTAAATATAAGCTACATCTTTAAAATGAGGATTGGTCGATGGTCGCGTGGTCTTGCGGAAGGTAGAGAACTTTTCCATCCTGCGAGGTGTCGGCGGTTCCGCTCTTGGTATCGTTATCACGGTTTTAGGGAGCCTGCTGGGGTTCAGATCCCCAAATCTGCCAAAAACAGCTCGCTCTTAACGCCCGCGCGCGTCTGATGAGTCTGGGCATCTGTCCTCTTCTACTCGCGCTTTTTTCTCCTTCTTTCCCACTTCTACTGAAGTTTATCTTCTTCACTGCCTCCTTTCTTAGTTACATCGACCTTTACTGTGAAAGTAAGTAACCCTCTCCCGATCACTAAGCGAACGTATAATATTTTTAATAGTTTTCCTACGTTTAAATGTCCGAAGAATTCTTTCAAATTAATTTTACTTGGAGATACGAACCTAACTTCTCCGCGTTTAGCTTTCTTAATTAATCATATTTACTCTCCCGCGTAAATGTAAACAATATTGCTTAAATTGCTTAAGCTGATATTCGCTCGTCGTTTTCAATAATTTTATACAAGTTTCGGTGGTCAATCCTACGACACTCGCAAAAACAATTAGTCCAATCGCGATCGTGGCGAAACACAAGAAATGCGACGGTTTTGGTACAGCCAATTTTTACTATATTTACTGTTTTTCAAACTTAATAGCGAGTGATAAATATTAAAAATAATTAATTAAAGAGATTCAAATAATGAATTTCCATTTCAGTCCTTTTAATGCTTTATTACCTAATTGAATAGTTTACTTATATGTCTAAAAGTCTTTTCACCTTTCTCCATTCATATCTTTTTCAGTATAGTAATTCCTATTTCTTAATTTGGTTATGAGAAAAGTAACCAAATCTAAATCGTAAATAAATAAACACAGTAAATATAACTAAATAGATAAATAAGGAAAAAACAATCGCGTAACCATTTGCGTAAAGCAGAATTTAAAGACGACTAGTTCACCATCAAGACTCAGAAAACGAACAAAATAAATCTATTTCATACATACACTGAGTTACGAAATAAAATTAATTGCTACGAACATTAATTACATAACATTTATATTTAATTAAAGAACGCGGAGAAGTGATATACGCATATGAACCGCTGACTGCTCCGAAACTTTGCAAGTGTGTTCTTGAAGAAACTTATTTGAGTTTGGGACATCGAATTTCTGAGAAACCAAAATAAAAAAATCTGCTAATTTGATCAACGACAGAGAAAATTAGAAGGAAGATGCGTCTCTCTTGAGTCACTTGAGCGTGACTGTAGATAACACAAGTGTTCCTTCTCGTTCTATTTTCAAAATAATACGTTTGTAATTAATTAAAATTTAATTATTCTGTTCTTTATCACACGCCATGTTGGTTGTCAGTACGCTACTAGTACGCTGATATTGTTATATAGTCTACGGTGTGAAACCCCATATTTTGGGATGATGGGACGGAACCTTAGAACTGAAAATAAAACTTTTTTCCAATGGAAAGATATTTCAAACATCAATTGATTATATAGTTTAATTCGAAAATGAGAAAAAACGAGGAGACAAACAAAGTCCGGGAAGTGCAACAATATACTGGGTGATCCAGATAAATGGGACCCATAAAAAAAAGCCAAATATTCTTAATATTTAATTCCTTTCATAAAAACTATATATCATTCGAAAGAGTAGAGTTACAAGTTTATTATGAAATATTTATTTTTTAAAAATGACTCCTTTCAAATGTGCTCCATTAGTTGCCAAGCATTCTAGTGTTCTCGCTTGTAAGTTCTGCATCACTTTTGCAAGAGTGTGCAGTGGTATGGCCTGTATCTCATTTGTGATGGCGGCCTTCAATTCTTGCAAGGTCGTTGGGTTATTTCTGTAGACCCTACTCTTTAAATATCCCCAGAGATAATAATCTAAGGGAGAAAAATCCGGAGACCTTGCGGCCATTCAACGTCTCCAAATCTTGAGATTAACTCGCCTGGAAACGTTTGACCCAAAACTGCCATGCAGTTCCTCGTGGTACGGCAGGTAGCTCCGTCTTGTTGGAACCAGTGGTTTTCTAGACAAAGATCTCTTAATTTAGGAATAAGGAAATCGGTCAACATTTTTTCGTAGCGATCACCATTTACAGTGACCGTGTTTCCGGTGGAATCCTCGAAAAAGTACGGCCCTATGATCTGAGATGCAGTAAGACCACACCAAACAGTTACACGCTGACTATGCAACGGGACTAAACGACAATTTTGTTTGTTTACAGTTCCATTCAAGTGAAAATGGGCTTCGTCTGACATAATCAAAGTTGCTAGAAAATTGGTGGTGTCATTTATCTTCTGTTGGATCCATTGACAGAATTGTCGTCTTCGTGCGAAATCTCCATCGTTTAGTTGTTGCACTGTTTGAATTTTATATGGAAAGAGCATTAAATTTTGCTTGAATATACGGTGTGTTGTTCCATATCCAACTCCTAACAGCTGAGAAGCACGTCTGATGCTTATGTTAGGATTATCCTGTACAATTTCATGAGTTCTGTTAATGATCTCGTCTATCCTTGCTGTGCGCACTCTTCCAGTTGGTTTTCTTTTTCCAATGCTGCCAGTTAGGGAAAAATTTCTGACACACCGACGGATTACTTTCTTAGAAGGTGATTTTGACATCTGAAAATTTGTCTTGAAAGATCTTTGAGCTGAAACTACACTTCTTCCATGCTCATAATATTGCTGTTATGAAACGCAGCTGTTCCACAGTCCATGCAGTCATCTTGAAGGGTTAGTTTTAACTAACACTTTTATTTTGTTTTGTATCTTATCTTGTCTTGTATTGTCAAAACCTATACAATCCTGTACAAACTTGTAACTATCCTCTTTCGAATGATGCGTATGATTTTCTAAAAGGACTTATACTTTAAGAGTTACAGGGGTTTCTTTTGGGTCCCATTTCTCTGGATCACCCTTTATATATTAAAGGGATGCTCCGGATGCTCTTCCGCGCATCCGGAAAACGCTTCAGATGCTCCTCAATGGTTTGGAGGAGGAACTGGCGTTGATCCTCATTCCTGGGGATGACAAGATTGAACTCCTGAATCAGCTTCACTCCTCGCTTTGCGCAGTCGTTAATCACACGGAGGCTTCGGATGCGGCGAGAAGCAGCCTCGTAATCCTCTCGGCCTTCCCACTCGGTGGGGTCCACACCGAAGAACCCGTCGGGGAGGTCGAGAGCCGCGAAGAGGCGCCGAGACCGCGAGGTGACGAAGTTGGACACTGTCTTGTCCTTCAGGGTGGCATCCGCAGGGACACAAATCCGCTTTGGTGGGTCCTCGGATCCTTCATCTTGGAGAGCAGCGATCATGTTTCTTTTCTTCAGCGGTGGCATTTACGTCGAAGAACGCCAGTCCAGCCAGCTCTTCCGACAGATAACACAGATGCCAGCTGAAAGCCTTGGATCCGCGGTGGCAATCTCCCCGTCTTTATAAGAAACTAGCTGCTTGTACAAGCGGAGGTCGTTGGCTGGCGCAGAAGGAGCTAGCGAGGCCTCGAACTAAGCGGGAATGTATGTTGTCACCGCGAATGGGACGAAACGGCTGAGGCTTCGCTTTTCTTGTGGACTGAACTCGAACTGGTTGAGGAAGAGGAAGATCTTGATAGCGTAAATGACACGAGCCATCCATCGGGCGCGGTGGTAAGCACCTGGATGGATGAACCGGATACCACAAGGGGGAACGCCCCCCCCCCATGACTACGATGGTGAGCTCCAGCAAATCACGGTAGTCGTCCCGCGGCTGTGCCTACTGGAGTTGGCGCTTTGCAGAAGCCAATGATGTTATCAGCCCTGGAGTCATCTCTCATCGGTTCGAAGTCATTCAAGTCCAAAAAATACCCACTTCTGCTTGAACCTCTTGCAGAGGGTGATGTCTGGACCAGAGGAAGGCCTGAGGCAGAGAGTGAAGACTTGCTCGGACACAATTTCCAGCATGTGGTGACTGCAGGCAAGATGGAGGAGGTTAACGTCGAGCCTTTGGTGGATGAGTGTGCAAGCTCCTCTACGAACTCCCGTCGTATCGAAGAACATGCCTCTGACACGATCTGAAATACTTCACTCATCCAGAGCCTCGATGGCGGCATTCGCTATAGCTTCGCCCGTACCGGAAGGAAGTTTGGGCGCGCAAAGCAGCTTCAACATTCCTTCGCCAGAAACAAGGATCGGAAGACGCTCTGCGACATCGCCACCAGTGAGATCGGGGATGATCTTACCATCCCAGTGGGCACAGTTGGATCGAAGGACTCCTTCAAGACCTCAGCTGTCTGCTGACGTAACTTCATGCGGGGTCGGCAGATACTCTATCGGTTCAGGGCAGTAGTATGACTGCAAACAAAAAGGTAAAGTGCAAATCAATTGCAATGCATGATGATAAATGTTGCAAGGGGGTGCGGGGTTGGCACCCGTGGGTGAGGTGGGTTTGGCCCAAGATCTTCCCCCAAAAGGGGTACCCTAACCTGTCCTGCCTTAGGAAGGTAACCTAAGATAGAGGAGAGAGGAGGAGAAGAAGAGAGATCTTTTCGCTGGCATGTCTCGTCGCATACTGAAGTTCTTGACTTCCTCAGCTGACTTAGAAGGCTTAATCAGCCAGTTGGCTTTTTTAGAAAGCAATATATATATATATATATCCGAGGCAATCCATAAGAATAGTTGCCAGATTGCGCTATTTATTTAATTTGTGTATATTAATGGAGACATGTTCTCGGCTCAATGTATAATGAAGTTCTTGACAGCCACAGTCGGCTTAAAAGGCAATATATATATATATATATATATATATATATATATATATATTAATAACTTTTGTAGTGCCGTTAATTTTGGCGTAGAATAATTAAATCAGATAATATCGTTTATATATACTTTGAATAATAAAACACAACTACGTCATTCTGTTTATTTAGCTGTAAAACGAGTTATTTAACATAGAATCAATTATTTAACGTACATTTATTCAGCTCGGGGAATATATATAGATAAATATACAAAATAATAATAGAAGAGATCCATATACACCAAAAATACACACTTTAAGCCAGGAATATATATATATATATATATATATATATATATAATAACGCCTCTCCCCGAGTTCGGGCAAAGACAGGATGTTACTCGAGAGAAGGTATTACTTTAGCACTCCTGGATGCAGAAATAGTTTACTCTTCGTATTCCCACAATCGCGGAGTACTGTGTGGGCCCGTGATTTCATTTTTCCCAGTTATCAAAGTCCAAAGAGTAGAAAATAAACACAACGGCTTATACGATTTTAAATTTGAATTTAGGCAAGATAAATATAATTGATTAGAGTGAATTAAATGTTTCTTTTATACAGAACAGAGAGTTAATAATAATAATAATAAATAATAATAATATAATAAAAGTTTCATAATTATAATAGTTACTGTTTCTTCATTGTAAGATATGAAATAAGCCAGAGACCCCTCTAAGACACCCTTGTCTGTTATGAGTCTCCAAGCTTATATGAATCAATTGCTAAGCTACTGTTCTTTCTCTGTACAGTCAGACTTAAATTGAAACCCATAAAACTTCCAATTTCCCAAAACAATTCCCGTTAACGGACCGAAAACCCCTTCAGCCCGGAGCATCTATGAAATTTGGGAGCTCGAGTCCCCATATTTTAATATGACAATTTACCTCTAAGCGGTCACTTTTTTTTACCCACCCTCTGTGTATATATAGGTAATTATTAGCGAGCTTGCGATCGTCGTCTATGAGAAGTCTTATACTAATTTTAATAGTTCTAAAAATTATTATTCTTATTATCTCTTTTTCTACCACGTATTCGCTACATCGCCTATTACTCTAAAGTACGAGAAGCACTATTTACGGATTAACCCCTTACCTACGATGACGAGCGTGCGTTCATGAAAGTCGTATATTGCACCATACGTTGCTGAGGCAAAGTCGTGCGGAAGGGGTTAAAGTAAATTTTCTTCAGTGTAATTCTCGAATTAAACACTGCCTTGAGGATTTGAATCCTAATACCGCGTACTGTCACAAACACATCTGAAAACGTAGAAGACTGGGCCTCCTATCCAGCAAATTAGCAATACAGACGCTGCTGAACACCTCAAATCTATCTGTAAAAACCCGATGAGCCATTGTACTTTGATATTACACGCGAAAATTGATTACACCAGCCATGCGGTCATTTAATCATTAACCTCTTGGGGGGTCTTATTTAACAGTCTAAGAGACCTGTTATAAATTGTGTCCCAAAATAGGGGCGTAGGCATTTAATGGGTTAAAATAATAATAATAATACTATCAATAATAATAATAGTAATAAGACCAATTTTAAATAGTGCTAAAAATTTATTTAAAATAATTATATTGAGCACCCACTTATTAAATTTGAAAAAATCTGAGGGCTGCTTAGACCAATTTTGATAAAGACACGCCCACAAAGATGACACCGTCCCTCAGAAATCCGCGAGTTGGCTAATGGCCTTTCGAGATCAGGTCTATATTACATAAAATAGGTCAATGACTCGCATATAAAAGGGGGTCCACTTTCATCTCGAGACCATATTAGCTGATATTTTCCAGTGAACATTCACGCGTTGATAGCCGTAATGAATACGGAGAATGAATCAGATTTCTTTTCATCACCAGCCGTATACAACGTTGGAGATGTTATGTAAGTCACATTCACGAAGTGAATTGAGTATATATATATATATATATATATATACGGTAGAGAGATTGTATCACGATGTCCTACAGGGCTGAAATGTATAGGCTGCTCTTCGCAGCTTCTAACCGGGGAGAATTATTTTCATCGCAAGAAGTGGCCAACATTTGTGAAGCTGTACAGACTGAGACAATGGAATGTCGCACACACGAAATATAAGTAGGAAAATTATATCCCTGTATTCAGTCAAAGCTTATTTTATAACTCTCTCTCTCTCTCTCTCTCTCTCTCTCTCTCTCTCTCTCTATATATATATATATATATATATATATATATATATATATATATATAATAATTTATAATCGAAGTAAAGCCGCGCCCTGATGACCATTAGGTTTATGTAATTTCATTCATTCAATAATTCCCAAGCGATGTATGACTCGTTTCCTTCCAAACGGAATTCACACGCATTGACGCAGACGGTTTCTTTGGATTTCACTTGGGGAAAAACAGTTGTTAAGAAGCTCGGTTCTACAATGTTCTCAGATGACGTCAACCGCTTGCGTGATGGCGTAGCCAGGTTCCGTCCCTTTGACTATATAAGAAGGGGATCAGCGCCCTTAAGGTAAATCCCTGTGAGGAGGATCTCCGGGTTGAAAAAGTTTTCGGTTCGTTAACGGGAATTGCTTTTGGAAATTGGAAGATTTATGGCGTTTCAATTTAAGTCTGACTGTATAGAGAAAGAACAGTAGCTTAGCAATTGATTCATATAAGCTTGGAGACTCAGAACGGACAAGGGTGTCTTAGAGGGGTCTCTGGCTTATTTCATAACTTACAATGAAGAAACAGTAACTATTATAATTATGAAACTTTTATTATTATTATTATTATTATTATTATTATTATTATTAACTCTCTGATCTTTATAAAAGAAACATTTAATTCACTCTAATCAATTATATTTATCTCGCCTAAATTCAAATTAAAAATCGTATAAGCCATTGTGTTTATTTTCTACTCTTTGGACTTTGATAACTGGGAAAAAGAAAATCACGGGTCCACACAGTACTCCACGATTGTGGGAATACGAAGAGTAAACTATTTCTGCATCCAAGAGTGCTAAGGTAATACCCTCTCTCGACTAACATCCTGCCTTTGCCCAAACTCGGGGAGAGGTGTTATTACATATATATATATATATATATATATATATATATATGATAAGAATGAACATTGCTTATATTTGACGAATAAATTAAACATTTTAAAGTAGTCACATTATAAATTTAATGGTTAATCTTTACTATAATTATGAAATGTGATTTAAACTGAATACCTCCCTCTCTCTCTGTCTATATATATATATATATATATATATATATATATATATATATATATAACGTGTGTATTTCAACTCAGCGATTAATATGATCTTACATTCAAGAAACCTCACCAGTATTGGTACCACGTTAAAACTGTAGGCTACCAGAACCCAATTCTGTAGTTTATTTTTCTCTGAAGCGTAATTTGTGCTATAGGTTTGAGGCACTGCGCAATTTGTTAAACGAATAGAGGAATAGAATGTTTATACGAAAACTAATTTTGAAGTGCAATACTGTTCATCGTTTTTCTCTTAAAAGTACATTCAAAACTTCTACTTTTACGTATTAATTTATATCATAATTCAGAGGCCTGGAAAGTTTCTTCAGAAAAATATATGAACTTAATTGTGTAGTAATGCTTAGTTAAGAATATTAAATTTTGTTTAATTAAATAAGATAATGTTTAATGTAAATCATTTACTAATAATTATGAAACTAATTGTTTAAAATGGGTAGGGTTGGTAATACTGAATAGGCTTTGAGTGGACTACCCTATAACGGTTTTCAGTCTTGAGGTGGACGCGATACGCGTAAGATTTAGAGCCATGTGATCTTAAAGTTAAATTGTTTTGCGCCCTCTCCGACCTAAATATATTTAGTAATATTTCATACTCGCATATCCCCTAATTAACTAAACCACTACATCTGGTGGCTAGTGGTGGTCTTACATCATATTTTGTGAGGCTTACCCACGTGTTAGGATTTCGATTAAAATTCTTAAAACACGGTATAATAACAAATAGCGTTAATGAATATTTTATTTCGATTATTAAAATATCTAAATGCAAATTTTACCCCGTTTGCAGGCAAATTTCGATTTTCAGGCCTTAAAATTTCATTGTACAAAAAAATTTAAAAATGGCGCTTCGCATCCTGATAGCGTCCCTGAAAAACTTCACGCCTCAAAAATTTAATTTCGTGAGAGTTCGTTGGATTCTGAAATTCATCGTTTGTTCCGTTATGTTCACAGTCTAGTGACTCAAAATTCTTAGTCGCGGTACAGACTCGGTAGAAAAGTTTGTCTGACTCCATATCGCGAGTCATTATTACGTTAAATTTCGTTCGGTCGGAGAGGGTATAGTTGAAAATTATCGTGCTGCCTGAAGACTCAATTTTCTTTTCTTTTCGTCTCTTCCACTGTATGCCTTTCAGCTTACCTTTTTATTTTTTGTTTAAAACTTTTGGAATTAGTGAAAATTGTAATAATCATAATAATAAGAATAATGATTTGTACGTAAGTGAATTTAGTTTAAATACAGTGATACACATTTTATATGTCCTTTCAAAATGTTTTAGCGAAAATTTAGAGAAATTTTCTGGGTTTCATTAGCAGATTTTTGATTATATTTCGATTGCCTGTATATAATAATAGGATTATTTGTTGATATAGATTTACGGGCTTTTTGCTTCGCTCGCTTCGCGCTATATAGGTTAAGTTACAGTTAAGGGACAAATCGAAAAATAAATCTTAAAGATATTAAAAATTGTCAGATTGGGCCGTATAGGATTGTGTTAAATTTCAAAAATAAGCTAAATTGGTTTAATGGAACTAGAGAAATTGTGTTGTGAAATTTTCTATAAAAGTTGTTTTGGATATTTTTTTATACTCATTAATTATATACAATTTGGTAGGTAAGCTGGTTATCTATTTTTTTTTCCTCTGTTTCTTTCGATTCATTTCACGACAATTCCGACATATTTGGTAAGATGGCTATTGTATCGTACGTAAGAAGAATTTCTTGTAGGCCTATCGTAAAATATTGTTCGGAGATTAACCGTTATTACGGTATGTCTATTGAGTAGTAAATTTTTAGTTATTTAACAAAATTTTCATTGGTTTAACATAAATAAGCATAGGATTTTTCTTTAATAAGCACAAATGTTGATGCTAAATTCTAAATTGTCTTTCCGCATAACATTGAATTTATTAATTAGGCCTAAAAGGCGGCAGTAAATTTTATTTTTATTTTGGCGGCCAATGTGAGTTACGGTACACATTTTACTAAATCTGGAAATTATAATTTTTTTGAATTACAGAAATTTGTGTAGAAAATTTTCTTTACGTTTTAGGAATTCATTCAATAATCAATTTTATTTGTACAAGTAGGCCGATTTTTATTTTTCTTGCCAGTTCAATGACAATGGTAAAATTTTTAGTTCAAATTTTCAAATTTAGATTTAAAAAGGATGTTTTAATTTGATATTTTAATTTGGAATTAGAAATGAAAAAAATGTCCTTTTTTTTTTAGTTTGAGCGTTTGAATGGAAAATATTACAAAAATTATGTCAGGATATAATGCAGTTTCATTCGGTTAGGGATATTTGTATAGAGGTTCGCTTACAAACAAAGCGACCGCTCTTAATTGTGCAATGTGTTGTTTTTGTTTACAGTGGGTGCGTGTATTTTTTTAGTGCATATGATCTATTCTTATTTAGTATAATTATGCAAATTTGTAGTTTCACTTGGAAACGATAAATTGCTGAGATTTTTGTGATTTGCAAACCATACTGAGGTTTCTGTTGAAGGAGAGAGTTGTATCTCAGGTGTGGTTTGCGAATTGCAAGTTCAATTCTTATGAATTTGACGTTTCAAGTTGGAATTACTGTAGTAAAATAATTTTTGGTAGTAATATTTAAATTTTTTTACTTTTTAATAACTGTTTAGAAAATTATTATTGTTTAAACCTTCAGTCGGAGTTAACTAGTGCATTTGAAACATTGACTCAAGTGTACACTCGGAAATGGAGCCTCCTAGATAGCCAGTAACGTTTCTGTGGCGTCTGTGTGCTCCTCCTCAAAGCAAAAGGGTTCATGATTGTCAGAGAATGGATGACATGAAGTTTCTGGGGTTCATTTCTGTCTTTTGTATTTAGAGGTATTGAGGTGATTTCTGACGATAGTTTGAACGATAATATTTCTTAAATTATACTAACAGTTACTATGTATGGGCGCTTTTATAATTATACTGTACAATTTTGGTTCGTACATTTTATTACTTTTTTTTTATCTTCTCTGCTGTAACTGCCATAAGTGACCTTATTGGTAGCTAGATTTGATTAAATTTTTGCGAAATTTTTTATACTTTTTCCGTGAATTTGGCCAGAGCAAATGTGTAGTTATTGTTTCGAAGTGAACTGTCGAGAAAATTCGATAAATTAAATATGAAATGATAAGCAGTACAGAAACACGTTTAGAATACTTTTTTTTCAAAATTTCGAGAAGACTCAGTTTGGGGTCAACCAAGTTGAATCCGAGTTCCATCAAGTGAGTTAGTCGACCGGATAGGTGATCGATCACCAATGAGAGAGAGAGAGAAGAGAAACCCAGACTGCGCAGGGACTTGGCGCAGGATGGTTTCGGAAGAGAAGAGAGAAGAGAGGAACCGAATGCGCAGGGAATTGGCGCAGGACAGTTCCGGAAGAGAAGAGAAATTTACGTCTGCAGGGTCTTGGCACACGAAAGTTTCGATCGAAGATGGTCTACTGGTATTTTTCGGGCAGTAGCTGGTCACGTTGCTCGAATGCTTCGCTAAATATGTGTCAACAAAGCGCGCGGTAGACAAGCCACGAGAGCTTGAACGGGCGCCTACGACTGTACTGTCCATACAGACATACAGTAGGTTCGTTGGGAAACGGCCTACGGCGGAGTCATCGTTTGATTGTTGCCAGTGGAAGAGTCTTTCAGCTGGACGTAGGAAGAGCAGCGTTCACCGACAAAAGTGGAGATGAGACAAGGCGAGTTTCTTCATCGACTTCTAGAATTGCAAATTCCGTCCAATTCCAGCGCGTGGTCCCGCTTTCAGATATCTCCCCCCCTGATCCTTTTAGAATTGGACGTCTCTTGTTTTTTTTTCGCCATTGGAGAGAGAGCGGAACCATTATAGCGTGCTGCCCTGTTGCATATTGATTGATGCAATCCCTTGCATTCTAGCGAAGTGAGCAGGAGAGCTGCGATTGAAAATTGAAATCCGTTGTCAGCGTGCGGAGTGTCATCTAAACAACGTCCAGCAAATAAATGTACTGATTATTATCTAATGAAATTATAAGTGAAAAGGGTGCGATTATTGCCCATAATTGTTGTGTTTTTCGTGAAATAGTATGTGCGCTCTTGGTCAGAATTTTATGTAAACTTTTTCTGATTTTTTTTCTATGTTGCCCTGATAATAACTGTATAACTATACAAATAATTGTTTCGAATGTAAAGCGATCGTTGATGAGAAATCGCTGGAATAGATTGTGAACTTGAGATTTGTGTAGCCACTGTAAGAAAATTTTCCGTTATTTTTTTTGGCATGTATAGATTAGTTACAGGTTGTAATTTAATTATTAGAGTGAAATGTTATTTTATGCAAATGTGAAAATTATAAAGTTTTCGGTTTTTATAATATGATACAATATATGTATGGGAATTGTCATTCTATTATTTCTTGTCTATTTCTAAACTTTGAATTGTTAAAAAAAAAAAAAAAAAAAAAAAATTGCAAAATATGTAAGTTTGTTGAATAAATTTATTGACATTGTTAAACGATATTAATAAGTTTTACTAATGGAAAAACTTATTTTCAAGGGGGTGATGCGAGTGTAGTAATGCTTAGTTAAGAATATTAAATTTTGTTTAATTAAATAAGATAATGTTTAATGTAAATCATTTACTAATAATTATGAAACTAATTGTTTAAAATGGGTAGGGTTGGTAATACTGAATAGGCTTTGAGTGGACTACCCTATAACGGTTTTCAGTCTTGAGGTGGACGCGATACGCGTAAGATTTAGAGCCATGTGATCTTAAAGTTAAATTGTTTTGCGCCCTCTCCGACCTAAATATATTTAGTAATATTTCATACTCGCATATCCCCTAATTAACTAAACCAATTTCGAAATTAATAAAACGTAATAAGTGTTAATGAGTGTTAATATACCTTCCCCCGTCCCTCTGCTTTCTAACGGTCTTTTAGAGTCAGAACTCGGCGTCGCTACCGGAATAATTATACTGCACGGCGAAAATGAGTAACGAGAGTGTACAGTTAAATGAAATAAAGAGCAATAGAGATATAGTAAAGTAGGAAGAAGCGTAAATAAATAATGAAGAAAATAAATAATAAAACGTATCACTACAATTGTGACCTAAAAATAAATTAAAAATTTCTGTTTACGTCCGTACCTTTTTTTTCTTAAAGGACCCGGGCGGAACTGGATCGTGTTGTAGACACGTTTCGTAATAGCTTTGAAGAAACTCAAATCGACGACAGTGAGTTGAATACGGGGGTAGAAGTTTTACAGGACACTCGGTCCTACGATTGCCGGGTCGTCGGTAAAGTGATGTAAGTTTATCTTTTTTCTTGTGTGTGTGTGTGTGTGTGTGTGTGTGTGTGTGTGTGTGTATGTGTATGTGTGTGTCGGGTAAGATTAAGACTCGTATTTTAAAACTTTTATTAAATGATAAAACTATGAGGATTGTTTTATAAATTAATACATAATAGTGTTCACTGTATACAACACACTTTTACTTTATGTGGCTTTCAATGTTTCTCACACATATAGGAGTGATATTGATCTCATTTATATAAATATCCAACTTAAATTAGTTACAGGATTAGGGTCCAATACATTTTAAATAAGCTACAGAACACAATCCTCGTCCTTAAACGTTGCAGAAACTAATATTATTGGGGGGTACATTTTATAATTTTACATAATATAGTCCTTTAAGCTATACTGTACATATTGTTACAATAATTAATTGATGAAATTACAATTATATATATATATATATATATATATATATATACATATACACACACACACATAAAACTTCACACAATACACCGAGTGCCTACAAACGGGAACCGGTTTTTTATCTGGGTGTATACCAGGTCATCATTCCGTTCGGCGTCACACAAGTCGAATAATATTAAAAAATATGTAAATTCATTCCCGCGGGCCATATGCATGAGACAGCGCAAACTGTACATGCCACATACGTTGCTGTAATAGCTCTGGAATCGGCAAGGATTCCAGATTATTTGGGAAATTTTCAATTGATCGAGAAATTTTACAATATCTTACAAGCAGTGTGAGAGACTGTACAAGACCCCTACTTATTTTAGGGTTGTCAGGAACAGCGTATCTCTCCGTCCGCAGTATAAGGGCTCTTTACGCGAGTTATGATAAAAGTCGAAAATGTGGAAGGCATCATGATTTGTGGAAGGGATGTCTCGAGTTTGCGGATGATATAGTGAAGCATTGTAAGGAATGCCACATGGTGTGCGAACAGTGTAAAAGCTCCAAATGTGAAAGTCGTGTAGTTGAAGCTGAGAAGAGGAACTGTAATGTGTGTAGACGCACATTTTTCAGTAATAACTTTTTGAATTCCATAAATCAATTGGCACGTGCAGGAAAATGAGAATCTGTGAACGTGGTATGTTTCATATGATGACTAATTGGTCCTCTTTCTTTGTTCTTCCAGAAGCGGTGAATTCCTGGATGAGGGTGACGCCTCGTTCAGCCGTATCGTTAGTGACCACAAGGCTCTCCGCAGGCGTCTTTCAGGCTTTGTAGGTGTCCAACTCCGGCCAGTGCGCTGGGTCGGTCGTCAGGAATCCGGGGTCGATTTCCAGGTAGATCTTCTTGGTCGTGGTGGTGAAGAAAGTAGGAAGGTCTTTTCCAGCTGCCTTTACAGGAGTGAGGATGGAGAGAGGTGATGGTTCATCTGAACCCTGAACCCCACTCATATTGGTGACCATTTCCCTCTTGTCATCCACTGAGATCTCCTCGTCGAAGAGGGCCAGGCCAACCGTGGCTTTAGACACGTAACAGAGGTGTCGGCCGAAAGACTTCATGGCTGCGTCCCTGATGACCGATTCTCGTGTTGTGAAAGTGTCTTAAAGAGGATGAGGTCCATATGAGGGGCAACTGATGGGCTCGTGGCCGTGAACCACGCTCGAATGTAGTACTCGACGACGAACACGCAGAGGTGGCCGAGGTTGATCCAGATCTCCGTCCTGTTCTGTCCTCGGGAGATGGATGGTCGCTGGGTCATGGCTTGAGCGAACTGGTACCTGAAGATCCATATCTTCAAGACATAAATCGCCTTCGCCATCCACCTGGCCCGATGGAATGCGGCTGGAGCCATGAAAGCGACAGAGGAACGACCATAAGGCACATCTCCCAGAAAGATTACTGCCAACTCCAGCAGTTCCTTATTGTCGTCTCGGGGTTGCTGGACGCGGAGTTGTTCTTGGGCGAACTTGAGGATGTCTTCTCGCTATGACTCAACCGTCGATGCCATGGTATCATCGTCGAGTGCATTTTGGAGCTCCTGTTGTCGAACCTTCGGCCAGAACTCCCTGAAGTTAAGGAAGAGGGAAATGTCCGGACTCTTCGACTGTTCCATGACCAAAGCAGAGAACACGGCCTCCAACAAAATCTCGAAAACGTGGTGACGAGAGGCCAGGGAGAGGAGATCCCGTTCCAGCATTTGCTCAATCCGCGGGCACACACCTCCTTTGGCTCCCGTATTCACTGCTGTCGTGTCGAAGCAGAGGGACTTGATGCGATCCTTGAGGCTCCATTCGTCCAGAACCTCTCCAATGACCGTTGCTGTTTGATCAGCATTCCCATCAGTGAGCTTGGGGACCGCCAAGAGTTTCTCCACTCCCTCACCGGAGACTAGGTGGACAAGTGGTCGATTCTTTCCCGACCAGATAAGTCAGACATCAGCTTCTCGTCCCAGTGGAGAGTGAGGGGAACAGTGGGGGAAAAGCTAAGCCTCAGCTCCGCGGCCAAAGCTGTGCGATGAGCAATGCGTTTCCTTCAGATAGTGCTTGGACTAATGGCCAGCTGCTCCACATCGTGACCAAGATAGGATGCAAAGGGACCAGGACATGAGCTGCTTTGCGATCGCTGAGTTGGGTCCGGTCGAGAGCTGAAGCCACCTGACCGCTGATGACGAGAAGACCTCAGGGCCGCTTTAGAGGACAGCATGGTCCTCGTCCTCGGGTAGGCGAGGGCATTGGCGAGTCTCCACTGTCCGACAAGGGAGTGGAAGAAGACGACTCAAGTTCCACCGTGGCACTCTGAGCAGCTTGGTCTTCCAGAGATCGCTTCTGCCGTCGTTCGTGCTGAGCTCACTGCTCCTTCTTCGATGTCTCCTTCTTCTCCCAGGAATTACGGACTCTGGCCATGCTTCCTGGTCGCCCAGGCCGACGTTGAGCGATAAGGAAATCCTTATCCTCTTTAATCTTCATGAGATTGAATGCGTCGCGGGTGGACGACGTCGAAGAATTCCTTCAAACTATTCTGAAACTTCCCCCTATCTTCGACTGCCTTTCCAGAAGTTCTTGACAAGCTCTTCTTCAAGCTCATGTGCTCTGCATGGAGCTTCGTGACTTTCGCTAAAAGATGGGAGAAGTGAATTATTTGGATCTTAGCTTTGTCCCAGACTTCTGCACCTATTGCGCCGTTAGCTTCACACGTTACTTCAAAGAGGCTTCATGTCCGTGATGGTGAAAGAGGACTCGCAACACTTCACTACGACTGGGTAACTTCGCTTCCGAGAACTCGGGCATCGGCTTACCCACCAGTCAGATGGCTGAGGAAGATCGAGTTAGTCATTCACAAAGAACCCCTGAGGAAAGAGAAGAAACGGGTGAGATCATTTTACATCAGCAAGGTCTGGAAGTATTCACGAACATGAAAAAACATCAAATCAATCATAAAATACACATACCAGAGACTCTTGAGCTTGGATTTATGGAAATGGGCTCTCGTATAGGTGAGCCGCTCCATACAAACCTTCAAGTGCCATGCGCGACTCTTAAACAGTCTTCGATCGACCTGAAGGTTTCACCACGACATTTTCTCACCAAATGGATAAAAATGGCGGGTTGCGCGAAGATGATAAAAAACTTTCGTTTTTTTGGCGCACCCTAGACTGTATATTCTTGCCCATAACGGCGCAAAATTTGACACACAATTCCTTTATAAGGAACTGCTTGAGCACAAATCATCGGAGATATTTACAGGCCTTTACCTTGAAAAGAGGAAACAAATTTATATAGATGCAAATAAGAGGTAATGTTCAGTTTGAAGACACTTTATTATTCACACCTAGTTTAGCCAAGCTACCCAAGGTGATGGGCGTAGCCGCCGAAGTTTCAAAAGGGTATTTCCCTTACACTTTTCTCACTAGCGACACTTTAAATTACGTAGGCCTACCACCCCATAAACATTACTTTAACTATGCCAACATGAGTGATAGTGAACGTGAAGATTTTGACCGCTACTACAACAGTTTTAATGAAGATATTCCTAACAATATAGCAGATGAATGTGAAGGTTCTTGCGTGAATGATGTGCGCGTGCTTTGAGTATGTTTCCAGGCCTTTAGAAGGATGTACATAGACCGGTTCAACTGCGACCCGGTACAAGCCGCAACCATGATCGCCTCATTGTGCTTTATGGTGTTCAAGAACAACTTCATGCCTAAAGACACACTAGCCGTCATTCACAGAACAACCCACGCAGTTATGGGCATAATACTGTACACCTACAACAACAGACCGGTGTATACATAAAACATGCCCGCAAGTGGCCATTAAAGTCATTTGTCGTGCATTTTGGGTGGATGGGCTAAGCGAAGACCGTGCCACTGGTGAGAAGATTGCGTACTCCTTTAACGGTTGCTGGTGACATGGATGCCCTGGTCCTGAGTGTGGAATCGTAGGAGATATCCATGGTAGATCTCCTGCCGATGGTCTTGCACGGACCCGCGCCCGCGATCAGCTTATAAGCTCCCAGTTCACTCATAAGGTCTTGTGGGAGCATGAATATGATGCACGGATGGAGACAGATGGGCAGTACCGCGAAGAAATAAACACCATCAAACGCTTAATGGTGTTGGATCCTTTCAAATGCGGCGATAGCTTGTTCGGTGGACGTATAAACCCCTTCAAACTATACTTTCCACCTGCGGAGGACGTGAAATTCCATTACTACGACTTCTGTTCTTTATACCCCTACGTGATGAAGAACAATCCTACCACGTAGGTGCACTTGAAAAACTTGTGGGTCCGCCCTGTCTACCATCGAAGAGTTCTCAGCTAATTTGAACGAGAACTATTTCGGCCTTTCTTTCGTAGATGTGCTCCCCCCTCGCGACTTATGGATGCCGATTTTACCCATCGTTATAGACCACAAATTCATGTTTTCCCTGCGCATGAAGTGCGCAGAGAAGAACAATGGGGCCTGTAATTACACATCCAACCAGCGAAGATCAGAGGCGTATATACAAGTCCTGAACTGTCCCTCGCCGTTCGTCACGGTTACAGAATATTGAAGATATATGAGGTGTGGAGGTTTCAGAAGCTCCCCAACCTTTTCACATCATATATTTAAACACTTTTTTGAAGGATAAGGTAGAAACATCAGGGTACCCGCAAGGAGTTGAGACCGAAAATGAAAAATCGGCGAATATTCAGCACTACCGTGATCGTGAAGGGATACAACTTGACGGGCCCAAATTGTAAAAAAAAACCAGGCAAGAGCTTTAGTGCAAAGTTGTGCCTAAATAGTCTTTGGGGGAAATTTGCTCAGAATACAGAAAGGGGAATGTCCATCTAGCACAAAGTTATAACGAGGTGTGGGATTACGCCAACGCTCCCAATAAAGAGGTCATGGAACTCGTGAATGTGGGTAGTACGTACATAATAAAATACAACAGAACCGAATTGGCTACAGATACATCACGTGTTACAAACATACCTGTAGCCAGCTTCACAACAGCATACGCCCACATCAAACTTTGGGGTCTACTGCATTCTCTTGGCGGAGGGTTCTGTACGCAGACACAGATAGTTTGATATTCACGGAGAGGGAGGATGAATACATGCCACCTATTGGGGAATTCCTTGGAGAGTTGACTGATGAGATCAAGGATGAGTATGGATATAGTGCCTACCCTGATTCTTTTGTCTCAACCGGTCCAAAAACTTATGGGGTACTGGTGAAAGTGGGGCAGGAAGTGAGATATATCGCGAAGACGAAAGGCATCACGCTTAACCAGCCGAACCAGCGGATCGTTAACTTTGATTCGCTGAAGGAGCTAGTGAGCTTAGAAGATGAGGGTGACCAACCACCCCAACTGACTGTGGGGACTCACAATTTTCGGGCTCTGAAACTGGGGGTCGTGAAGGAGCTTGGGGGGACGAAAGTGTGTCGTAACACATATAAGAAACGTTACCAGGTGCCTGGCACCTACGATACTGTTCCCTTTGGATACCTCGAGGCGTGAATATTGCTGTCATATTAATGTATATTTACTTGTTGACGATATGTTTATTTATTTATTACGTGTATTTGAATATATGCCATGAATTGGAGACTATTTACTTGTTGACGCTGTTTATTTATTTTTCTACTTAAAATAAATCATGTTTCAGTTAGCGTTTCATTTTCTCCTTTGTGTGTGTGTGTGTGTGTGTGTGTGTGTGTGTGTGTGTGTGCAGGAAAAAAGCTAAGCACCGCCCACTGTATGGCGCAACCCAATCAAAGGGGTCACGTGACTCCCGCTACTAGCTGGTCATATCTCTGCCCTGCGTCCTCAGTTGACCTCAACAAGCCCTGTATCTCAGACGTGTATTTTACCTGTTGAAGAATTCTCACGTAGCCGGAAAATAGTGATGGCGACTTTTAATATTGCGTGCTTGACAGTCATGAAGTGGTATTCGATAAAGTCTACAGATGTGGTGAACACTCAAAGAATCCCTAGTCCTCCCTCCTTTGAGGCTGTTAAGGCCACATTGAACCGCGCGAAGCGTGAGAAGGAGGTCCAAATACTCTACGGGTATTCTGGCGAGAGTATTGTGGGCTTTCGTGGTTCAAACGATGTAATGGACTATGTCATAGGACTAAACTGCGTAAAGGCGCACATACACCGCGAAGTGGAAGAAGCATCACGTGCAGAAGAGAAACAATGGTCTGGGTTGTGAACCTTGTTGACGAATGGTATGACAAGCGGTATTATGTCATGTTACATCACACCTAGTACGCATACCCTGCGGCTGAGAATATAAATCTTGTAATTATGGATAACCTAAAAAATTTATAGCATTACGTTCATTTACAGTATATCATGATGAAGTTCGCAGTGATGTTGTGGCTAAAGGCTTGTTCAAGTTTTTAATATAGTTTAGGGATGAGTATCACTTGTTACGCAAAAAGGACAGATATAGACACATGTTTGAAATGAGCGCCGGATTGTTAATGTCTGGAGAAAATGAACGAAGATGTATGGTACGCGTTCCGATAAAACATTAAATCCGTTATTACTTCATGTATCGGGAAAAATTCTCTAAACGAGTGTCCGGTATAATGGGTTACAAATATTCATATGATTCTTTCATGTTGAAACAACCCCGTGCACGAATCACTAACGCTTGGTATGACGCGCCCGTGTGACTCATCCCCCACACCTCCCGCCGAGCCAAACTGCGTACCGGTTATTCATAATCACCTCAGAGCTTGACCCAACTGGACGTGCGCTCCTCACAAAAGAAAACCAATATGCGATGGAGCTTCCGTTGAGCAGTATCCTCAATGCCGTATACGATGTGTCCGTGATGAAGTCAGTGCGTGTGTTCAGGCGTAAAACCGGCGCTATTAATTATGTACTTGAAACGAGTTTATACAATCAAACAACTCTGGTAAACGGAACGTTATTTATTTAAGTGTTGAGGAGCTGAACAGAATCTTCGTGGCGGTTGAGAAGTGGGGCGAGGACCGTTATAAAATACCTGTAGGTGTAGGCACAAAAAGAGAGCAGATTAGTGATGCTCCCTCATACGCTGTTATTTGTACGTTGTGTATAAATCGAGACCAGCCATGCATTTGATATACGGTTGATGTGGAAGAAGGCATCTGACAATAACGTTCTTATCCCCACGCGAAACCGTTTTATTCTCGACAGAATGTTTGAAGTCGTCGGTTTCCGCAAGCTAAAGCCTATATTAGACGCGCGTGCTACCGATATGCTTATTTTGACACGGTTCTTGAATAGGCGTCCACCGCTCTGCTTGACGGATTTACCGAGTATAGGACCGAACAAGACGAGAATGGATTGGAACTGATACATATTTAAAAAGTATAGACTCTTCGAAATATCTTGAACTTTGGTACAAAAGACTTGAGCGGTACAGGGCTGAGCTCACCTACACTGTTCACCCTGAAAAACTATTTCTTTATATCATGGTCAGTTCTCGGCACGATTTAGAAGATTACTTCAATTGTCGATATGCGTTGTGAAGAAGAGTTGTTCACGGTTGAAAAGCTCTTGGAAAGAATAAACCCTCGTTTGGAAAGGAGTGTTTATAAACTTGAATTTAATGATGTTGTGGCAAACGATGCCCTCTTTGTGCGTCCTTTTGAATGTATTCTATCCGTGTTTAAAGAGCGTGATAACTTGTCAACCAATTGTAAAGTGGGTATAAAAATAGTGTTAAACGAGCTGAAAGCCCTTTATATTGAATATACTGTAGAGATCCATATACCTTGAGTGGTGAAATAATGTTAAATCGTATTTACTTACAAAGCAACGAGGATGTAACTGTAGACTTGATCACATGCGAGTTTAGTATTTTATTTAAACTCGGTAGAACATAAAGCGCGTATTTTTTTGATGTACATACATATATATTATCCATGTATTGGAATTCTTTTGCACTATTATTTTTGAAGTTTATATATCGAGTGGCCCAAAAAAACGCCTTGCGATTTGAACATCAATAACTTAAAAAATATGCAGTTCACACTTCGAAAATTTGCATAACTTTTACCTCAATCTATTGATAAGCCATCATGAAAATTTCAGACCTCTATATAAAATACTTTTTCCACAGCTGACGGAACAATGAGGTATGGTGGAAAAATCGAATATCATGAACTGAAAAAATTTTATTATTCACATCTTATCAACAAATATGATCAATATGTTCGCCGTCCTGCTTACAAACTGATCTTGACCTTTTCTTCCACATGATACATTTTCTGATTTCTGCTAATGTTATTTTGTCCCAACATTCGAGTATTTTTTCCTTTAATTGCATTTCTGTAAACTTTTCAGTTTGGCCTTCATAAATCTTCTCTGCTAGAGTGTTCCATATGCAATAATCCATGGGATTGCAGGGGCCAGTCGTTTTTTCCAATGAAGTTGACTACATTCTGTTGTAGATAATCCTGTGTGAACTTGCTAGTATGAGCTGTAGCACCATCTTGTTGGAGTATGAAATCGTTTCCATAATACAGACGCCGACAATCTGGCAAAAGATTCTCCTCTAAGAGATTTACATAGGTTTCTGAATTAATTTTTTTATTTTCTGAAATGAAATGAAATAAATTTTCGTCTTTCTATTCCACGATACACCTGCTAATACCATGATTTTTTTTGGAAAACCGACTTGTCTGGTGGTAAAGTCTCGATGGAGGAATGTCTTTCTTACGCCACCATAAACAACATCGTTCCGGGAGTTTCGAGCAATCTCGATGGTGAAATATTTTTCATCTGTAAAAACGATTTTTTTTAACATCATTGGAGGAAAATCTATCAAGCAATTTTTTACAACGAATTTTTCTTTTAGCTCTTACATTGCTGTCACGTCTTGAAACATGGATCCTTTTAAGTGCTTTAAGTCCTACCGTTCTCTGCATTCTTTGTATGGAACTTCGACTGATACCTAAGTTTCTTGCAATTTTCCTCTGAGAGCATTGTAACCCAGGTCGATCCTCTTGAGATAGGGTCATCATTTCGATCATTGCTGTATTGTCTTGAGTGTAAACTGTTTTAGGCCGACCACTTCCACGCTTCCGTGCCGTTGAACCGGTTGCTTTAAGTTTTGTAATTATTCTATTCACAGACGTAACATTACAAGTTATTCCTGGAAATTCCCTTAAAATTCTTGCCCTAGTCCATCTTTTTTCCAGGAAACACTTTACAACCACCGCTTTTTCACCATAATTTGAAGGATAAGTTTAAAAAACAGTATTTAAGATGGGCGTAGCCTATATCATCTGACGTTTTTCAGAGACTAACAGATTATCCATAGGCTTAGGGAAACTACTACAAGTCTTAGAATAGTTGCCAGGTACAGCTATACACATTTAGGATTTAGGATATTCGTTTTTTTCACCATACCTCATTGTTCCAGCTGTGGAAAAAATATTCTATGTAGAGGTCTGAAATTTCTATGATGGCTTATCAATAGATTGAGGTAAAAGTTAAGTAAATTTTGGAAATGTGAACTGCATATTTTTGAAGTTATTGATGTTCAAATCTCAAGGCGTTTTTTGGGGCCACCCGCTATAAGTGTATATTTTTGGTTGCGCGTACATATATTAAACGTGTATATAGATTTCTCCTGTACTATTATTATTTTTGATTCTTATATATAAGTGTGTAGATGCGTGTTCATATATTAAACGTGTATATAGATTTCTACTGTACTATTATTATTTATGATTGTACATATATGTAGCGGGCAGACAAAGGAATTCCTTACCCCGCCATTCTCAAACATCATGAACTCAAAACAAAGGCTATACACGTCGGCATGAAACAGACCCACAGAGGAAACACAGATTCTGTGGTTTTTCCCAAAGCGACCACCAGAGGACGTCACCAAGACCTATAAAATGCAGATTCTTCCTCAAATCATCCTCGCTTCTCGCTTGCCATTTTCTCGTCTTGGTCGTACCCTCTCACTCTCAGCACCTTCGTCAGTAGCACCATTCGTCAGCCATCCGCTCCCCGGCCTACGCCGAAGAGCTGCCTGCTGCTCCTCCAAGGCTCCGGTCGAGCCTACATGAAGTCTATCATGAAGTAAGGCTCTCCGCTCTTTACTTCTCGTGAATCTCTTGTTTCACGTAGCGCCGTTCGATCTCAGCCGGCCTCAGTCCCTCAAGCAACACCTTAACAATACACGAAACGAATCAACACTTGAGGCGACCTACAATTTCATCCCGCTGGAAGCAAACATCACTCTACCAGCGTCATCCTTCTGGCCCTGGCTTCACTCATCCTGCACCACAATTCGATAGTATCTCAACGGGCCCCCAGCACATCCTCCTTCACGCAGGCCCTCAACACGTCTTCAGCGTTTATTCAGCGTCGCGGTAAGCCTCTTTTCGGCCCTCACTCGGCCTACAGTGTTTTGTTACGTCGTGCTTTCACAAGCTCTGCCTAATCACGCAGGCCCTAAAAAGTGTCTTCAATACCGTTCAAACTCTCCCGTTAAGACCGCAGTAGGCCTATTTCAAGTGTCGTACCAACATCGTAGTTTTGTATCACCGTTATTGTGATCATTCGTATAATTTACTTATCGTGCATCCTATTGTTTATGTGCTTTTTTATGCATTTCATTCTTGACGGCCTAATCCATTTACTGAACCAACCGTACGTGCATTCATTCAGTTGTCAATAGGCTTTCATTATTTATTCTGTGTCCCCTTTTGCATATCTCATTAGCCTATCTAAATTAGTGTATTACTTAACAATTGGTCTGTATAACCATTCCCTCCTAATACTCAGTCATCCTTAGCATAATAAAAATGCCGTTATATAATTGTTAATCATCATAAATACCTTTCTTGAACTGTTAATCGCTGTGAACAAACAATTGATTCATTTTCATAATTAAACACAAAACAAGGTAATTTCTCTCTCCTTATTAAATATTGTTTGTTTGGGCTGTAAGCCCATACTGGTGACCCCTAATTATTCATTTCAATATCATTCATAAATTATAGTAAGCCTACTTTCTTAGCCACATCAACTCGGTGATCCGTAGGCCACTATAAATTGGTGACTCCAACCTTATCATTAACAATCAATCATTATCAGTCAATTAACCATTATCATTATTATAGTGCCAACTTTATGCTATAAACCGGTAACATCAAATTGGTTAACCGTAGGCTACTATATATATATATTCCTCGCTTAAAGTGTGTATTTTTGGTGTATATAGATTTCTTCTACTATTATTATTTTTTAGTGTAAATTTATATCCTATATATTCCTCAAGCTGAATAAATGTATGCTAAATAATTGATTCCATGTTAAATAACTCGTTTTACGACTAAACAGAATGACGTAGTTGTTTTATTATTCAAAGTATATATAAGCGATATTGTCTGATTTAATTCTACGCCAAAATTAACGGCACTACAAAAGTTATTAATATATACATATACATGCATTGCCTTCTAAGCCGACTGGGACTGTCAAGAACGTCATTATACGTTGAGCTGAGAACATTTCTCCATTAATATATACAAATAAATAGCGCAATCTGGAAACTATTCTTATGGATTGCCTCGTGTGTGTGTATATATATATATATATATATATTATATATATATATATATAGTGCCTTCTAAACAAGCGAACTGGCTGATTAAGCCTTCTAAACCAGCTGAGGAAGTCAAGAACTTCAGTATGCGACGAGACATGCCAGTGAAAAGATCTCCTCCTCTCTCTTAGGTTACCTTCCTAAGTCAGGACAGGTTAGGGTACCCCTTTTGGGGGGAGGCCTTGGGCCAACCCCCTTCATGCAGGGGACCAACCCCCTCCCCATGGGTGCCAACCTCCCTCCCCCACGGGTGCCAACCCGCACCCCCTTGCAACATTGATCATCAAGCATTGCAATTGATTTGCACTCTATCTTTTTTGCGGTCATACTACTTAGGGCCACTGTCGATGGGTCTCGTCCATACGCAGAAGCAGCCGCCGTCAGGATGTATGCAGCACTGCGAGCAGTGGTCTTGGTCCGATCCAATGCTGCGGCTATCGCTGGAGTCAACGGGACTCCGGAGGCTCATCGTCACTTCGGAGGTGCCGCCATGGAGGTAGAAGGACCCGCTGCCGTAGAGTCCTCATCGCTCGCCGTCTCATGGGCGCTGCTACTGGAAGAGCTTTCCAGCTCCATCACGTTGGTTTCTTCTTGGCGGCGTTTCATGTCTTGTTTCTGGCGTGCTGTCTCAGTGCGGCTTCTGCTCAACTTCCGAGACTCCTCCGCCAGCTTCTTATCCACTCCCATCATGCAGCCCCACCTTCCTTTCTCCCTATGCGCCATCAGGAACTCCTTGTCCTTTTCATTTTTATCGAGTTGTTGGCATCGGTATAGGCGACGTCGAAGAGTTCCTCCAATTTTTGAAGGAAAGCCTCCCTCTTCCTTTTTTCTGCCTCCGACTTCCTACTCTTCGTCTTTCCAAGACCCCGCCACTCTTCATAGAGACCCTCAATCTTCGAAATCATGTTTCTGTTTGCCGTGGTCGGAATCCTGGTCCTCTCCCAAAAGTCTTCCACACCTCGGCAAACAGTCGTTGCAGTCTCACGGAAGGACATTTTCTCCTTTCGGAGCTGGTGGAACAGGCGCTGGAGTACTTCTCCCGAAGAAGGAAGCTTCCCGTCAATCAATTCTTTTCTTGGCTGGCCAACTAACCACACTTCACTAGACGTCCTTGTCGATGCCATTTTCGAGATTCACCTGAGGAAGAAGGAACACTCCGTTAACGCACAAAACAGCAGCAACCAAAAGATAGAGTTACAATGTTCTGAACTCAAATGTGCAGGCGGAGACAAACAAACACCGAAAGTGCAAATACTTAAACTTGTCGATGACCGATGAAGGTCACTGAAGGTCGTTGAATTTTTCCCCTTATGGGGGAAACATTGAGATAATATAGCAGATAATATAAGCCGATTGAGCTAAAATTTTGCCTGCAGCACTTTTTTTAGACTAGTAACAATATCCAGGGGTAGCCGCATTGAATTTCGAAAGTTCAAAAATAAGGACCACTCTGATGTGGCACCAGTAACTATCCGTTTACGGAGAAAATAAATATATAGTTTCAATAAAGACTATTTTGTATGTATAATTTAAATATATAAAATAGTTTTTCTTTTAATTTAATTTAGACCTAAAAGCTTTATAACACAATAATTTAATAAGCTTAATTACTATTCTCAGCGTCTTTTATAGTTCCCATAAAAAATATATCCATTAAAATACTTGCAAATTGTTGGGGAAAAACATAAATATATATATATATATATATATATATATATATATATATATGGAGAGAGAGTGAGAGAGAGAGAGAGAGAGAGGCCTTAAAGACCTTTCGGTCCACTCGGCTAGGTTCTTGTTATCAAAGTGGTTCATTTTTAACTATTCTAGCATTAGTAGAAAAATGGATAGAAAAGCATAAAGCTCTCTGTCCACCCTCCGCGAGAGGAAGGTACGGAAAAAGGTTGAAAAAATACTTTGACCCTGGAAAAGTAGTCAAGGAAATTTTACAGGAAAGAGGAGAATATATAAGCTAGCTCTACAATTACGCCATATACACATAGAAATCGTACACTAGATAGCACCGTTGTATAAACTATCTAATAATATATTTATGCTGCCCTTATATCAGCCACTCGGTATCGTCACCAAAACCTCGAACATAGGTTTTTTCATTTTATACAGAATATTTACAGCTCTATTTACTGAGCTACCGGTCCAACAAAGACCCCATGGCCCACTCCAGGCTAGCCGTAAAAGGACTGAGAGATGTAAAAGTTAAACTCTCCATATGAACACCCATGTACGCGCAAAGCCATCACGCCGGCAAAGTGACGAGATGCTTCTATAGAAAAGGTGTTGAAACAGGAATTGAGAACAGAAATCAGATTATCTAAACCATGCCCTTACCCGTCACGTGCATCCAGCCACCAAAGAGAGAAAATAAAAAGAAATTGTGACGTCAGAAACGCAACTTCACCTCACCTAATCCATGCTATACTTTTGGGGGGAGTTCCTTATGAAACTATGTAATGTATTTCTACGAAATAGAGAAGAGAGAATGCGTGTAAAAACTATAAAAGATTTTACATTGGTTAGTTACCCATAGTCCTTAAAATAGTGTTTTTCAACCTTTTTGTGTTGGTGAACACTCAAACCTGAATGATGCAGGAACGTACTTCAACTGCAAAAGCAGCTCCAAGATTATTTCCCACTTGACGGGTAAGGGATGGATACTTAATACATTCAATGAAAGGGTGGTAGAGTCTGCCGAACTCACAGGACGTCTGTACGATAAAATTATTAAACTTTCTTTTGAGAAGACTACAGTTGTCATTCCCGACAGAAAATTTATGTAAATTTTGGATAGCACGGTAAAGTAAGTATCCAGAACTTTTTTTAATTCCATTTGCGACTTCATTTTTTTTATACAGGAAGGAGGGGCCAAGGGCAAATGCCCGCAAAAGGCCCATCCCGCAGAAGAAGAAGAGAGCCAAAATCAAGGTCTGGAATTTTCGAGATGCCTAGACACTCAGCGTTTGAAAGATGGGAGGTCATAGACGGGAGTAAAGATGGATTGAGGAAGATTGTTTCAGAGTTAACCGGTTGAACAGATGGAAGACTGAAAGTACCAATTAACCCTTGCATTAGATAGTTGGACAGAAAAGGAATGAGAATGTGTAGAAAAGTCTGGTACTGCGTGCTCTCCTTAAAGGAGGAGGCATGCAGTTAGAGTTCAGAAGAGCAATGTCCGTTATGATAGCAATAGTGAAGAGAGAGTAAGGCAACATTGCAGCGAAGAGAGAGAGATTGAAGACAATCAGTAAGAGGTGGGGAATTGATGAGACGAAAAGCCTTTGATTTCACCCGGTCAAGTACTGCTGTGTGGGTTGAACCACCCAACACATGAGAAGCATACTCTATACAGGGGCGAACAAACCCCTGTTCAGACACAGCAATTGAGTGGGGGTGAAGAAACCGCGGAGGCAGTACAGCACACCTATCCTCTTAGAAGCTGTTTTAGAAAGAGAGTATATGTGATGTTTCCAGGAAAGATCACGAGAAAAGGAAACACCAAGAATATTAAGAGAAGAGGAAGGATTCAGTCGTGTGAAAGAAAGTAGTGTGGAAGATTGTGACGAGTAGACAGATGGAGAAACTGAGTTTTTGAGGCATTGAAAGCCACAAGGTTTTCTCTCTACTCCAATCAGATATAGCAGAAAGATCAGAGGTCAGGTGTCCCATAGTCGTCCTACGCGAACCACGAAGCGACTGCTGTGAGTGACGCTTTGGAAAGCGGGTGGAGAAGTGAAGAGTGAAATAATCGGCATAGGAGTGAATAGGACAGGAAGTGCGAATTAAAAGATCATTAATAAATAAAAGGAAAAGATGGGTGATAGGACAGAACCCTGAGGAACACCATTGTTAATAGCTTTAGGAGAAGAACAGTGGCCATCTACAACTGCAGATATCGATCGCCGAAAGAGGACAGTTTCGAAATTAAAGATTTGTGCCCGACTCTATCAAAAGCTTTCGATATGTCTAGCGCAATAGCCAAAGGTTCACCGAAATCCTGAAAGATGACCAAGAGTTAGAGAGATATGCAAGATCGCCAGTACAGCGTCCCTTGCAGAATCCATACTGACGATCTGAAAGAAGATTGTGGGAAGAAAGGTGGTTAAAAATCTTGGTCTTGCGTATTACAACACGGCTGTATTCAGTTAAATAACTACCAACTTTAGATTAAACTTGTTTAACAATCAAATTTAAATTGCTTGTGCATTTTACTTAATCGTATCATTACATTATAATTATATTATTGTATCATAATTGTGTCTTCCTTAAGTAAACAAAAATTTATCATTGTCAAAAATTTCATTTTTTGCATTGTAAGTGGTTTAGTGAAATCTTCGACGAATACATCATTTTTGTAAAAGGCTTTTCAATTATTCCCCGACACGGATTGACAGAGAAATAAGACTATATAACAAGTTATATATATATATATAACCTTGGGTTAAGTTTATATAAAATGGTTTGAAGGAAAACAGGCTTAAATAAAAAATATAAATCACACAGTAAATGTAAAATATAAAACCATGTCATATAACTAACATTATACTCAGTTTTCACTTCAAGTAAAAAATCTTTTCTCTACAACAGTTTTACATATTTTCGTAATTTTTACTGGAAAAATAAACTTTGATTTTTCCATGTGGGCTGAGCACCTTCCACGACCTCCTCTGTTTCAGAAACACTTCACTAAAGGGTATCAATAGAGTATTTCCAACTTTCTTATACATTTTTAACAGTTAGTAGTAGTTAGGGACAGGAAAGTATGCTATTCTTGGGTTTGTCACGACACACGAGTGTTTTAACATACTCCCAAAAATAAACATCCAAAAGGGTTAAGTCGGGTGATTGAGGTGACCATGCTATCGCTCTGTAACGGCCTATCCAGCGTTCAAACACACCAACATGAACGGGATT
The DNA here is from genome assembly GCA_023014485.1 of Bathynomus jamesi. Lineage (NCBI taxonomy): Eukaryota > Metazoa > Arthropoda > Malacostraca > Isopoda > Cirolanidae > Bathynomus > Bathynomus jamesi. Next base: position 900,660 of record JAJOZX010000827.1, on the reverse strand, counting down.
CACCAAATTTTAACTTTTTACGTGCTGTGCCACATGACTATAATCGGTTCATTTTTCTTTGAAGATCGTAACATCAATAGAGCGAACTATCTTAACATGCTGCAGACATTTTTTCTTCCATAACGAAGCAATATTTGTGTCGACACGAGGACTGCAATGTTGTTCGTAACGTTTTAGATGCAGCCTTTCTTCATCGCTGGATATAGGCCGTGGTGAACCGATAACATTGCCACCTCGTTCCTGTTTTCTCTTTTATCACTGAAAATTAATATACTATTGTCGTGATCGAGCTTTTAATGTAATGATTTTTATTGTATTAACATGATTTTTATTTACTTATATTTGTTATATCGAACTTATACTGTACTGTAAACTTTAACGGCTCAACTATTTTGACTCTCGTTTAACTGCACTAAGCTCCAGTAGCGTGTGACTGATTAGGCCTAAGAGACAGGAAACCGAAACACGAAATAGATTTTGTATGGTTTAATTCAATTAAATTTTTGAAACACAGTGATTAATGGTGGGTCGAATTAAGGTGAAGATGACAATGAGAGAGAGAGAGAGAGGTTAAGTTGGCCTAAGTCGACTGTAAATAATGGAATTTACATTATACAAGTACTATGAAATACAATGCCTTCTTACGATCATAAATCTCAACGAAAATATCTCCAGAAAATGAGGCGCAGGGTTGCCAAGTTTACGTTTTAAAACTAACTACTCTCTCGGTATACCAACTGGGATTTTAAAACTAATTTCCCTCTTTCTCGGCAGATAATATAAAACAAATCTCTAATTAATAATCATGTCAAATTGCATTAAGTAACAACCACATTAATTAATGTATTACACTACAAAAGATTCCTTTTTGTTTATTAAAAAATTATAGATCGTGTGTCATAGCAGCGACCAAAGCTCAGTGGGTAACACAATTCCTCTATAAGCGAAGTGAAGACACTGAAGTCGGTGGTTCGACTATCGATGGTGCTGGTAACAATAATTCAGGAGTTTGCGCAGTGGGCCTAGGGTTGTCAGACGTCTCGCATTTAATTAAAATAATCAAGCATTATTAAGCATAAATGCAAAAAACTTCACTTTTCTACGCGAAGGTCAAATTATGATATTAAAAACCCACTCTAATAGGCAGAGTGGGTTTTTATTATTAGAGTGGGTTTTTATTATCGTAATTATTAAGCATTGTTTTAAGAAAATTTTTCTAATTTTGTTTGTTGTAACCGTTGAAGAAATCTAGTTTCAATTTGAAAAAAAATTGGTTTAAACAAAACCTCAGAATTTTTTTTTTTCCCACAGAATGTGGGACAAAATCTGACAACCGTAAGTGGGCCGCAACAGTTGGTCTGAGCGCTGTGCCAATTTCTGGCCCTCATGACTAATTAATTATATTATTAATAACTCCTGTGTCATGGTCAGTTTCAATATACGAGTAACTTTACTATTTACTAATATACTCGTTGAAAGGCATTTACTAATATACCCCATGAAGGTCACTGATATATACACAAATTCTATGTACAAGGATATTTTCATTACTTGTGATTTAAACGTATCTGATATGAAGACACTTAAAATTTAACATAGGCAATACATTTTTATGTCATGGTAAAGCGACTTGGCTGTATGAATGCACTCTAAAGCTTAAACGCTACGAATATACCGACGATAAATTTTTAATATTTAGTTGTGAGGATCAGTTCCTACTATTTTTAAATTATTTACACTGAGGGTATCTAAATATTAACTTTACGGCAGATATTAAAACTGACCAAACGCTTTCATTTTTGGATAGGAACCTCGCATTCGAAGAAACTTCATTTCATACATCATTGCATTATAAATAGGCTGACCATATTTCCTTGAGACAAAAACGGGACATTGGGATGGCAAAAAAGGGACGGGGGTTATGTAATATTCTGTATTCATGAAAAAGTAAGTACATAAACATATTGAGCTTACAATTATTCTTCAGTGACAGAACCCATACAGAACCCATAAAAAAAACGGTACTGTCCCGTTCAAAACGGTACGTATGGTCAGCCTAATTATAAACCAATATTTACACGGTTCCCAGCAAAATTCTCTTCACTCATTCCCTTTAAACTCAGACAATCTAATGAGCACCCTCGCTTATAGAACTTTTCAAATAAGTTCATCCTATGGTAGTGTTAATTTAGAATTCTATTTTCATCCCAAAATGTTTCAGAATAAATAATTCCCGTAAAACTTCATTGATAAAATTATAACAGGGGCTGGACGAAATACGACCCACGGGCCGGATCTAGCCCTTCACAAGATTTTTATGCATCCCGCGTTGTCGCCGAAATATTCTTAATAAACCTTCCGCAGAATAACAGCGTTAGTGGACAAGTTGTTTTTATTTATTTTTAAAAAATAAAAATAAATTCCAAATAGCCTTTTATGCGATGAATAAATGGTTTTATTAAATAGAAATTGTAAGTAAATCTATAAACCGATTGTGAGAAGAGGCTATTTTGCCACTACAATTCATTGAAAAATGAACCTTACTGTAAACAGATTTAAAAGTGGTGGATATGCGTTCAAAGTGGCATCTTGATGAGGCCTACTTAGATATTTGGATATTTGGCGATTAATTATATTAGCCAAAATGCATATTGGGTTCCAAATAAATCTAATCTAACCTAACCTACTTTACAAAAAACACTTGCATGTGGTTGTATGCTCTGTTGGACGATTTATTTGAAGCCCAATATGGATTTCGGCTACTATAATTAATACCAAATATCTAAGTATACGCTACACGTAGTTTATGGGAAAGTGAAAATTCTAAGGTAATTACTCTAACCTAACCAAAAAAAACTCCTATGTGGTTGTATGCTCTATTAAAATTCTAATAAGCATTTTTTTTTTTAAATTAAACAAATGGTAAAATCCTGTTTTAATACGGTAAATTAAAGATGGCTGGAAGGTTAACTGAATGGCCCGGTTAGGTTAATTGAATGCCTGTTAGGTCAATTGTACGCCCTTGATGATGACTTAGGTTGTCATGATATTTTCGAAGGAGAAGACAGATATTCTCTTACTGTAGTTTACTGCTAAAATGTTACAGGTAATGCTCAGCCTCTAAGTTAGATCAGACAATCAGAATGAATATTTGAAAAATTGTTTTGCTTTATATATTACATTTTTGGTGACATCATTATTATTTAATGTTACTTGTTTTGTTTTTTATTCTCAATAGGCTGCATTATTTTGCAAAATATTTGAAGATAAGGTAAATATTTTAGCTGTAGCAATGTCTAGACAGAAAAGCAAGATATTTGAAGATAAAGCCATATTTTTGTTTTAAACCGCATATTGACAGATCTGATGTTATCATGATCTGCCGAGTTAACTATAAATGGAAATTGAAATATGCATTTTATTATAAGTTACAATTAAACATGCATATGAGCAAAAATTAAATGCTTATGATTTAAAATTAAACGTTAAGCAAGACATAACTTCATTTTTTACACCTTATGAACATTATGTTGTTTCGTGCGTTGGTTTCTCTTCACACGGAGGTCAAGCTGGTGGCCCCGCCTCTAGGTCTGGCTTGGTGGAGGAGCGAGTTGCTTTCCTGCGCTCTCCATCGTACATAGCCAGGCACGCCAGGCTCATCTGGTACCGTCCTGAGCCAGGCATCCAGTCTTCTTTTGAAGACTTCAACTTTGAACCCCGTTACGTTTCTGAGGTCCTTTGGAAGCTGGTTGAAAAGTCTTGGCCCCCATGACAACCAAGCTATTTTCCTTCAGAGTTGAGGAGGTCCCTTGTCGGGCCTTTAATTTGGGAACACTACACATTCTGCCTTTCCTATTTTCCAGTGTTGTCTGAATGGTAATTGGGTTTAGTTTTAGGTTTGGTACCAGTTTTTCGATCATTTTCCATATGTAGATTATAGTGTACCTCTCTCTTCTTCTTTCCAGGGAGTACAGATGGTGCTACTGTAGTATGCGGTCTACCGTTAAGTTTCTACTGTAGTATGCGGTCTACCGTTAAGTTTCTACTGAAGTATGCGGTCTACCGTTAAGTTTCTACTGTAGTATGCGGTCTACCGTTCAAAATATTTAAAAGGAATTGAAAATGAATTGAAAGGAATTATAATTTAATTTACACAATTAAGGAATTATTAAAGAAGTTAAACATACTACTACCGCATACTTAACGGTAGACCGCATACTACAGTACGCCCTTGATGATTGGTTAGGTTAAGTCGTGATATTTTCGTTAGTTTTAACCAAAATATCACGACTTAACATAACCAATCGTCAAGGGCGTACAATTAACCTAATAATAAAATAATAAGAAGATAAGAAGCTATAATTAAAAGGAAGACCGCCGAATCGTAGGTAGACCGCCGAATCGTAGGTAGACCGCATACTACAGTAGCACCGTACAGATTTAGTTTATGTAGTCTTTCCCAGTAGTTGAGTTCTTTGCAGCCATCAATATTGGCTGTGAAATGCCATTGCGCTTCTTCTAGTTTATTAGTTTCTTCCTTTTTATATGGGGGACGTCAAAACTGAGCAGTATTCAAGTTTTGGTATAATCAGTATTTTTAGCAGGGGAATCATTACTGTCCTGTCCCTTCTCTTGAACGTTCTTAGTACCTGTCCGGCAACTCTTTTTGCTTTATTTATCGCTAACTGATTTTGTGTTTCGAATTTCGCATCATCTGTCATTATTATCCCGAGATCGATCGCTTTCGTGCTTCTCTGAATTTCCTGTCTATCTGGAGTATAATATGCAGTCTAAGTTCTTCTTTTCTACCATATCTCAGGAGCTGAAATTTCTCGGTGTTAAATGACATGTTGTTGTCTTCTGACCATTTGTATATTTTGTTCGTGTCCCTCTGCAAGGCCTCCACGTCATGTACATCGCTAATTTTTCTGCTGATCTCTGTATCGTCTGCAAAGGATGTTACTATACTGTTCCTGTTTACTCCGCTGTCTATGTCTGTTAGCATGATAATGAACAGGAATGGGGCCAGTACTATCCCTTGTGGTACTGAGCTGCGTACTTCCGATTCTGATGATGATATACCTTGAATTTTGACGACCTGCAGACGTTCTCTTAGGAAGTTGTAGATCCATTTACCCACTTTGCCTGTTATTCCCATATATTTAATTTTGTGCTATTATACCATGGTCACATTTGTCGAAAGCTTTAGCAAACTCTGTGTATATAACATCGTAGTTGTCATTGCCTTCCAATGCATCTAGGATATTGTCGTAGTGTTCTATTAGTTGTGATAGGCATGATCTACCTGATCGGAATCCATGCTGATTTTCGTTGAATCTTTCCCGTGTCTCCAGGAAGTCATAAATTTTCTCTCTAACTATTCTTTCAAATACTTTGGTGAGGGGGGATGTCAATGACACTGGTCTATAGTTCTTTGCTTGAGATCTGTCCCCTCCTTTATATATAGGGACAATGTTTGCTCATTTCAAGATGCTCGGTATTTCTCCAGTGTCTAGGGATCTTCTCGATATCCAGTATAAAGGTGTAGCTATTTCATTTTTACAGTTTTTAATCAATAATGCGTTCCAATTGTCCGGACCTGCAGCTGAATGTGGTTTCATTTGTCCTTAGCTCTCGCTACATCTTCTGGTGTAAAATCAAAGTCTGTTATATACTCTCCTTGCAATTCCTCTTCAAAGAATGCATTTATGTCAGGTATCGCTTTGTCACTTTTGGGGGTACTGAAAACTGATTCATATTTAGCTCTCAATGTATCTCAATGTAATCGTCGGTTAGTTCATTATTTCTCGTCCTTAAGGGCCCAATAGCGGCGCGCGTTTTTGTTTTCCTTTTTGCATAGCTATAGAAGTATTTTGGATTTTCCTTTATTGCTTCTACCGCCTTTTCCTCTTCCCTCTCTGTATGGTCCTTAATCAGGGCTTGTATTTCCCTATCGATACCCTCCAGTTTTTCTTTTATTGCTTTCCTGTCATTATCTCCGCAGTTGCCGAACTTTGCCTCCACTCTTTCTTTTGCGGAAAAGTCTTCTCTTTTGCCTCTCTAGCGAGCTCCTCTTTCCTTTTGGCTGTGATTTCGGAGCATATTTTTCTAAAATTCTCAGCGTTTTTTCTTCCAAGGTTTTTAGCATTTCTTCAGCTGTTTTATTATCGAAAATTGTTTTCCATTATATTTGGGCTATGTGCGATCTGATTGCTCCCCAATTTATAGTCTTGGAGCTTAAGTTAAAGGCCCCGAATTTACTTTTTTCCTCAATATGTGTATTGTCTTTTAATGCTGTCGTCATATTTGTTGATATCTCGATTAAGTTGTGGTCTGAGATAATGTTTGGGGTTATTTTTATATCAGCAATCAAGTTCGTGTTATTCGTGAATACCAGATCCAGGCAGTTATTTTTTCTGGTATTTTCTGTTATCTCCTGTGTCAGCATAAACTCATTTGTGAGAGCCATCAACCTTTTTGCTTGCTCCTGGTCTTCTCTTGTGCCCCCCTTGTCCTGTGAATATATGTATATTCCTATCCACCTTTTTGTATTTTATAAATGGGAAGTTAAAGTCTCCGCAGATCATTATATTGGGGGATGGAGGGTTTATGGCCTTTATTAGCTTTCTAATGTCATCAATGGCCTCCGAGAATTTTTCGGTTGGGATGCTTGGAGGTCTATAGATGACTTTACTATCACGTTTAGTTTTTCTATTTTCACTGCTAGGAGTTCTACGTAGCTGTTTGATTTACTTATTATCGTCTCTGTCATATGACCTTCCTGTACATATATAGCACAGCCACCTTTACGTCTCGTCGTTCTATCCGCTCTTAGTAAATTGAAGCCCTCTATATTTATCTCTTTCTTATCAATACAATGTTCGCAGTTTTCACAATACAGAAAAGTGACATTGCAGAATTTAGCAAGATTACATTATTAAGCAAAATCTAAAACAATGATGAAGTAATTTAAAAAGAAATAATCCACCACTTATTCAGCAAAAATAAAATAGAAAGCGAATCAAAAATTTTATCCGAACTTCGTCAGCGATATGCGAATTTGGACTCTATATCTAAAAATGAATGTAAGAATATAAGGATTATATAAATATAAGGATTATAAATATAAAGATTATAAATATAAGTTTAACACTGAGAAATTGCAGCTGTTACGGTACGGAAAAAGAGAGGACCTAAAATCTATGGAATATTAAACCCCAAATGGACAGAAAATTCTGAGAAATTCTAAAGCAAAAGATTTAGGGGTTGTAATGACTGATGGTGCGAAATTTTCAACACAAAATAAGATAGCAGTAAACAGAGCAAAGATAGTAACTGGGCAGATACTGAGAACCTTTAAACGAAGGGATAGGAATATAATGATTCCTCTACTGGAAACACTGATCATACCCAAATTGGAATACTGCTCGGTCCTAACATCCCCATATAAAAAAGAAGACATTAGACAGCTAGAAGGGATTCAGAGAAGCTTCACAGCCAAGATCAAGGGGTGCAAAAAACTAAACTACTGGGGAAGGTTAAGCGAATTAAACTATATTCGCTGAAAAGAAGGAGAGAGAGATACACCATTATTTACAATTGGAAAATAATGGAGAAACTAGACCCTAATCTTACTCTGAACCCTTTAACTCCCCAAACAACAGTGGAAAGTAGAAAAGGAAGGCTGTGTCGTGTTCCCAAATTAAAGGCTAGACAGGGAACACCCTTAACCCTGAAAAAAAATAGTTTTGTTGCGAGACGACCAATACTGTTTAATCAGCTGCCCAACGACCTAAGGAACACGAGTGGGGTTACAGTGGACATCTTCAAAAGAAGACTACACACCTGGCTCAGAACAATCCCCGATGAGGCGGGCGTACCTGGCTATGTGAGGTTGAGAGTACAAGAAACCAACTCACTACTTCACCAGGCCAACTCGAGAAGATGGGCGACAAGCTTAACCTTCGTGAAATTAGGAATTATCGCGCGGAACATTTGAAAGGTTGAAAGGTTATATAAATACAAGGCTTATATAAATATACGAATTATATAAATATACGAATGAATATAAGAATTATAGGAATGAATATAAGAATTATATAAATGAATATAAGAATTATATGAATGAATATAAGAATATACGAATATAGGAATTATTCATTGTTCATTTTTACACACACACACATATATATATATATATATATATATATATATGATGCAAACCCAAAAAGAAAATGATTCCAAGGCCTTTCGTGTATTTAGAAGTACACCTCGTCATTCCCTGACGAGGTGTACTTCTGAATACACGAAAGGCCTTGGAATCATTTTTCTATTTCCTTGTGGGTTTGCATCATTCATTCATTTCATGTGTTTAATTGTGAAATTCATCGCATATTTTATATATATATATATATATATATATATATATATATACGATTAGTGATAAAAAATTATCGATAATTTTATTGTTCCGGACAAGTAAATGCAATAAGAAATAACTGTTTACATATGTGAGTCTTCCTGCCCTCTGGCGTCTGCAGTCTGAAGCAAATTTTTTTTAAATAATTACAGGGTCAGAGAGAAAAAATATATTATAGTCATGAAAATCTTGAGCTTCACATTGTGTCAAGATTTGTGAAGCTTAAGATTTTCATGACTATAATAATTTTACTGACCAAATAATTGAACTCCCAGTAATTGGGGGACCGCAGGCCCTCCAATTACTGGGGGATACGACGATTTGAATAATTAAAATTTAATACAATCAGCCCACACAAGCAAGTGCTGGGCATAACAACTAGTATATTATATATATATTATATAATATTGAGAGAGAGAGAGAGAGAGAGAGAGAGAGAGAGAGAGAGAGATTCGCACGTTTCTGGAACAATATACCCAAGGTCCTTCGATGAGATTGCGGTTGAAAATTTTAAATCTTCGTAAGATCTTCCAGTAGCTAGAAATCGCAGCGTAGCACTCAAGTGTTCGCGCGGGGTAATTGCATCTCTCATTACCGTATCTTGTCGTTTAATCAATGAGTAATCAAAGACAAAATTTCTAAGTATGTAGCTTCATCTATGCCTAAGTAATTAAACCGATCTTCAGGCTCTAATTTTAATTCACTTAATTAATTATATATAATTAGTGTGAGAAAATTCGCTGTTTTTTAATAACCAGTTTTTGTCCATTTCGATTTCTTTTTCTTTTTTTCGACGTTAAAGCAATTACAACTGCTACTAAAATTAAGGAGTCCGAATCTAGGGACATCATGTTAACACAACAGCAGAAAGGAAACTGACAAAACGCTCATGTAAGATGTTAATGTGTGGGATCTTGCGTGTTCAAGTTTCACTCAAGTCTAACATTGAACATAGAACAGGGACGAAATAATTGAGCGTGTATGGCCGGCTTTACAGTACAATTGATCAAGTCTGTTGGAATGGCACAACCACGGCGTCCTTCACAGACCTAGGCCAAACTCTTTCACGTTAACCGGCCCACCATCTCCGCCCAATCTCTTCAAGTGGACCTCCTACCAAAATAATTGTTCACCAGTCACCTCTGAACTATACTATAGGTATAACACTGAATAAACTATTAATCTCTGAGAAACCAGTTGCTCCAACCGCTCAAAAGGACGTTATTTATTTCTGTATTCTATATCACCTGTCACAAAAGTCGGGATACCGCAGGGTAAGTGCGGCCCAGTTTATGTATCCCAACTTTTTAACGAACTGCATATAAGCAATTATAATTTTACCAAAAGGAACAAATTAACAAAACTCTTGAAAATTTTTATCTTCAAATGAACTTAATTACAAAGATTTTTTAACTCTCCAAGAACCATTAAAAACTTGGAATTCAAGGACTCGATTCCGTTAAATCTCCCATCTCCAGGCATATATAAATGAGTGTAGTCACTGTACAAAATTATATGTTGGCAAAATAAACTTACGCCTTAGGACTTGCATTTGCGAACACGTACAAAGTTCGGTTCAACTAATCAACCATACAGTAAACCACAGACGTACAGTACAAGGGTAGACTTGCTACTGAAACCTTAACTATGGGATTTCAGACCCTGCCAACCAGACTTTCAGATCCACAAACCTTTCCGACACGCTTGTTTCTACCGACTGTCCGAGAAAAAGTTCGTGTCTATACAGTGACGTCATTCCAAATTCTGTTTTAAACAGCTGTTGAAACAACTAATGTAAGTAAAGTTAAGATGTTAAGACTGAACAATATTCCAGTTTTGGTATGATCAGTGTTTTCAGCAAAGGAAACATTACATTCTTGTTCTTTATTTTAAAGGTTCCCCTTTATGTCGAGAATGACGTTACTGTATCGACATATTTACCTTTTCTCGGGCAAGTGGTAGAAGCTAGCGTGTCGGAAAGGTTTGTGGGTTCGTGAAAGTTTGGCGTAACGTCAGATGTTGCCCAGTCTATCCATATAAGTCTGTGCAGCAAACCATCCAATTCAAGCATCTGTAATCATCGTAATACACACAACCACCAGTTTTTGCATTCTCGCTTTTCCGTTCTTTGAAGCTGCGCGTGTGATTTAGACCCAATAATTATGTAGTTCCTTTATATGTATAAATTAAGACCAAATTGGATGTTGATTCAGCTAGAAGATTATTTTGTTTTTAAGAAGTTTTACTCTTAGTATGAACTTGTGTTATCATTATACATTCTTTGGTTCTTTGTACGATCTTACCTTTTATAATACATTTAATTTAAATAATTGTTTTCAATTTACACGTTAATTTTCATTTTAACTGGATTCTAATGTCAATGTGTATTGTAAATATTGTATTTTATCGTCTATAGCCAGCGAAGAAAAAATCGGTAGATTTTGAAACGCTTCTTTTTCAAATAAGGACAATTTTCCTCACAACACCATATAAAGCAATAAAATGGGAAACCTGGAGCTTGTGCGACTCGAACACAGGTCGTGTGGTTTCAGAGAGAGCACGCTATCGATCACACCATCCCCAAAATGGTTCGTTCAAGAGAGACCTTTTCCTTTTCCAACTTTTTTCAGTGCGGTTACTGCACTAATATACTGTATATATATAATTTTTTAGGTCTCTTCATTAAACCTTCAACTGCCAGAATTTAAGGTTTTAAAAACAAGGCCTGAACTTTATCAAAAATGGCACTTGTTTCATTTTTCAGAATTATGGTTGATTATAATTCTTTAAGATATGTTTCAGATATAAAGATTCACAAAGTTTAAAATTTATGCATAAGTTTGACAAAAATGTTCACATTTCTACAGAATAGTTAGATAAGCGATGTAAAAGGCAACAAATTTTCTTAAGTGGCTCTTTCGTGAGCTAAAATATTGGATCACTTGAAGATCAGGGCCCTCAGCCTTCTTTAGTTAGCCTTATAAGGCTAACTAACGAAAATATCACGACCTAACCTAACCAATCGTTAAGTCAACTGTACGCCCTTGACGATTGGTTAGGTTAGGTCGTGATGTTTTCGTTAGTTAGCCTTATAAAGCTAACTAAAGAATGTTGGGGCCCTGATCTTCAGGTGATCCAAAATATTTGTTATAGTTAAGACTAAATCACTGATATGGGTTTTTATGTCATACGTTTAACTATTAGTCTAGCTAGGCCTATTGACTAGTCTACCATTGGCTTACTCTTTGGCCTAACTTCACAACTGGGTCTAGGCCAATTTTTCAAAATACCTATTTAGCCGTCTTTTAGTCCCTTTAATTAGTAATTATTAAGCATAAATGTTTAGAAACCTTTTTCGGTCACAAAATAACGAATGTTACAAGAGAAAAATGAACTCAAATTCTAACATGTCTCTGATTTTGATATACGAGGTCGCTATTTAGTGACCTACGAGGTCACTCGTATTTAGGTCACTAAATAACTATTGAGTTGATTTTTCAGTATGTTCATACAAGGCAGTCATCACATCAGCGTTGTCGTAGTTGTTCTGGGTTATTTTTATGTATTGCTTAAGATACTCAGTAACTCACGAATGAGAGGCTTCACGCATATACGAGTAAAGACAACTTCTATTTAAGTAAACTATACTTCGTTGGTTGTTGTTGTTGGTTAGCCGATCAGCCCACCCTAAACGAGCAAGCCGGCGGCATGCAGGTAACCGATCGCCCTCTCCGGAGTGGACCAGAGGTTCAGCGCACTAGTGATGTTGTGTTGTGTTCTATGTCGTGCCAGAGCGGTACAGTCTGTCATAATGTGTTCAATTGTTTGTGGTGTGTCCTGGCACAGGTGATAGGTGTCGTCTGTGGAGTTGTCTAGTCTGTGTTTATATGTCTGTAAGTTGGGGTGATGTCCACATCGGAATCGTACTAAGTTAACTCAATCCGATCTCCTCAGGCTGGTCTCTGACCTGTCAGTGGGTGGCGGCTTCGCACCTAGAACCGCATTCGGACCGAGTCGTGTCTATGCTTTGTGAGTTAGGTGTATGTGTATGTGTTTTCTGTACTGTGTGATGTCTGTGGGGGGTGGTATGGAATGGAGTATTTGCTTATAATGTCTCTCTGGTGTTACCTTAATGGTGCGAGGTGTTGGTGCATGATTGTACATGTAGTGGCAAGAGTGTTGTGGGTTAGTTGTCGCTGCTGCCATGAATTGTGTTCCCCTCATGTCTAAATGTTCCCTTTCAGTATTTTGGTTTCTGTGTGCAGGTGTTCTATTGGTGTTGTTTGAGTACATCCTGTAATGATATGAAGTGCGTTGTTTTGTATTGTCTGTAAGGTGTTTATGTGTGTGTTTGAGATAATGGGTGCCCAGCATGGGCTAGCATAGTCCATAACTGAGCGAATATATTGTTTGTATATGAGTGATGTTGTTTCCTGCTGGTGTCCAAAGTTTGTGCCTGTTAGTACCCTAAGCGTGTTAAGTATTGACGTATATTTGTTTTTAATGTCCTGAATGTGGTTTGCAAAAGATAATGATGTGTTGTATGTGACCCCAAGTATTTTGGTCCTGTGAATGTGTGGAATGTTGGTGTTGTTTAGTGTAAGCTGTGGAGTTATCTGGTGTTCTTTTGTGTTGCTTGTTAGCAAGGTGATGGTTGATTTTGTGGATGCTACTTTGAGTCTATTGTGTGTAGGCCAGTCTCGTATACTGTTTATGTATGTTTGTAGGTTATTTGTAGCGGTGTCGATGTTGTTGTGGCTGGATGTTAGAGTGATGTCATCTGATGTCATCCATTATCTATGGGTGTTGGAATGTCATGCATGTAAAAGTTAAACAGTAGTGTTGGTGAGAGAACAGAACCTTGAGGGACCCCGTTCAGAAAAAGCTTGTTTTTGGATGACTTGCCATTAAATGTGATATGTGAGTATCATCCTGAAAGATGATTGCTCAGCCACCTTTTGGTGTTATTGTGCATGTTTGTCTTGTGTATTTTGTTTATGAGAGGGAAGCGTGGGATGCATCAAATGCTTTACTAATGTCTATTGTTGCTAATAGTGTACGTTGAGCTGGTCGTCTGGAGTTGATGCCATCCATGATGTGCTACGTGAGGTTAGTGAGTAATGTCGTGGTTGAGTGGTGAGGTCTGAACCCATGTTGAGTAGGCGATAGTGGTATGTGCGGGTTGGTGATTTGTAATATTAGTCTTTCTGTTACTTTGAAAAGTGTGCATAGTAAAGTAATGGGTCTATAGGAAGCTGGTTCTGTTGGATTTTTGTTTGGTTTGAGTAGTGTAATAATTTTACCTTGTTTCCATATGTTATAATACAGTGTTGGTATGAATATGTGCTGATGTTCGTGAGAGCTAGTATTCCCTGTGGGCCCAAGTGTTTAAGGTGTATGTTAGATATGTTGTCTGGTCCAGTAGCCTTCGAATTCTTAATGTTTTTGATGATTTTGGTGGTCTGGTCTGAATTGAAGGGTGTAATGGTCGTGTCGAGTTGGTTGTTCAAGTCGGCATCAAATTAGGAAAGATTTTCGTATGCATTACCTTTATTTAGTATGACATATTTATACATTTTTTCGTAGATTAAAGAGTGTCCCAATTTTTCTGGCCAGTACTGTACAGGGTATCCACAATGTCTTGTCACCCCAGTAAATAGCAACTGATTTTCGTTTTTCTTTCAGACCTATTTGAAATGTGTGAGGAGAAGCTGCACCATTGAATTGGTCCTGGAAGTCCGCACGAATATTTTTAATGGTTTTGCAATTACGTGGTCGCTCATGGGCCCAGGTACTAGCCAATATGCGTTGTTCAATCGTATAGTTGCTGCTATCACACATTTCAAATGGGTCTGAAAGAAAAACGAAAATCAGTATTTTACTGGGGTGACAAGACACTGTAGACACCCTGTACATATATTCTACTCTACTCAGAAAATCACGCTTTAACGACTCTGTTAAAAGAGCGGCCAAAGAAATTTACGTTTCAGCTGTTACAACACCGATTACCGCAAATCAGCGAAGTTAAACAACATTGGGTCTGTTCATTAACTGAAGGTTGACAATTCCTCTTTGCAGATGATGCAGCGGTCAGTGGCTGAGATTCGTCGTTTTAGCTGTAAGACCCGTCTGTCATACGATTCCACCTAATACCAAACCCTTAGACATCTTAAATACTAACAAATCAGTATTAATTTAATTAATTTACTTTTAAACAAAGCTTACCAAATTTTATATTTAATAAAAGTAATATTTACATAAAACTTAGGATAAAATTGTTACGAAAAATGAAGTAATTGAAGGTGAAACGTTTTTATGCTATTAAACTGTTCATTGAACTTTAGTTTGTGAGAAAAACACTTTTCAACTTCACTTTTTTCTACTTTTAATTTCGTCAAAAATAAAATTTATAAACGTTAAAATATATAATTCTACTTTTTACCTTAATGAAATTATTATATTACAGTAAACCCTCGTCCAACGCGGGGGTTAGGTTCCTCGAGAACGGCGCGTTAGGTAAATCTGCGTTGGACAAACTTAATACCTTATGGGATAAATGGGAATACGTGAACGCGGCCGCGTAAAGCCTCCCATTATTACTTAGGTACGTAGATTTTTTATTCACACATAAATGAGTTTCCCTACCTATCCATCCATCCATCGTGTTCTGCCTATCAGGCAGGTCCAACTCACGTGTCCCGCCAAAGTGTCCTATCCTGAGCTATCCTTTTCATCTCATGGTAGCTCCTGCCTGCCTTCAAACCATCCAGCATTGCTTTCCTTTTCCTTCGCCTCGGCCTTCTACCTTCATATCTACCCTCTATCTACCCTCTATCACCTCTATTACTTTGAACTACACGCTGACTGGCAATCCATCCCAAAAATTAACTATACGACTGAAGAAAAAATGTTTAGCTTTATTAGAATTGAAATGTCTATCCACTAATTTCAGACCATTACCGCGACTTCTATCTGCATTTCTGAAGCGGAAATATTTTTTACGTCGACATTATTATAACTTTTAATCATTTTAAAAACATGGATTAAATCTCCTCGAATTCGCCTTTATACAAATGAGAATAAATTTAACGTTTCTAAACGGACAGCGTAGGATTTGTTTCTTAGTCTTGGAATCATCTTAGCAGCCCGTCGCTACAATCTCTCCATTCTGTCTATGTCCTGTCGTAAATATGGGGACCAGAATTGAACGCAGTATTCTAGGTGGGGGCGTACTAAGGAATCATATAATATTAGCATTGTTTTTACCGACTTAAACTCAAACGATCTACCAATAAATCCTAAGATTCTGTTTGCTTTTCTGACCGCTTCGATACATTGTTTACTCGGTTTAAGAGTGTCGGAAACAATAATACCTAAATCTTTCTCTTTCGTAACACTCGTTAGTGTCTTGTCGCGCGCAAAATACTTTTCTTTAACATTGTTTCTACCGATATGCGACATTTTACATTGTTCTATATTGAAGTTCATTTGCAAAATTTCCGCTCACTCGAGTAAGTTATTAATATCTTCTTGAATCTGCAAACGTTCTGCCGCTGATTTTGTTCGTTCCCCTAGTTTGGTATCATCCGCAAATTTTGAAATTATACTCTTAATTCCCAAGTCGATGTCATTAATATAATAAAAAGAACTGGTTCCAGAACTGATTCCTGTGGCACGTCGTTAGTTACACTTTTCCAGTTAGACGCTTTGTCATTAATGACCACTCTATGTTTACGTTCACTAAGCCAATTTTCGATCCATTTGAGAACATTACCATCAATTCCGTGAAAATGAAATTCAGCTAATAATCTTCTATGTGGCACTTTGTCAAACGCTTTCTGAAAATCGAAATATATAATACCTACTGTTTTACTCTTGCCATATATATTTACAATATCATTAAAGAAGTCGAGCAAATTAGTAAGACAAGAACGATTACGTCGAAAGCCGTGTTGAGAATCTTTGACTAATTTATTAACTTCAAAGTGATTAACTACTTTTCCCGAACGATCGTCTCCATAAGCTTACCAACTACTGGTCAGGCTGTTGGGACGATAATTTCCCAGAAGTGATTTGCCCCCTTTTTTAAATATTTGGCGTGATGTTTGCAAGTTTCCAATCGAACGGAACTTCTCCAGAGTGTGGCAATTTCTTATAAATATATATGTGAGAGGAGGGACTATTGCGTAGTTCACTTCTTTAAGTACCTTAGCGAAGAACTTAATTTTACCTGTGGCAGAGAGTACTTCGCTTTCACTAATGATAAAATTATAAAGCTTTCACTGAGCATGATTCCGGGAACAGGAACATGATTCCGGGAACAGGAATGTTGTTCATATTTTCGTTAGTGAAGACGGAAGAGAAAAATTTATTTAAAGCTTCCATCATTTGTAAGTCCTCGTAAATTTTTTCGTGTTTTCGCTTGCGAGTGGACCAATAGTCTGCAAAACTACTTTTTTATTCCTAACATAATTATAGAATTCCTTCGGATTTGATTTAATTTGATTCATTTTATATATACAGGGCGTCCCAAAAAAATGTATACACACTTTAACAGCTGATAGCTCAATTGATGTTTCTTTCTTTCCAAGTTAAATCCATTAGAATTAATAATGGCAGTCAGACTAAGCTTTGAACAAAGGGAATTCATTCTAAAATGCTACTGGAAGTGTGAAAACGCAGTTGAAGTGCAAAGACAGTTTAGGAGGGAGTTTCAAACAGATCCACCAACGCGACTTACCATCACTCGAATTAGAGATAAGTTTGAAGCCGATGGAACTGTTCAGAATGTCCACAAGAAGCGTTCCGGAAGACCACGGACATCGACAAGCCCCACAAAGCAAGAAAGAGTACTGGAAACGTATCACCAAAGTCCAAGAAAATCTGTGCGGCAAGCGAGTCGTGAGGTAGGAATTTCAGAATCGTCTGTCCAACGCATTTTGAAGCGCGTTGTCAATGGAAAAGTTACATTCCAAGATTAGTCCATGCTATTAATGAAGATGATCCGGACCGAAGAGTGGAGTATTGCGAGTGGTACTTGGCACGATGTGGATGTGGATTGGACGAAGGGGTTTCGTAGAATACCCTCCGCGTTCACCAGACCTCACACACTAGACTTTTTTTTATGGGGATACTTAAAAGACAAAGTCTACGCTATAAAACCTGCAACAGTCGCTGAATTGAGAGCAGCCATTGAACGAGAATGCACACAAATACCAAACGAAATGTTTCGTGATGTTTGCGATTCCATTGCTTCGCGTTATCAGCAGTGCCTGGACCAGAACGGACGTCAGTTTGAAAACAGGCGTTGACAAAACAATTAAATAATGTCTGTAGATTCTATTACATTTTGAAAATGAAATGTATTTTAATAAACACTGCCTTTATAAGTAGTTAAAGTGTGTATACATTTTTTTGGGACGCCCTGTATATATGATGAATAAAACCACGAAGGAAAGGAAACACAAAAAGGTGCTCAAGCGCTTTCGTCTAATGACATCCTCAGGAACACTGAAGTACATAAAAGGTTACGGCCTATATATAGGTTACAGAAAGAAAAAAAATAAATAAATAACATACACACAAACATATATACATATATATATATATATATACATACATACCTACACACATATATATATATTATATATATATATATATATATATATATATATATATATATATACACATATATACTGTATATGCAATAAACGGAGAAGTAAAAATAAAAATTAAAAATTAAAAATTAGAGGATTAACAAAGAGGCAAACAGATTTGTAAGGAAAACTATCGATTTTTAGCACAAGATCAAATGAATTATAAAAATACAAATTTATACTGGAAATCTGCCCGGGTTTTAACACTTTGCCTTTTAGAGTCAAGTTTCGATATATATAAAAATAAAATGAAGATTAAAAGTTAATAAAATAGCATACAACTTTACCAAAGATTTAGCGTCCTACCCTTTTTATCTAAATTTGTTTTGAAGGAATTCAAAACAACATGATCGAGTTGAAAAAGACCTTTGCTTATGTTGAAGTTATTTGAAAGTTGGATAATGGCAGACTCAAGAATATTTCTATTAACAATGTTGCTAGAATAAAATAAAACTGAAGCATTATTCCAATCAATACAGTGGGATAACTCTGACAAATGGACAAAAAGAGCACTGGACAACTGTCCTGTTCTAACGGAATATTAATGCTGTTTTATACGTGTGTGCAAATCCTTTCCCGTCTGACCTATGTAAAAGGAATCACATTGTTTACACCCAATTTTATAGATAATGCCTGAATTATTGGTAGGGCTATTTCTTACTATGATATTTTTCACAATATTGTTATATGAAAATACTACATTAATATCCAAAAGTTTAAGTACATTAACAATGCCTAAAAAGCCCGGGAAAAATGGAAGTACTAAAATATTTTTTGACAAAGTACGAGTGTTATTATTGACACGATAGAAAGTTCGTT
Source organism: Bathynomus jamesi (assembly GCA_023014485.1). NCBI lineage: Eukaryota > Metazoa > Arthropoda > Malacostraca > Isopoda > Cirolanidae > Bathynomus > Bathynomus jamesi. The sequence continues at coordinate 881,766 of JAJOZX010000827.1, read as the reverse complement.
TTGCCTTGTTGAGACAAGATTCCATAAACGCAGATGGGTAACACAGATCACTTCCAATACCGTTGATTTTTTCCAATTCGGCATCGATGTATTCCGGACTGGCGATCCTAAGGGCGCGGAGAAACATTGATGAAAAAATGGCCTTCTTAGTGGGGGTGTCATGTCCCGAGTAAAAGTGTACGTAGGACAAATTGTTTGTTGTTTACCGATAGATACTAAACTTAAAACCTGGCCTTTCCCTATGTACACGCACATCCAAAAATGGGATTGAATTGTCTTGTTCCACTTCTAAAGTAAGCTTAATGGAGGGGACTTGATCATTTAACTGAAGGAGGAAGTTATCCAGGTCACGATTCATGGGCCAGATACACAAAATATCGTCGACGTACCGCAACCAAGGGATGCCAACCCCCAGGATTCTCGGAATGTAAGTAATTTCGAAAAACTCCATATAAATATTGGAGAGGAGGGGCGATAAGGGGTTGCCCATGGCCATCCCAAACACTCTAAAAGGCAAAGTGTTAAAACCCGGGCAGATTTCCAGTATAAATTTGTATTTTTATAATTCATTTGATCTTGTGCTAAAAATCGATAGTTTTCCTTACAAATCTGTTTGCCTCTGTTAATCCTCTAATTTTTAATTTTTAATTTTTATTTTTACTTCTCCGTTTATTGCATATATATATATAATTAGGGTGCATCAAAATCACCAATGACATAGTTGCACTTTGTCCCTAAGTTAGAAATGTTCCAATGGTTAAGAAAACCTACTATGTGAATTATTTTTGGATTTGAATGCCATTTATGGGGTCCACACAGACTTCCTATATGCACACCAACCCCACAGTCATTCTGTGATTTGAGATCCAAATAGTAGAAGTTTAAAAATTTTGTTCACTACAAAAATCAGCCCAAGAACATGTAAGTGATATTTCTAAAGGTCATATATACTTCTAAAAAGTGATAGAAACTTCTATAAAGTGATAGAAACCTCTACAAAGTGCTAGGAAGTGGTGGAAAGTTATAGAATATTCTAAAAGGAACTGCAATGTATAATCTGATATGCAAGTATTTATGATAAATGTGATTTTTGTGTGTTTATGTTAAATGTTTATGTGCAAGTGTTTATGTTAATGAATTTTGTGTTCTCTCTTTACACCTGTCGTGCATTATGGCCAGTTCAGATAGCACAAATGATAAATATGCTGTTAAAACTCGTCAAACTGCTGCCATTTATGGTCTTGGTGCTGGAATCAGTGATGCAGATGCAGAGATAACAGGATCTAGGCTGCCAACATGTGAGCAAGTGTTGCAATGCTACATGTTTCATCAGCAAGAAGGTCTACTGTTTAACCATACAAAATGGAACAATGCTAAATTTGTCTTGCAAAAAATTACTCCATTTTATCAGAAAGGCAACACTGCCATGATTACTGAGAGGAAAGCTGTTGAAAAAATTATAGCACTATCCGCAAAAAATGCAAAACTTAGGGAACTTCCAGTGGATCGGCGTTCTTCGCCTGGTGCAGTTGCGAAGCTTAAGGGATTGAAAAGGAGTTACAAGAAACATTTCAGTTGTGGCCAAGGAATGCTGAGCAACTCATAAAAGATCCTGAAGATCTGGAGTTCTTGCAGTCAATGAAATCAGACAGAGTCGCATCATTTGGAAGCCATGACAAAAAGCTCGCATCAAAAGTCCAAAGAAAGCAGGAAAAGGAAATGATGCAAGCAGAACAACAGCTTAAAGCTCATAAAGAAGCACAATATCTACAAGCAAAGTTCAGATTGAGCACAGTGAGGAAAGCAACAGTGATGTTGAGGATAAAGAGGGCAATATAGAGGATTACAAACCAAAAACACAAAAATCTCACCAAGCAACTTGTTTAGGAACAACTGCTTTTATAAGTCATGACATACTCAAATCCCATAGGATGGTTTCCCTGTCTACATGCATGAAGATCACACCGGCCCAATAAGCAGCATTTACCAAAGCCATCATTGAGGAATCAGGTGACAAAAAAAGTTTCACACTCATATTCTACTGCCGACAGAGCAAGACATAAGGTTGGTGAAGAGCTTGCATCATTGGTCAAAGAGTCCTGGGTTCCACCACAGTTCCTGTCTCTTCACTGGGATTCTAAACTGATGTCAACTCTGTCATACCAAACTAAAGCTGAAGAGAGGCTCACCATAGCAGTTGGCAATTCCTATGACATCAAACTTCTTGGTGTGCCTTCCTACAAGCCAAATACAGATCAGCCAGCTGGTCAAATCACTGCTAATCTCACCATGGAGCTTCTCCGATAATGGAATTGTGTTGACTCAGTAGTGAACATGACTTTTGACACAACAACTAGTAACACTGGTCATGTGAGTGCTGCATGTGTTAGTCTGCAACAGGACATAGGTTGAGCTTTACTGTGGTCAGTTTGTCAGCATCACATTGGCGAGGTAATCCTTACACAAGTCTTCAATGATCTGAAAATAGAACCACCAATGTCACCAGAAGTTACCATATTCTGTTGGTTCCGAAAGCATTTTGACACAGTTCTGCACAACAATAATCAGGCACTTAATTTTTTGGATGGTACCTCTTATTCAGATGATGTACAAACCATAATCCATGACTATAGGGCCAGAGCGATTTCATGTGTGCAGTCTGTTGTGAAGCATCAACGTGATGACTACAAAGAATTTTCTGATCTTTATTTGCTCTACTTGGATGGGACAAGTAGAGAGTTTTCATTTCAACATCCTGGTGCTGTACACAAGGCTAGGTGGATGGCCAAGCTTCTCTACTCCATTAAGATGGTGCTGCTGGAGGAGCAGATCAGCTCTCTTCCCTCTGGAACCATTACCACGGAAGCACGACCCAAACTGCGTGAGTTTGTCAACTTTGTTTGCTTCTGTACAGCTGGTGGTGGATCACCTGTTCAAGCGCGGTCGAGGCTCCATGGAATGACCTCTGTCTTTACCAAGACATCCTCAGATATGAAAAACTCAGCCCCAGCATATCATCTAGTGCGATAAAAGCTCTCAAGCATCACCTATGGTACCTGACTGCTGAGATGGTACCTCTCACACTCTTTAATGATGCAGTCCCTGAAGCTGAATGCCGCTATCTGGCTGAGAAACTTATAGCAGTAAAGCCAGCACAAGATCAAGCATCTTACCACAACATCAATTTGGTACGGGATTTGGGAAACCCAAATTTCCAAACTCCATTTCCAGCACGACAAAGCTTGGCGACTTAATCAACGGAGATTCATGGTACATTTTCTCTGTTCTGGAACTTGACAGTTCTTTCCTGACTCATAATATCGAAAATTGGCCAGAATTAGCTTCCTTTCAAACATCCAGAGAACACATCTCAGCAGTTAATGTCATAAATGATCAGACTGAGTGTGGGGTGAAGCTAAGTTCTGATTTCCTCATGGCTGCCAGATCAGAACATTACCAAAATGTTCTACAAGTTGTTGAATCTGACAGAAAGAAGAAAACTAGAGACTAAACTAATTGTTCATGTTCATGTTCATTTACAGTTCTTGAACATTTTTTATTAAAGTAGTGTTCTTTTGACTTTGACTTGCTTGTATTACCAATAATGTATAGTATCAATAATGTAATGTATAAACCAGAATGTAATGTCAGATGTCAGAATGTAATGTAGAAATCAATGTAATGTATCCCTGTTTTGATTATTTAATACATTTTTACTGGTTCTGATACTTTTGCAAACACGGAAACTGGGATATAAAATGTTTAATTTTTGGTCAGTTTAACTCCAATACTAAATATTGCATCAATGATGTGGACCCCTAGATGACGACATAAATCTTTGAAATTTGACCAAATGTGCTATTTCAGGCATTGGAACACAGTAATCATAGGGACAGATTGAAATAAAACTTTTTGAAAAATCATGGGAAATTTGATGCACCCTAATATATATATATATATATATATATATATATATATATGTGTAGGTATGTATGTATGTATATATATATATATATATATATATATATTATATATATATGTATATATGTTTGTGTGTATGTATGTTATTTATTTATTTTTTTTTTTCTGTAACCTATATATAGGCCGTAACCTTTTATGTACTTCAGTGTTCCTGAGGATGTCATTAGACGAAAGCGCTTGAGCACCTTTTTGTGTTTCCTTTCCTTCGTGGTTTTATTCATCATAAATATTTTTCACCTGTTACTTTCGTGAAATAATTTTCATATATATATATATATATATATATATATATATATATATATATATATATGCACTAAAATCACAAAATAACACGTGATCTTATTAATAAGCAAACAACCACAGGGAAAAGGAAACACAAAGTCCGAGCGCTTTCGTGATATATTCACATTATCACGAAAGCGCTCGGACTTTGTGTTTCCTTTTCCCTGTGGTTGTTTGCTTATATATATATATATATATATATATATATATATATAGCTCATACAGGGTGGCCCAAAAGGTACCTACCAACATTAACTTACATTTTCTCCGAAACGAATAAATAGAATTCGATGAAAATTTGCCGACATACTATACTACTCACGCTATTTAACATCAGTTCGGAGAGAATGTCATTGGTTTGGACTATCGGAAGCACTATGGAAGCGGCATTGATTGGCCTGCTTATTCACCTGATCTCAACCCGTGTGACTTCTTTTTGTGGGGATACCTCAAAGATAGAGTTTACCAGAGCAACCCAAAGACTTTGGAGGAGCTGAAATCATCGATTGAATGTCAACTCGTCGACATTCCGACGGAGGTTCTCGACAGCGTGGTATCGAATTTTTGGCTGAGGTTGCGAAAAATCGTCGAAGTGGAGGGACAGCATATCGAACACTGTCATATAAATGGCTTGAGATGCTGATTTGAATGGCGTTTGAACTATCTTTGTTCTCTCAATAGTTTTGGTGAAATAAAGGCTTAAACTTGGTAGGTACCTTTTGGCCCACCCTGTAGTTGCGCTTACTTTTTCTAATAAGTTTTTTACTTCGCCTTCTCACTAGCTTGTAAGCATTTTCATCGGATAGATTATTTGATTCTTTAAATTTAAAATACGCCTTCCTTTTTAACGTTAAGCTACTTTTAATTTCAGCATTCCACCATTTAGGTTTAACAGACCTTGCTAGTCTCTTTTTACGTAATGGGATATTACGCGATTATAAACGTTTAAAATAATTATAAAAAGAAGCCCATGTGTCATTAATATCATCGTGCGATAGAGCCTCATCGCAATTATGGGTCGAAAGTTGGTTTCATGTCAGGAAATTTATCTCTTAAAGCCCAAAGCATATTCCAGGCTCTCTGAATTATGGACATTAATTTTAATTTCAAATGTTATTTGCTCTGATCACTGGTGGAGAAGTAGTCTCCCGCAGAGATATTATCAATTAAGTCTAGGTCTGTACTTAAAACTAAATCTAAAATATTGCGTTCTCTAGCGGGTTCCTCGTAATATAATAATTTGTAACATAATAATAATAGAATTAATGAATTATATCACAAATACAGGGCGTCCCAAAAAAATGTATACACACTTTAACAGCTGATAGCTCAATTGATGTTTCTTTCTTTCCAAGTTAAACCCATTAGAATTAATAATGGCAGTCAGACTAAGCTTTGAACAAAGGAAATTCATTCTAAAATGCTACTGGAAGTGTGAAAACGCAGTTGAAGTGCAAAGACAGTTTAGGAGGGAGTTTCAAACAGATCCACCAACGCGACTTACCATCACTCGAATTAGAGATAAGTTTGAAGCCGATGGAACTGTTCAGAATGTCCACAAGAAGCGTTCCGGAAGACCACGGACATCGACAAGCCCCACAAAGCAAGAAAGAGTACTGGAAACGTATCACCAAAGTCCAAGAAAATCTGTGCGGCAAGTGAGTCGTGAGGTAGGAATTTCAGAATCGTCTGTCCAACGCATTTTGAAGCGCTGTCAATGGAAAAGTTACATTCCAAGATTAGTCCATGCTATTAATGAAGATGATCCGGACCGAAGAGTGGAGTATTGCGAGTGGTACTTGGCACGATGTGGATGTGGATTGGACGAAGGGGTTTCGTAGAATACCCTCCGCGTTCACCAGACCTCACACCACTAGACTTTTTTATGGGGATACTTAAAAGACAAAGTCTACGCTATAAAACCTGCAACAGTCGCTGAATTGAGAGCAGCCATTGAACGAGAATGCACACAAATACCAAACGAAATGTTTCGTGATGTTTGCGATTCCATTGCTTCGCGTTATCAGCAGTGCCTGGACCAGAACGGACGTCAGTTTGAAAACAGGCGTTGACAAAACAATTAAATAATGTCTGTAGATTCTATTACATTTTGAAAATGAAATGTATTTTAATAAACACTGCCTTTATAATTATTTAAAGTGTGTATACATTTTTTTGGGACGCCCTGTATATAATTTGTTGAATTTTAATATGAAATTTAATAATAATTATTAATGATTATTTTAAATGGAATTAAGCGTAATATGTTGAAGTTCATATGAAATTTAATAATAATGATAATTTTTAATGGAACAAAATAACAACGGAAACGAATCACGAAGGCATTAAGGGCAACCGCACACAGGATCGTCTTTCGACTCACGACTTAGGTCGTGACGACTCGAGTCGCATGTGATTTTTACATTGACAGAATGGGAGCCCCGCATACCGCAGCGACAGCGACGCGATTCTGTTAGTCGTCACGACCCAAATCGTGAGTCGCGAGATGATCCTGCGTGAGCCCAGCCTTAGAGGCCTCGTTCCTCAGTCCTTCATTGGAATTCTTAACGAGACTTGGCGGTTGTGTTAAAATGTAAAATCGATGAATTAAATTTATTGTGATTTAGTTTTCAGTGTCGTTCCTTGCGATACATCGTAAGAGAATGTCCCCAACTCGCTTTTCTCCACGTCAATATTCTGTGTTAATTAAATAAATCAGTAAAACACATTCTGCCTTTCCTATTTTCCAGAGTTGTTTGCATGGTAATTGGGTTTAGTTTGAGGTTTGGTACCAGTTTTTCGATCATTTTCCATAAGTAGATTATGGTATTCCTCTGTCTTCTTTCCAGGGAGTACAGATTTAGTTTACGTAGTCTTTCCCAGTAGAGGAGTTCTTCGCAGCCATCAATCTTGGCTGTGAAATGTCTCTGCGTTTCTTCTAGTTTATTAATTTCTTCCTTTTTATATGAGGACGTCAAAAATGAGCAGTATTCAAGTTTTGGTATGATCAGTGTTCTCAGCAGGGGAATCATTACTGTCTTGTCCCTCCTTTTGAACGTTCTTAGTACCTGTCCCGCGACTCTTTTTGCTTTGCTTATTGCGATCTGGTTTTGTGTCTCGAATTTGGCATCATCGGTCATTATTACCCCCAAGTCGACCGCTTTCGTGCTTCTCTGAATTTCCTGTCTATCTGGAGCATAATATAGTCTGTTTAAGTTCCTCAGTTCTACCATATCTCAAGAGCTGAAATTTCTCGGTGTTAAATGTCATGTTGTTGTCTTCTGACCATTTGTATATTTTGTTCGTGTCCCTCTGCAAGGCTTCCACTTCATTTGCAGCGCTGATTTTTCTGCTGATCTTTGTATCGTCCGCAAAGAATATTACTATACTGTTGCTGTTTACTCCACTGTCTCTGTCTGTTAGCATGATAATGAACAGGAGTGGGGCCAGGATACACCTTGAATTTGGACGACCTGTAGTCGTTCTCTGAGAAAGTTGTTAGATCCATTTTCTCACTTTGCCTATTGTTCCCATATGTTTCATTTTATGTGCTATTATACCATGATCGCATTTGTCAAAAGCTTTAGCAAAATCACTGTACATGACATCATAGTTTTCATTGCCTTCAAGTGCATCTAGGATATTGTTATAATGTTCTATAAGTTGTGATAGGCATGATCTTCCTGATCGGAATCCGTGCTGATTTTCGTTGAATCTTTCCAGTGTCTCCAAGAAGTCATAGATTTTCTCTCTGACAATTCTTTCAAATATTTTGGTGAGGTGGGACGTCAATGACACTGGTCTATAGTTCTTTGCTTGAGATCTATCCCCGTCTTTATATATAGGAACAATGTTTGCTCTTTTCAAGATGCTCGGTATTTCCTCAGTGTCTAGGGATATTCTCCATATCCAGTATGAGGGTGCAGTTATTTCATTTTTACAGTTTTTAATTAATAGTGCGTTCCATCTGTCCGGCCCTACAGCTGAATGTGATTTCATTTGTCCTATAGCTCTCACTACAGCTTCTGGGGTAAAAATCAAAGTCTGTTATACATTCTCCTTGCAATTTCTCTTCAAAGAATGCATCTACTGTATGTCAGGTATTGCTTTGTCACTTTTGGGGGACTGAAGACCGATTCATACTGGGCTCTCAATGTTTCAGATATTTCTTTTAGATCGTCTGTTAGTTCATTATTTCCTTTCCTTAAAGGCCCGATAGTAGCGCGCGCTTTTGTTTACCTTTTCGCATAGCTATAGAAGTATTTTGGATTTTCCTTTATTGTTTCTACCGCCTTTTCCTCTTCCCTCTCTATATGACCCTTTGCCAGAGTTTGTATTTCCCTATCGATACTCTCCAGGTTTTCTTCTATTACTTTCCTGGCATTGTTTTCTCCGCAGTTAGCTAACTTCGTCGCTACTCTCTTTCTTTTGCGGAATATTCTTCTATTTTGCCTCTCTAGCCAGGTCCTCTTTCCTTTTGGCTGTGCTTTCGGAGCATATTTTTCCAAAATTCTCAGCGTCTTTTCTTCCAAGGTTGTTAGCATTTCCTCAGTTGTTTTATTCTCTAAAACTGTTGGGCCATGTGTAAGCTGATTTCTTCCCAATTTATGTTCTTGGAGTTTAAGTTAAAAGCCCCAAATTTGCTTCTTCCTTCCGTATATGTATTGTCTTTTAAAGTTATCGCCATATTTGTTGATAACTCGATTGTATTGTGGTCTGAGATAATAGTTGGGGTTATTTTTATATTCGCAATCAAGTTCGTGTTATTTGTGAATACCAGATCTAGGCAGTTATTTTTCCTGGTATTTTCTGCGATCTCCTGTGTCAGCATAAACTCGTTTGTGAGAGTCATCAGCATTTTTGCTTGCTCCTGGTCCTTTCTTGTGCCCCCCTTATATTGCTGTATAAATATATTTCTACCCACCTTTTTGTATTTTATAAATGGGAAATTAAAATCGCCGCAGAGTATTATATTAGGGCATAGAGAGTTTACGGGCTTTATTAGGGTTCTGATATCATGAATGGGATCAGAAAATTTTTCATTTGGAGAGTTTGGAAGTCTATAGATGACTATCAGTATCACGTTTAGTTTCTCTATTTTTACTGCAAGGGTTTCCACGAAGCTGTTGGACTTACTTATTACCGTCTCTGTCATATGCCTCTCATGTATATAAATAGCACAGTACCTTTACGTCTCGCTGTTCTATCCGCTCTTAGTAAGTTGAATCCGTCGATATGCAATTCTTTCTTATCGATACAGTGTTCGCAGTTATCGCAGTTTCATTGGCAATATTTAAGATGTGTTTCTGTGAGGCATGCGATGTCCGCCCTTGTTTCGTCCATAAAACCTTTCAGGTACGAAACTTTGTTTAGTGAATTGTTCTGTTTTATTCCTCGAATATTTGCCAGGACAATGTTTATGTTCTTTGTTTTGCATTTGCCCCTTGTGCATTTTAAGTTCGTTGTCCTTTGATATCACGTGTTTTGTAGCCTTGTGGTTTTCCGAGATGGATCCGTTCCCGCCTACCTGTTCTGGTAGTTTCTTGCCATGTGGCCGTCCGGCTCGAGGGTTCCCAGCTGTGTCAGCTGCATGTGCTGTATAAGACTTAGCCGTATTGTGTCCGAGATGTTGAAAAAATTTTGTGTCCTATTTGTGTTTTGTTTGCTATTTAGGTACATTTTTTTCTCACATTCCTTCTGTTGTCACTTGAAACTTGTCCTTTGAACTTGTCGGGAGATGATGGTAGTAGCATTTTCTCTCGTACTGGCAGGTTCCATATGTCGCATTTGTTCCATATGTCGCATTTGCATTCTCCACCAAATTAGCCGTGACCATTATTGTAGAAGTAGTTGCACACACTCTGTTTCCTCTGTTGGTGCTTCTTTTATTTCTATTATTTCTGCTTTTTCTGTTTTTTTTCCTGTTCGTTTTTCGCAGTTTCCTCTCGTACTATCTTCGTTCCCTTCTATTTCGTTTCTCTGTTCGCTATTCATAAACTCCTCTTTTGCTTTTTCCTCGTAGTCTCGTTCTGCTTCAAAAACCGTAAACGAGTTTATTTCGATTATGCAGCTTTTGCAGAAGAACTTGATTCCGTTCAATTGTTTAGCGCCTATTATAAGAAAGATTTCTTCGTAGCTTCATCTCAGGCATTGAAATTCGACTAAGGTCTGGCAAAGATCGCAGCGAATCGTCGTTGATTTATCTGTTTCTTTTTTACAGTATCCACAGGGTTGTATGAATTGATTTGCCATTGCCATGTTTCTAATGGTATGTAAATGATTGTGCACGAAATATTACCTCAAAATGTTAATTTATTAAGTGAGGTATTTGATTTGACTTTAAAAATGACAGAGGGAAAGTTTTTCCGTTAGTCCGTGGGGTGGGGGATGGAAGATGTGGCACGCTGTAGATTCTCAATGATTGGTGCCCTGGAGTGTACCGATTGTGCGACAATTGAGCGAGTAAACATTAAGCAAGTAAACATTGAGCGAGTGCACTTTGAACAAGAGCGCTTTGAACGAGGGAAATTGAGCGAGTACAAATTGAGCGACTTGACGCATTGAGCGATTAGGCAAACTGAACGAGTACATTTTGAACAAGTGAGAAAACTGAGCAACTTTGACGTAACACAAATGACATTTAAATTTATTGACATAAATGTGTTCAGTACAAAGACTTTAAAATTCTTAGCCAAACAAAACAAGATGTAAATTTGTTAATTTTAGAATTCCTTCTGATTCGAGTTACTCAGAATTTGACATTAGCCCTATTTTCTCGTGCACAATATTTGGTGCTACTATAACGTGCAGTCTACAAAGATATCTTTAGTCTACAAAAGAATTTGCGTTACCTCTACTATAGTGTGCGGTCCACAAATATAGTAGCTGTAGTAGTTACTGTCAAAACTAACAAAAATATCACGACTTAACCTAACCAATCGTCAAGGGCGTACAGTTGACCTAATCGGGCATTCAATAATTTTACGTAGGTTTATATATATATATATGAAGCTGATCGAGTCGCCGATTCATCCGATGACCTGGACGAGTCACGAGACCAAAACAACCTACATGAACTCGCCCCTTTGTACACGTACTTCGAGGACACCTATATTGGGAAACGGCAACGTAGGGGAAGGAAAAGACCAGCCAGCGGCTCAACATCATCTCTCCCCGGTGGGGGCCCGTCATCTCTCCCCAGGCTCGACCTCACCATTCTGTATAGGTGCCGGTCGAGCAGCGCGCTTAGCACACCTTTACCCTTGTTATTGAGGTGGACACCATCCCTCTGGTAAAGATCCCACCTCCCCGAAAATGCGTCGAACGGGTCAATAAACCTCACGCCCAGCGGGACGCACAAGTCTTGCACCCTCTCGTTGATGCCAATGACCTAACTGAGCACGTGGTCACTGGCATTCATCCGCGGTAAAATACCCATCAACATTCCCCTGTCTGTCTTCAGTTTTAGATCATCCGCAAGAGACATGATCTCGGTAATGACTGATGATCCCTTCTGTAAAACCTACCCTACCACCTTTGAGGAACAGGTCGTTCCCACCAGCATGGACAATTATTATTGGGTTATTTAACCTCCTTCGCAACACCTAAGGTCATATGACGGAGGGGACCTACAGCTTTACGAGAGACCCGAACCACGGGTCGCTACAGAATCTGGGCGCGGAGGGCGATCTCCCATCCAACTACTACACAGACCCCATGTCGCTCAATTTCGTTAATCTCGGGGAAGCGATGTTACAGCATTGGTCAGAGAGAGAGAGAGAGAGAGAGAGAGAGAGGAGAGACCTTCGCCTGGATCCTCCAGACGGATAACAAAGCTCTTGGTCTTTGCACTTGGCTTAGTTCCTAAGCAGACAGTTGGCTTAGAAGGCTTATTCTGGCTTAGAAGGTGTAAATGGCTTGTTCAGGTGCACATTATTATTTTGAGTTGCCAGATTGCACTATTTATTTAATTAAAGCATATATTCGTGACAGTTCGCTTTGAAGTTTTGAGCAGCCAGTCGGTTTAGAAGGCATAACCTGCCATTTGATATACATAGAGTATATATATTTATTTAATTAAATAATATCGTTTATATATACAACCAAAAGAATTAAATAAAACACCATTACATCATTCTGTTTATTCAGACGAATTAGTGGAAATAATTTCATGAAATATTTAGAAAATAAATACACAATCAAATTAGTTCATTCTATACACAGTTTGAACGAGAAATATATGCAATAAAAAATAATAATAGTATAAGAAATACACACGTTGAACGAAGAATATATATATATATATATATATATATATATGTATAGAAACGACGTAAGTATAGAGGAGTGTTCTGCACACGAGGAAGAGAAATAACGAACAAATGAAAAATGAGGTGACCGCCCGGGAATCGAACCCAGGATCTTCCGATTGCCGGTCAGATATGGGTTCGATTCCCGGGCGGTCACCTCATTTTTCATTTGTTCGTTATTTCTCTTCCTCGTGTGCAGAACACTCCTCTATACTTACGTCGTTTCTATACATTAATATACTGCGTGGTCATTGCAGTTAAATGTGTGTATATATATATATATATATATATATATATATATATATATATATATATATATATATATATATATAACCAAAAAAATAAAATAAAAAATAATAATATAAGAAATACACATATTTAAACGATGGAATATAATCATCAAAATAATAGTACAGGAGAAATCTATATATACACATTTATATTAAATAATTAAATATATAAAAAATAAATATACTGCAAAACCCTCAAAATACATACACTTTGTGTTTGACTCCGGTTAACTAAAATACTAGACTCGCACGTGATCGAGTCTACAGTTACATCATTGTTGCTTTGCACTATGCAATAAATATGATTTAAAATTATTTCACCGCAAGTTATAGGGATGCCTAACGCGATGTAAAGGGCCTTCATTTCATTCAATACTATTTTTGTGCCCACTTTACATTCGGTTGGCAAGTTATCTTTAAACACGGACAGAATACAATCAAAAGCACGTACAAAAAGGACTTCATTAGCCACACCATTATTAAATTCAAGTTTATAAACACTCATTTCCAATCAAGGGCTTATTCTTATCGAGCCGAGCTTTTCAATCGTGAACTCATCTTCACAATGCATAGCGGCAGTTGAAATAATCTTTTAAGTCGTAACGACAGCTACTCATTATATAAAGATACAATTCTTCAGGATGAACGGTGTAGGTGAGCTCAGCCTTGTACCACTCAAGTCCTTTTTATCAAAGTTTATGATATTTCGAAGTCTAAACCTTTTAAATAAGCATCCAGCTCTAGACCATTCTCGCCTTGTTCAGTCCTACACTCGGTAAAACCGTCGAGCAGAACGGTGTATGCGTATTCAAGAACCGCATCAAAATAAAGCATATCCGTAACACGCGCGTGTAATGTAGGCTTCAGCTTGCGGAAACTGACGATTTCAAACATTCTGTCGAGGATGAAACCGTTTCGTGTAGAGACAAAAACATTATTATCAGAAGCATTCTTCCACATCAGTCCTATATCAATGCATGACTGATCGTTATTCATACATAACGTACAAACAATGGCATATGAGGGGGGTATCACTAATCTGCTCTCTTCTTGTACATACATCTGCAGGTATTTTATAACGATCCTCACTCCACTTCTCAACTCCCACGAAGACTCTAATTCATCTCCTCAACACTTAAATAAACAACATTCCGTTTACCAGAGTTTGTTTGTTTACAAGTTTCTAGTACATAGTTAATGGCACCGGTAACACGAGCAATGACTTCGTCACGGACACATCGTACATGGCATTGAGAATACTGCTCAAAGGAAGCTCCATCGTATTCTGTTGTGAGGAGTGCACGTCCAGTCGGTTCAAGCTCTGAGATGACTATAAGCCACAGGTAGGCGGATCGGCTCGACGGGAGGTGTGAAGGAGTGAGTCACACCATAAGCTGATGAATCGTGTACGGTGTTGTTCCAACGTGAAAGATTCATGTAAATACTTGTATTCCATTATACTGGGTAGGTGGTTTGAAAATTTTTCCGTCTGCGATACATGAAGCAATACCGGTTTTAATGTTTTATTACTCCCACTCCCCAGAATGCGCACCAGATATTTTCGTTCAAGGGGATTTTCACGAAATAAACACATTTTACTCACACTCCGGCGCACTATTTGAGAGAAACATATGCCCATATTTTTCCTTTTAGCTTAACAGACAATACTCGTCTCTAAATTCTATTAAAAACACACGCAAGCCTTTAGCCACAACCTCACTACAAACCTCGTCATGATATATATTAATGTAATGGTAAAAATACTTCAGATTCTCCATTATGACAAGATTTACATTCTCAGCCGCGGGGTACGAGTACTTGGTATAATGCAACATGACAATAATACCGCTTGTCACACGACTCATCAACAACACTCACTAACCGTAACTGTTGCTTCTCTTCTGCACGTGTTGTTTCTTCCACTTCACGATATATGTAAGCTTTTCTAAAGTTTAGTCCTACAACACAGTTCAATACATCGCGTGTAGCACGAAATCCTGTAATGCTCTCGACAGAATAGCCGTACAGTATTTGTACCTCTTGTTCCTTAAACTTCGCACGGTTCAATGTAGCCTTAAAAGTATCAAAGGAGGGTGGAATGGGGAGTATTTGAGTATCCACCACATCTTCACACTTTGCCGAATACCACTTTATAAACGTCGAACACGCAATATTAAAGGTAGCCATTACTATCTTTCGTCTACGTAGGATTTCTTCAAATGCACGTCTGAGATCCAGGGCTTGCAGCGGTAAACTGAGCACGCAGGGGTAGAGATATGCCCAGGTAGTAGCAGGAGTCACGTGACCACTGAACGATCATACAGGGGGCGCTTATAACTTTCTCCTGTACATACGCAAGCACGCACGCACGCACACACGAACGCGCGTGCGCGAGCACACACACACACACACACACACACACACACACACACACACCCACATAAAGGAGAAAGTGAAACGCTACTTGAAACACGATTTATTTAATAAACATATCATCGAATTACTGAAGGTATATATTTACAGATACGTGTAATAAGTAACATAAATATATCGTTAACAAGTAATTAACAAGTAAATAGACATATATATATATATATATACACATATATATATTATATTATATATATATATATACATATACTGTGTGTGTGTGTATATAACAATCAAGGATTATGGTATCCAGAAGGTAGGGTATCATAGGTACCAGGCACCTGTAACGTTTCCTATAGGTGTTACGGCATACTTTCGTACCCCTAAGTTCCTTCACGCCCCCCCAGCTTCTGCGCCCGAAAATTGTGGGTCCCCACAATTAGTTGGGGCGGCAGGTCGCCCTCATCTTCCAAGCACACTAGATCCTTCAACGATTTAAAATTAACGACCCGCTGATTCGCCTGGTTCAGCGTGATACCCTTAGCCTTCACGATATATTTCATATCCTCCCCAATCTTCACCCGTATCCCATAAGTTTTTGGACCTGTTGATACAAAGGAGTCAGCGTATGCGATGTCTCCATACTCATCCTTGATTTCATCAGTCAACTCTCCGAGGAATTCACCAATAGGAGGCATTTTCACCCTCCCTCGCTGTGAATACCACACTATCTGTATGGGCGTACATAACCCTCCGCCCAAGAGAATGCAATAGACCCCAACGTTTGCTGCGTGCGTAGGCCGTTGTGAAGCTGGCTACAGCTATGTTTGTAACACATGATGTGTCTGTGGCCAATTCGGTAATGTTGTACTTTATTATGTACGTATTACCATATTCACGATCTCCACGACTTTTTTATCGGGAACGTTGGCATAATCCCAGACTTCAGTATAACTTTGGACCAAATGAACGTTCCCCTTGCCTGTATTCTGTGCAAATTTTACCCAAACACTGTTTAGACACAACTTTGCACTAAAGCGCTTGCCTGGGTTCTTTACAATTTGGAAACGGTCAAGCTGTATCCTTTGACGGTCACGGTAACGTTGATGTAAACCAATTTTTCATCTTCAGTATCAACTACTCGCGGATACCCTGATGCTTCTACTTATTCCTCAAAAAAATGTTTATATATGGCGTGAAAAGGCTTGGTAGCTTCTGAAACCTCCACACCTCATATATCTTCAATATTCTGTAGCTATGGCGAAAGGGGAAGTCCAGCTCAGGGCTTGTATATACGCCTCTGATCTTACGCTAGTTGGTTGTGTGATTACAAGCCCCACTGTTCTCCTCTGCGCACTTCACGCACAGGGGAAACATGAGCTTGTGGTCTACAACGACGGGCAAGATCGGCATCCATAAACTGCGAGGGGGGGAGCACATCTACGAAAGAAAGACCGAAATAAGTACTTGTTCAAATTTGTTGAGAACACCTCGATGGTGGGCAGGTCAGGTCTTACCAGTTTTTCAGGTGCACCTACGGGGTACGGATTGTTCTTCATCAGGTAGGGGTACGCTCTCCGAACAAGCTATCACCGCATTTGAGAGGATCCAACACCAATAAATGCTTGATCGTGTTTATTTCCTCACGGTACTATCCATCTGTTTCCATCCATGCATCATACTCATGCTTCCACAAGACCTTGTGAGCGAACTGGGTGCCTATAAGCTGATCGCGGGTGCGGGTCCATGCAAGACTATCGGCAGGAGATCCACCGTGGATATCCCCTATGGGTCCATACTCAGGACGGAGGCATCCGTGCTACCAGCAACCGTTAAAGGAGTATACAGTCTTCTCACCAGTGGCACGGTTTTCGCTTAGACCATCGACCCAAAAAACACGACCATTAACCTTAATGGGTACTTCCCCCGTGTTGCGGGCATGCTTTATGTATACACCTGTCTGCTGCTGTATGTGTATGAGCCAGTAAATAGCTTGTGCCCATAACTGCGGGGATTATTTCTGTGAATGACGACTAAGGTGTCGTTAGGTATGAAATTGTTCTTGAACACCCTAAAGCACAATGAAGCGACCGTGGTTGCGACTTGCAACGGATCGCATTTGAAACGGTCTATGTACATCCTTCTAAAGGCCTGGAAACATACTCTAAGCACACGATCATCATTCACGCAATAACGCTCACATTCATCAACTATATTGTAAGGATTAGATTCAGTAAAACTGTTGTAGTAGCGGTCAAAATCTTCACGTTCACCTGTACTCATACATTCATAGTTAAAGTAATGTTTGGGTGGAGGTAGTCCTACGTAATTTAAAGTTTCGCTAGTGAGGATGTGTAAGGGGAATATCCTTTTGAAACTTCGGCGGCTACGCCCATTACCTTGGGTAGCTTTCCTAATTTAGAAGGTGTGAATAATAAAGTGTCTTTAAACTGTACATTACCTCTTATTTGCATCTGTATAAATTTGTCTCCTCTTTTCAAGGGATCACCTGTAAATATCTACGATGACTCGTGCTCAAGGAGTTCCTTATAAAAGAAATGTGTCAAATTTTGTCCCGTTATGGGCAAGAATATACATTCATTTTTTTTAACTTGTCCGCTAACTTTACAATATAGGACAAAAAAGAGTTTCACGGGACTCGTGTGCAATAGTTTTTATAAACGTTTGTCCGTTTACCACATTTGTGACACTCATCACACTCGACCTCCATGCCCTCATCACAGATAGTCTGGCTTACAAGTAGATGTGGGATAACCTCTTTGTTTTCAGCGATCGTATGTTTCTATATCGTAGTACACAGTTATACAAGGTCTATTTTTAGGCTTAGCGGCTTTCATATAACATGCATGCTTTCCTCCAGCCAACTTATATTTCTTATGGCATTTAGAACAGTGAATTTCATCACATTTATGCTTGAAATTCCCCCAATTATCAATCGTATGAAACATACCACATTCACAGATTCTCATTTTCCTGCACGTGCCAATTGACTTATGGAGCTCAAAACAGTTATTATTGAAAAATGTGCGTCTGCATACATCACAGTCCATCTTCTCAACTGCAACCACACGGCTTTCACAACTGGAGCTTTTACACTGCGCACATACCATGTGGCAATCCTTACAATGTTTCACTATATCGTCCGCAAACTCGAGACACCCCTTACACAAATCATGATGCCTTCCATATTTTCGACTTTTATCATAACTCGCGTAAGGAGCCCTGATATTACGGATTGGGAGATACGTTGAACGTGACAATCCTAAAATAAGTAGGGGGTCTTGTACGATCTTTCACACTGCTTTTAAAAACGTACACAGTCCTACGACGAGCAGCCATTCCAAATACAAGTATACGAACATTCATTTCCTCCTCTACCCTTCTCAGCTATTCAGGACCCATACTACAATCAAACTCAAGCTTGCAATCTGAAACCAGTTTACAGGCACGCTGCACAACCGTAGGCAACCAAATTTTTTGCGTCCGTGTAATTAGTACAGTAAACATCCAGGCCAAGACTAGTGCTATAAAGCCGCAACCACGATCGGCGTTTATACGCCGCCTGTAAATAGCCTCAGAATTGAAGTTGAGAGTATAATATGTGGCACTATGACCCGCAACACGGAACACACGGTCAATATCTACCGTGAAGTTGTCCATATAGAAGGCTGTACTACTTTGAGAGGCCTGCATTATACGGCCTCATATATACTCTATATCTACAACTGCCAAGCGTCTGAATGGTATTACTACCCAAAAATCATCTACATCCCCGTCATCTGAACCGAACCCGAAGGACGTCGTCGTTCGTCGCGGTTCTAAGGGCAAACTCCACAATACGTTCAACTACGCGCCGTAGTCCGTGTTCAACACCATTGCTATACATGGATCGAGGGTCAATTCTAACTATATACCGATTTCTAGTCAGGGCTGGGGTGGGGATGGCGGTGCGCACCAACTCGAATGTTATACCTTTCTCTACAGCACGAGAAGCTGCTGCTGCTGCTGGTATGGAGGATGTACCCGGAATTGAACAGGAAAGGTATTTATTTGAGGGGTACTATTGTGTTGTGTCGTAAGACGTAGAGGGTTGGGGCTCTGTTACTGCGGTCTAACAACCGGCGCACTCCTGGCACGCTTTATACCTGACGTGGAAGGCTCTTCATCATGCCTTCGCTTTGAGCTGGTGCGTTGTGGTGTTACAGATGTCGCTGGTGTGGGCTCGTTAGCGGGGATGGAGTCTGTGACAGCAACTACACTGTCATCGGGGTCATCTGTAATATCGATGCTGGGGACATGATGCTGTACCTCATCGTCATTCACGTTTCTGTGGAAGAAGAGGAAAAACAAGACTGTAGAATATAAGAACACCACTTAAATTTTTATTATATTTTGTAAATGACCCACTTAGGAGTGTGAGAGGGATTAGAGAGGGATTCTGTAGAAAAATTCAGGTTTACGAGCCCATCCACATGCATTATATCTCGTCCAACAGGATGTGGTAAAACTGTGTTTATGCTTAAAATCATTAAAGAAAAGGGAGAGATGTTCTCAAAATTTAGGCATAAAGTTATATGGTACAATCAGAATCTATTTTTCAAAAATAGATACATGCACGATGTTTCGTTAAATGCACAATATCTAGATTTATTCGCGCAACGTAGAGATATATCACAAATTGGGGTATTAGCCAATCAAATGTTCCGAATCAGCGTAAGGAGTTTTTGGATGTTTATAAAGAAGCTACAAGTCAACGTTATGGATTTTGGACTTTGTTTTATTAAATAAATAACAAAAGCACAAAGCTCAACTCAGTTTCAACTTTATTTTTAATTAAAACTGAACTACAAAATATTTAATTTTATTAAATGAAGTGCCCTGTAAAAGTAATAAACTAATTAAATTCAGATAGTAATCATAGTTAAGTATTTATTTATTAAGCACTGGCACATCTCAAAGTAATCAAACTTCATCTTCATTCAGTTCACTTCCACTACGCAAATATTTGCATATTTTAACCAGCTTTCCTGCTTTTTCTGTCCCAAGCTTGTTGCGTAACTTGGACCAGATGTGTCCAAATGTTGAGAAAACTCTCTCAATGACAGCTGAACTTGGGGTACAACTCAGTAAATGTTCACAAAAATTGCAGAAATCTTCCATACCAATAGCATTTCTTTTTGCAGTTTGTACTTTCATCAGTTGCCACCAAGTTGAGGGAGACTTTCTATCCAGTTGAATGACTTGATTATTAAACACTAATACTGAGAAAAGGTTCTTGTCTTTTTTTTGAAAGCCAGAAAATATGCTAGATATTGAGGCTTGTTGCTGATTATCCACTCTTCTGCTGCCATTGCTTGCTCTTCATCAAGTTCTGCTCCTGTCAGTGCAATCAAATATAATTTATTTATATATACATATATATATGATACACACAGACCGTGCATGGAACAAGGAACTCTTCTGGGATAATTAAATCCACTATAGTCCGAATAAGTAATGGTAAATGACAAATACCATAGTTTTTCTTTTTCATGATGCTAGCCGACGTGGGCAACGGGTCACTCGCAAAGAGGTCCCATAAATATAGCTTCCCTCACCAGCTATCTGTAAAGCAGACAGGATCCAGCTTTGGGACATGGATCTAGGGTGCACGGTCTGTGTGTATCATAAAAAACCTCATATTTCTATGAAAATAGAAAGAATATATTATAAATAGATTATAAATATTGATACTTACCCATGTATTGAGGGTCCATCAGTATGCTACATAAAAGAATGGTTCCACAGCATCAGTCATTCGTTTTTTAATTTGAGCTCTGTATGACTTGAGGTCTTCACTTTGCAAGAGCTGTATCCACGTTTCAACAGCAGTTGACAAAGTTGCTGAATCACTTTGAAGCTGCAAAAATTTGATTACACTGATATAATAATAAATCGCAGAATAAATTATACTTTATCAAGTGCAAAAGCAACTTCCTTTAGCTGCTTCTGAAGGTGAAGGGCCTCTCTGTATAAGCCTGCATTGTTCACGGCAGTGGCAATTTTTCCATCAATTTTTTGCGCAGTATTGATTTCCATGTATTTATGACAATTTTTTATAAATGTGTCTACACAAGCTTCCTGTGAGTTCCACCGAGTATCGTTCGGTATTTGTGGCATTAGTCCTCCCTTGTCCTTCAGCCATCCCTGATTAACAAAATAAAAGGATTTGGAAAGAACATATTAAATCTAGTAATATATATACTCGTATATATTTATATATAGATTACAGCATCTATCTTTCTCTCTCTACCAATCTATCTGTATATAAACTTTATAAAGATTAGCATTTTTACAAATATTTCTCAAAACATTCTATGCCCACATTAAAATTATATATATGTATATATATGTATATATATATGTATATATATGGTACTTACATGTGGCTGGTGTTGACTGCGAAAACACTTGTGAATTTCAAGTGTGTGTTTTAATACACTATTAGGTGTAACTTCTTTCTCCAGGAGATTAAGGTAATGAGATGAACACCCATAGATTAGAATGTTAGGACATTTCTCCTGAAGTAGTTCTTTCATGCGCTTCATTTTGCTCTCATTATCAGTACAGATTGCAAATACCTTGAAAATATGAGAAAGAGAAATAATCATAGTATTGTAAGGATTTTATATATAATATTATAGTATTGTAAGGATTTTATATATAATATTATAGTATTGTAAGGATTTTATAGTTACTTTATTTACTTGAGCTATTTTAATTAATAGTCTCTAAAATTTTAATAAACTCAAATTATTCACATCTTTGTTGTATTTCTGTTGGACCTCATTTATTGCAGCTATAGCAAGTTTACAACAATATTCTGCTGTTTTCTTCTCTGATCCACTATCAGTCGTTGATAGCAGGAATGTTGAGCGGCCAGTGTGGATTGAGGTGGCAATGATGGGATCATTCCGCACTGATGACCATCCATCTTGTAGCAGAGTTATTGTAGCATTTGTTAAGTCATTACTCAGATTCTGTTCTATTTCATCATGTACTTTAGTAAGAAGATCTCCTGCTAGGTATTTTCTTGTTGGTGCGCAATACCCAGGTCTTAACAGATTCATCATTTGTTTATATTCTTTGCTGCTAGCAGCATTAAAAACTATTGCATTGCTGTAGAAAAACTTGGCAACTTGTAGATCAAGCAGTTTCTTTTGTTTTTCTGTTGTATTTATGACAAAATCGGTCATCTGAGGTTGGGTCAATCTTGACTTTAATGAAGTACTACAAATCCTGCTTGTTGGGGGGAAATACAAAGATTTAGGTTTCTTCTTTGGAGGTTGAGAAATAGAACAACTGTCAGGTCTGTTGACAGAGACACCAGAAGCTGATGAAGGTGATGATAGAAATGAATCGAATGATAGTTCAGAAACTGATGATCCAGATGACATATTTAATGCAACTTGATCATGAGTTGGAGGATTTTCATTTCTCGTTATACATTTTTGTAAATGTGTTTTGATTCTCTCAATTTTAGAACTTAATTCCATTCCACAATGTTTGCATTTCACTTTTGAGCTTCCTTCAACTCGTATGACATCGGCCCACTCATGCGAAGATTTCCTACCACTTCCAGCAACAAATGGCATGGTTTCTTAAATTCTTAGTGTTAAATAAAAATAATTCAGTATAGATACTGGTAATACTAAGCTTTAGCTATTATATCTAAGTTATATTTTTAAAAAAAATCATCTACATATATCTGTAACAAAATAGCAACAATCATTATCAAGAACAATGAATAAATACTGTATATAAGCACAGAAAATTTTAAAGGAGAGTTTTTTAATTTTATTATACACTTTTCTTATATTAGTTGTAGAAAATTCGAGAAAAACCAATAAAACCCCCAAAAAACCAATAAAACCGGAAAATACCCGATAAAACCCAAGTGGGTTGGGTTTTTTCAATAAAACCCAGTTTTTTGCCAACCCTGACTATATGATTGAATCGGTCCTGGAAGTCCGCACGAATATTTTCAATGGTTTTGTAATTACTTGGTCGTTCATGGACCCAGGTATTAGCCAATATGCTTTGTTCAATCGTATAGTTGCTGCTATCACACATTTCAAATGGGTCTCAAAGAAAAATGAAAATCAGTTAGTATTTTACTGGGGTGACAAGACATTGTGGACACCCTGTAGTTTTAACAATTGGACTGACTTTTGAATTATTTTCATTAAATTGTATTGAACACGTCTTGTTACCTCATTTGAAATCTTGTCCGGATGTGTGCTTTCAAAATTGAGAGTATACAGTGAATGAGTTTAATGTACTCTGGTAATTATAAGCATTTGCGGAGTACACCGTTAGTCCATCGAAAGTAGATGAAACGGCTCACTTCTGAACAAGAAAGGACCTCTGAAAAATATGAGGCGCTCCAGACCACAACCTGCCAAGCACCAGTAGGGCCAGAATTGAGTTATTTATACCACTATATTCCCCCACCGTTCCTCTATCCCGTGGGTGAGTCAGGGAGCAGATTGTGGACCTGTACGTATGGCCGAAATCAATCAAATATCGTTATTGGTTCAAAAGTTATGGTATTTTGCAAGTTGACAAACTTTAACTGCATTTTTCTTCATTTTTTAATTTTGTCGCTTGGCAGCTTGTGGTCCGGAGCGCCTCGTATAACCTTGGTTAACCTTGGTTTTACTTCCGCCCAAATTGTTCATTTTGACGAAGGTCAAGTTTGTTACTCCACCTTAGACCTACAGCTTAACGTGGAATCCGAACCACGGCCCACCACGGGTGGTCAGAAACTCCAAAGTCCTCGCTCAGACTCGATCTCACGACCTCCTGATCAGCAGCAGCCCAGCGTCTTAACCACTAGGCTACCCAGGGTACCCATTTATCTACCAACCAATTTTATTGTATGGAAGGATGAACAGCTGTGTTTGCTGCGCGCCGCCTGCCGTCACTGGGTCTCGATCCCGGGGCTGATGGATTCGTAGTCAGCGATACTAACCACACCCACCGAGGCGCATATATATATATATATATATATATATACAGGGCGTCCCAAAAAAATGTATACACACTTTAACTACTTATAAAGGCAGTGTTTATTAAAATACATTTCATTTTCAAAATGTAATAGAATCTACAGACATTATTTAATTGTTTTGTCAACGCCTGTTTTCAAACTGACGTCCGTTCTGGTCCAGGTACTGCTGATAACGCGAAGCAATGGAATCGCAAACATCACGAAACATTTCGTTTGGTATTTGTGTGCATTCTCGTTCAATGGCTGCTCTCAATTCAGCGACTGTTGCAGGTTTTATAGCGTAGACTTTGTCTTTTAAGTATCCCCATAAAAAAAGGTCTAGTGGTGTGAGGTCTGGTGAACGCGGAGGGTATTCTACGAAACCCCTTCGTCCAATCCACATCCACATCGTGCCAAGTACCACTCGCAATACTCCACTCTTCGGTCCGGATCATCTTCATTAATAGCATGGACTAATCTTGGAATGTAACTTTTCCATTGACAGCGCTTCAAAATGCGTTGGACAGACGATTCTGAAATTCCTACCTCACGACTCGCTTGCCGCACAGATTTTCTTGGACTTTGGTGATACGTTTCCAGTACTCTTTCTTGCTTTGTGGGGCTTGTCGATGTCCGTGGTCTTCCGGAACGCTTCTTGTGGACATTCTGAACAGTTCCATCGGCTTCAAACTTATCTCTAATTCGAGTGATGGTAAGTCGCGTTGGTGGATCTGTTTGAAACTCCCTCCTAAACTGTCTTTGCACTTCAACTGCGTTTTCACACTTCCAGTAGCATTTTAGAATGAATTTCCTTTGTTCAAAGCTTAGTCTGACTGCCATTATTAATTCTAATGGGTTTAACTTGGAAAAAGAAACATCAATTGAGCTATCAGCTGTTAAAGTGTGTATACATTTTTTGGGACGCCCTGTATATATATATATATATATATATATATATATATATACACACACACACACACGAGGTCTGTTCAGAAAGTATCCGGACAGAGTGTTTACTTTTAGAACAAGGTCACGCTTGGAGTTGTGACTGTGCTAAACATATCTGCAGGTCAAGACAAGTTGACTGATAGGGTTGCACTTCATTGTGTAGCATCAGTCCACTGTGGTGAGTCGATAAAGTTAAACGTATTTTGTCTCGCGGAGATTTCTTCATGTTACTTGTTTTTTTTTAGTGTGAAGGTGTTGTGCACCATGAATATGCTCCACAGGGACAAACATTCAACAAGGAATTTTACAGTGAAGTTTTGAGACGTCTACGTGAAGCAGTTCGGAGGAAACGGTTGCAGAAGTGGGAGTCCGGAGACTGGATACTTCATCACGATAACGCGCCATCTCACGTCGCAACTTGTCCAGCAATTTTTGCCCCCCCCCCCCAAGTACAGCAGCCTTCATATTCGCCAGATTTGGCTTCGTGCGGTTTTTTTTCCGAAGGTCAAACAAACCCTGAAAGGACACCGATTCGAAGTGTTTCCGAAAAATGTTTTCAACAGTGTCAGGATCGTTGGGCAAAATGTGTGGCTTCAGAAGGAGCGTACTCTGAGAGAGATTAAGCTCCAAACCCTGTACGTACCATATTCTGTCTATAATCGCATGAGTCCGGATACTTTTTTGAACAAACCTCATGTATATACGAGGAGTGATCAAAAAGTACTGATAATTTTATTGCTACGTACAAATGAATGCAAATAAGAAATAACCGTTTACATATGTGCGTCTTCCTGCCCTCTGGCGTCTGCAGTCTGAAGCAAAATCTGCTACCATGAGTCAGTAGTTGGTTGGAGTGCTTAAAAGGAGGGTGTGTTTTTGCAGTACGTATAAATCTCTGAAATGGAACAACGCGCGTTCGGAGACGAACGAAATGATTAAAACAGCTTTTGGAAATGATGCTCTCAGTGTAGCTAACGTTTACAAATGGCACAAAAAGTTTAAAAAATGGAGAAACATCGCTTCAAGACAAGGAACGCAGTGGCCGCCCTTCCACTCCTCGTACGGATGGATGAAAATGTCCAACAGATTCGATTTCTGGTGCGAGCAAATGTTTCTCCATTTTTAAACTTTTTGTGCCATTTGTAAACGTTAGCTACACTGAGAGCATCATTTCCAAAAGCTATTTTAATCATTTCGTTCGTCTCCGAACGCGCGTTGTTCCATTTCAGAGATTTATACGTACTGCAAAAACACACACTCCTTTTAAGCGCTCCAAACCAACTACTAACTCATAGTAGCAGATTTTGCTTCAGACTGCAGACGCTAGAGGGCAGGAAGACTCACATATGTAAACGGTTATTTCTTATTTGCATTCATTTGTCCGTAGCAATAAAATTATTAATACTTTTTGATCACTCCTCGTATATATATATATATATATATATATATATATATATATATATATACACACCGAGATGTGTTCAGAAAGTTCCCAAACTGGTTATGCTGCGCGCATCACATGACGCTAAATGCGCGTAATATAATGCATGTTGTAGTGTGACTCAGTCTGTGTCCAAAGACGGTTACCGCTTGTTGATATCGTATTTTGTTCTCTCGATATTTACTGTTTTGTGAAGTCATTTTGTGTGTTTTGTCGCATTTTGTGCATTTGAATAATGGCTACTGTTGAAGAACAACGTGTGTCCATAAAATTTGCGTTAAGCTGGGCAAGACTGCTTTTGAAACCCATGCCATGCCGAACATAGCATTTGGCAATGACGCCTTAAGTCGGACAACCACTTTTGAGTGGCACAAGCGCTTTAAGGAAGGCCGAACGTCAAGAACTGGCGACATTGATGACACTGTTGCTTGTGTTCGTGAAATGATTCGAGGAAACCGTAGACTGACAGTCAGGGAAGTCGCAGACGAAATGGACATTTTGATAGGATCATGCCACACGATACTCAGAGAGAATTTGGAGATGCGTCGTGTGTCAGCCAAATTTGTGCCACAACTGTTGACTACCGAGCAGAAAGAGCAACGTGGCGTTGTTTCTCAAGACCTCCTTCAACATGCCAATCTTGAAAATTTTCTCAGAAACATCGTTACGGGTGAAGAGACGCGGGGTCACGTGGGTGTACGGGTATGACGTTGAAACAAAACAGCAGTCATCGCAATGTAAGTGCGCGACAGTAGCCATTATTCAAATGCACAAAATGCGACAAAACACACAAAATGACTTCACAAAACAGTAAATATCGAGAGAACAAAATACGATATCAACAAGCGGTAACCGTCTTTGGACACAGACTGAGTCACACTACAACATGCATCACATGACGCGCATGCGCGTCAGTTCTCCGACGCAACTTTCGTGAAATAATTTTCATATAATGAACACCACGCGTTCCTTCGGCTTGCTGTTCCCTCTCTTGTCTCCGTTTGTGTCTGTGTTTTCTTCTACATTAATGAAGGGGCATGCATTTCGTATCCGACGAAAGTTTCTTACTAATTGTCTAGAGGAGCAAGTTCTTCCAAATCCCTCCTTCCGATTCGCCTCAGACAAATTGACGACCATCCGTTCAATAACTTCAGCAGATTAATTTTAAAGAAACATATTGAAGTCACCAGACAAAACGAGTGGTTCGCCTTCAAAAATTTAAGCATTGCCAAACGTAATTTTGTGACTGTTATTCCCCAACAGTGGATCCAACCTTTGTTTGATGAAATTTACAACGAGTTGCGTCGGAGAACTTCTTCAATTCGTAACATTTTTTTGGATCGCAAAATTAAAAGTCTCATTCGAAATAGTCAGTGGAGTAAAAAAGCAAGCTCAACGTGTGTTTTGAACCTTTCTTCGAAAAACATTAGTGACGATGCAAAAAGTGCCCTGGGATATGGTATGTCCTTTTTTATTGTTAAAAAACCTTCGACTTTACAAATTTGTTACAGTCTCGCTTGTTTTGAAAAACAGTGTAATTTCCCTTAGTCTTTGTTTTGGAATTTATTAAGCTTTGCATCAAAGACTGTAAATTCACTTTCAATAACGAGTATTATCAACAAGTTTTTGGGATGGCCATGGGCAACCCCTTGTCGCCCCTCCTCTCCAATATTTATATGGAGTTTTTCGAAATTACTTACATTCCGAGAATCCTGGGGGTTGGCATCCCATGGTTGCGGTACGTCGACGATATTTTGTGTATCTGGCCCATGAATCGTGACCTAGAAGACTTCCTCCTTCAGTTAAATGATCAAGTCCCCTCCATTAAGTTTACTTTAGAAGTGGAACAAGACAACTCAATCCCGTTTTTGGATGTGCGTGTACATAGGGAAAGCCCAGGTTTTAAGTTTAGTATCTATCGGAAAAAAAAAAAATTTGTCCTACGTACACTTTTACTCGGGACATGACACCCCCACTAAGAAGGCCATTTTTCTTCAATGTTTCTCCTCGCCCTTAGGATCGCCAGTCCGGAATACAGCGATGCCGAATTGGAAAAAATCAACGGTATTGGAAGTGATCTGTGTTATTCATCTGCGTTTATGGAATCTTGTCTCAACAAGGCAAAACGAACTTTCTATCGTGTGAATAATAACACTCGTACTTTGTCAAAGAATATTTTAGTACTTCCATTTTTCCCGGGCTTTTTAGGCATTGCTGATGTACTTAAACTTTTGGATATTAATGTAGTATTTTCATATAACAATATTGTGAAAAATATCATTGTAAAAAATAGCCCTACCAATAATTCAGGCATTATCTATAAAATTAGTTGTAAACAATGTGATTCCTTTTACATAGGTCAGACGGGAAAGGATTTGCACACACGTATAAAACAGCATCAATATTCCGTTAGAACAGGACAGTCGTCCAGTGCCCTTTTTGTCCATTTGTCAGGGTTATCCCACTGTATTGATTGGAATAATGCTTCAGTTTTGTTTCACTCTAGCAACATTGTTAATAGAAATATTCTTGAGTCTGCCATTATCCAACTTACAAATAACTTCAACATAAGCAAAGGTCTTTTTCAACTCGATCCTGTTGTTTGGAATTCCTTCAGAACGGATTTAGATAAGAAGGGTAGAACGCTAAACCTTTGGTAAACTTGTATGCTACTCTAATAAATTTTATTTTTCAATTTATTTTTATATATATCGAACTTAGACAAGAAGGGAAGAGTGCTAAAACCTGGGCAGATTTCCAGTATAAATTTGTATGCTCCTCTTATAAATTTTTATTTTTAAATTTATTATTTTTTTTAATTAACTATAACATTGGTTGGAAACAATTCATTTGATCTTGTGTTGGATTCGAGCAAAAGTGCTAAAAATCGGTAGTTTTTCCTTACAAATTTATATGCTCCTCCACAATCCTTTAATGTTTAATTTTTATTTTTATTTCTCCGTTTATTGTATATATATATATATTTTTTTTTCTGTAACGTATATATAGGCTGTAACTCTTTATGTACTTCAGTGTTCCTGAGGATGTCATTAGACGAAAGCGCTTGAGCACCATTCTGTGTTTCCTTTCCTTCGTGGTTTTATTCATCATAAATATTTTTCACGTGTTACTTTCGTGAAATAATTTTCATATACAGTATGTCCCACAAAAAAGGACATCCAACTTTAGATTGTACTAACTTCTCCAAAAATTGCGATAGTTTGGATCTGTTTGTTTGATTTAATATAGCAAATTATTCTTTGTTAACGTTCAAATTTATTCATGTTTAAACGAATTAGTGATTAAGCATCTGCTTTTAACTGAAGGGTACAACAAAATGGATTGCGCAAAATAGGTCAATGAAAAAATAATGTGTGCTATCGATGTAATGAAAAGACAAATACATAATAATAGATACTTTAACATAATTTTAATAAGATACAAAGCAGATTTTTCTTTATTCCTTATTACAAAAGTTATGCTTAGTTTCGTTTTCTTTCAACATGACCGCCATTCCTATCGATACAAATCTGGAGTCGAGCTCTCATCTTCCCCATCACTCTTTTGATAAGATCTGGATTGTATTTTAACAAGTTGATTTCAGCTGTGATGCGAGTCCTCAAATCATCTAAATTGATAGGTTGTGATGCAAATACTCTATTTTTCAAATGACCCCATAAAAGTAATCACACGGGATCAAGTCAGGGCTTCTGGGAGGCCATTCAATGTCATGGCCTGTAGCAATTACTCTTTGGCGGAAGACTTCCTGCAAACGTTCCTTCACAATAACTCTCCTGTGAGCAGGAGCTCCGTCTTGCACCCACCAAATACGATTAAATCGGTTTCCATAAGCAATACGTAATTGTGGAAGGATTTCTCGGTCTGTCATTTCTAGGTAAGCTTCACCATTTAGATTACCATCGTAAAAGACCGGGCCAATTAACGCTCCATTACCGCACAGTCCTACCCAGAGAGACAGTTTTTGTCTAGAGTTATTCCTTTCGTAGATATGATTTCCAGGTGGATGATTTTTTGGTGCATATTGACGGCAGATTTGTCTGTTCACTAGACCATTCATAAAAAAGGCCGCCTCATCTCCAACCACTAATTGTTCCGTGAATCTTTCTGGTTTTTCAAGAAACCACTGGGCAACCCTTAGGCGGCGAGGTAGATCTCCTTCAATGAGTTGATGTCGAATTTCCATTCTGTATGGGTACAAATTCAAATCCTCACGAACTATTCGATGAAATGACATGCGTGAGAGTTCTGTACCATTTCGCCTGGTGGACACTTTTGGATGTCTCTCTAATAAATGCCGAACATGCTGAATGTTCTTGTCTGTTCTTGCCGTCTTCGGATGGCCTGAACGTCCTTTGTTCAAATTGAGGACCGTTCCTTCTTCTTTGTATTTCCGAACATTCTTCAAAATTGTATGTTTAGTTGGAGAAGCTCTATCGGGAAATTGCAGTTCGAAGGTATTCTGAACTTGTTTTAAGCTTTTAGTTTGCAGATAAGTTGTGACCATGAGAACGCACTGCCTTCGTGTAAACTGCATGATAAGGGTTTCAAAGTTATTTATAAATTTAGTAATTCAGATCCTTCGACGTAAAAAGTAGCACATTGGTTAAAGCAAGAGGAGCTATCTGGCTGGGAGAAATGATCATTCCGCGCAACCCATTTTGCTGTGCCCTTCAGTTAAAAGCAGATGTTTAAACACTAAATCGTTTAAACATGAATAAATTTGAAAGTTAACAAAGAATAATTTGCCATATTAAATCAAACAAACAGATCCGAAATATCTCAATTTTTGGAGGAGTTAGTACAATCTAAAAAGTTGGGTGTACTTTTTTGTGGGACATACTGTGTGTGTGTATATATATACATATATATATATATATATATATATATATATATATATATATATATATATATAGAAGGTACACTTTTAAGGGGTAAAGAAAACATTTCGCATCACTTTACACTTACCTTCAGTCTACAAAAACTACTTTTTAAATACTTTGCTTTCATGGTATATTTTCGGGGTCAGTTATACTCTCATTTTGAAAGCAGAGAATGAACCCAGAATTTAGAGAGCTTCGAGGGGCTCGAGACACTGTAGTTAGCGGACATTTGCGAAGCTGAGCATCGTGAAGGTAACTTATAACGAATCTTTTAGCTTGCTCTATAAGTTCTACCAAAACTTTTAAAATGATCGAATTCGGTTTCCAATTTGATTTGTAAAAAAAAATTCGTTTTATTTACTGAATAACCCTCAAATATTGGCCTTCTTTTTAACCTTCGTATCATTCGCACCGATAAACTAACTTTTATTCTCCTTGTAATTTTCACAAATAATGTACCACCTGAACCTAATGTATTGTCAGTTCCCAACCTTTTTACTATTTACGGACTGGTAAAAATCTTTCACGAAGGAAAAAGGTCTATAGTGTGTATATATCGGGTCGGCAAAAAAAAAGGCAGACCTTTCAAATCCTTCATATCTCGGCAAATACGGTACATAGAACCATGAAATTTTAGTATGTTAGTACTAGGTAATTTTATGATTTCTATGCCATCTTTTAGCATTTTAGCTGAGAAATTGGATTTATGGCGAATATTCCAGAAAAATCTTTCTAATCATAGGTTCAAGTTGATAATTAAAGCGATTTTAATTAACGTAAGCCAACTGCAGGAGATTTGGACAAGCTTCTCAAGAAAATCGATAAAACAAGAGATATCAAAAGAATACCAGCTTGCGGTATTAAATTTGGCCACCAAACAGTCCTGATTTAAATTCTGTCGATTACGGCCTTTGGGAAAATTTGTAAGAGAGAATTTATCGGGTCAAAGTAAGAAATGTCGCTCATTTACGACAGCTGCTTCTGGAAAAATGGGATGAGCTACCACAAGAACAAATCAATAAAGCCATAGATGAGTTCCGTCCTAGACTGAAAAAGGTTGTAGAAGTTGGTGGTAAACATATCGAGCAATTTTATTAACATCAAGGTAGTATCATATGTGAGTACTTTGTAACTTTTTATCTGCACATACAATGCAGTAGTAGTGTAAATGGAGAATTTCCAGTGGCATAAAGAAATGTTCAATAAATCCGTAATTTTTATTAGTTTTCTTTGAAATCCGCTCACCGTATAAGAAATATACTTAGTTGTGGGGTTCGAGGTCTCCTTTTTTTTTGCCGACCCGATATATATATATATATATATACATATATATATATGTGTTGTGTGTGTGTGTGTGTGTGTGTGTGTGTATATTGGCCCAACCGCAGGCTGGAAATGATATTGGGTTACCAGTTTGACCTTTCAGCCAAAGAAACAATATTTAATAAGGAGATAGACATTACTTTGTATTTTTTCGTTTAATTAGCAAAATAAATGAATTATTTGTTCACAGTGATTAACAATTATTATACTGAATTTGTGTAATATTATAATGAATGATTATTATTAGCAATAAAGAATGATTCTTATACAGTATAAGAGTTAAATGCTGCAATAGTGACGAGAAACAATAATTTGGGTAATGAGATATACGATATTGGACACACAACACTAAAGTATTAAGCCAATGATAACTGAAGTAACGAAAGTACGGTATTAGTCCGGTTGCACGGGGTGGGAACCCTGCATTGCTTGTTATAAAGCAAATCTTGACATATTTTGAAAGCTTATACCACCCCATTCAAGAATCTATCGGGTGTACACCTGACCCCTGCTTGGCTTTTTCAATATGGCCGCCATTTTCCAAGAAGGCCGGCGAAACTGAAAAATCCCATATCCCTTGATGGATTTTGATGATCTTGGTGTCATTTCTAGGGTTTTTTAGGATGATGAGTCGATCTGGAGGGGTTGCAGATACTTTGGGAGTCGTTTTGACCCACATTCGTCAATACTCAAGGTCATTGGAGGTCAAACGCCCCCCGAAATAAGGAATATCCCATATCCCGGGCAGTCGTGGAGATATTTTGGTGATCTTACTGTCGTTTTTATGGTTTTGGGCGAGACTGAGTAGTTCTATAGGCACATGATAACAGTAGGATATCATTTTGCAACTCCATGGGTCAAGTCAAGGTCATTTGAGGTTAAAGTTTGGCCTTGAAATATGATAATGCCACAGTTGACATCACTGTATTTGCTTTATTTCAGTGACAATTTCTACAATGTAGCTAACTGCTGAGCACTTAACATCTTTTCTGCAGATAAAATCAGATCATAATGCTTAAATGAAATAACCCACATTATATGGATATGGATATTCGGACATAAACCACAATTTATGCTGAAGTGCAGGGCATATGCATTCTATGGAAGGTTGCAAAGCTACAAGATATGACCTCGTAAGCAAAACAAAGCTCACACCTAGCTGGGGAATTAGCATTGACAACTTTGATGCAGTTATTCACATTAGGTAACCATTTATTGGGGGCAAATATCAAAAGACATGGTTGTGTCAGGATCGTCAGGATCATCAGTCTGCTCTTCGTTTGCGTTTTGGATCAATGGATTGTTGCAATCCAAGCCGCTGCCACATGCGCAGAACATTGTGCAAGGGATTCCGCGTCCCATGCAGCCGCAGCGACTCCCCCTGCATGCTCAGTGTGATTCACACCCACATCTAATTAGCTTCAGAACTTCATCTGGTGCTAAGCACACTCCTTCACCAACTGTTTTTGCGATGAGAACTCTGTTTGTTTCGTCTCTCTCCCACCCATAATGCACAGGTCAAGTGGTGGTGGGTCACACTTTAGTGCATCGAGCCAGTTCGCCACAGTGTAGTGGGCTCTGAGCTCATTTTGATGGAAAGCTTCAGTTGTTGGTGGTAGAGAACATAGTTTGGGTGCAGCAGTTCCCGACTTCCCTGTCTTCTGAGCCCATACTCGCTGACGACACTCAGTAAGAGATGAGGATTTCTTATCCCCATAGCATGCAACAATGAACGCTGTTGCCTCTTTCTCGATATGGTCAAAGCATGCATCAAAGGACCCCAGCTTGTCTAGCTTCAGACCCTTCTTGGCTGTGGAAATGGCAGTGGCTTTGCCGATTCCATGTATTGCTGCAACTGTGTCACAACCACTCAAAGCGTGTAGTTTGAGGATTTGTGAGATGATGTCTTTGTGCTGGGTTACAGTTGCTCGGATGTCCACTGATTTTCTGCCACGCACTGGAGACTCCTCAATCATGGGACAGCCTAGTTTCTTAAATTCATAGAAGTGAGTCAGCATGGCAAACACGTCTGTGTCATCACAAATGATGGAAATGCGGGCATCAGAATTTTTCTCAGCTTGTGGGATAACGTGTTGTGTTATTATCACGTCAGCCTCTTCATGAGATGATGAGAGCTCCAATGCTGCTCGACTCCTGCCTCGCACAATGGAAGTCGGTATGGTCTGCCATCCTGCAAGCACTAGCTCATGGTCTTGGGTTACAGTCGCGAGATACTCGCTGTCAGCAAGGATTTGCTCACAGAGCAGCCTGTTTAGTTGCTCCTTGTTCGCGGTGCACGTGAGAACAGCGTCTCTTGTAGGCAATGGGGTGTTGAGGTCCAGCTTGTGAACTCTGCCCGAGTGCTTGATTTCGGAGAGAAATCATAGTAGCGATCAAAAGCTAGTACTACAGATGCATGAGAAGATGTTTCGGTAGCCATACTTTGAAGGTTTGGATAAATGTAGCAACTGTGCCACTAGCAGGCCAGTCGACTGTCCACAAAACAGCTGACACATCCATGATAACAACTATTGGTCCCCCATGTTCGACTTTCAAACAAAAGAGTGTTTTTTAGGGTCATATACTGGGCCTTCACTGAGAACAGCACTACGTAGTCTTTTGGCTCCACTATAGGGGTATCACATTCTCTCTTTTTCATGAATGCTGATAAATTCCGCTTGGACACATAAGTGGAAACACAGTTCTTGTGACAACAAAGGATTTTTGCTCCATCTTCCAGGAGAGGCTCTAGTCTCGCGCGAGCATCTGGCTGCCCTCTGATGTCGCTACTCTATGATTTTCTGAATCCTCCCACAATTTGAAAGACCTTTCTGACCTCCAGGACAGCTACGCAGGAAATCCTTGAAGAAACATTCGTCTGCAGGTTTTGTAGAACCTGAAAAATAAGAATTTTGTTTACCCATTTTCAGAGTACAAAATAACATTGAAATAATTTATCCTCAGCAAATGAAAACTAAACAATGCTCACCTGGGATATTCTCCATATTCAGCAGTCAAAAAACAATTTTGGAATCAGCACAACCAAGACGTCATCAAACCACCAGGTGGGCAGCACCATCAGCAATAATCTCAACAACCTGAAAAAAATAAGAGGAATAATTAGATATATTGGAATTCACCTTACCATGGGGAAAATAATCCCTGATTTCATTTTAAACCCTATAGAACTACTCAGTCTCGCCCAAAACCATAAAAACGACAGTAAGATCACCAAAATATCTCCACGACTGCCCGGGATATGGGATATTCCTTATTTCGGGGGCGTTTGACCTCCATGACCTTGAGTATTGACGAATGTGGGTCAAAACGACTCCCAAAGTATCTGCAACCCCTCCAGATCGACTCATCATCCTAAAAAACCCTAGAAATGACACCAAGATCATCAAAATCCATCAAGGGACATGGGATTTTTCAGTTTCGCCGGCCATCTTGGAAAATGGCGGCCATATTGAAAAAGCCAAGCGGGGTCAGGTGTACACCGATGGATTCTTGAAGGGGTGGTATAAGCTTTCAAAATATGTAAAAATTTGCTTTATAACAAACAATGCAGGGTTCCAGTAAAATCAGGATCTGTGCTACCGGACTATTGGTACAGTCGGATTAGTCCGAACTGCAGTTGCAAATGCGCGAGTAGCTTGAACGGTATTGAGGACACTTTGAAGAGCCTAATTCGGTTAGGCGGAGCTTGTTGAAGTTATAGGTGTGAAGACGAATAGCCTATCACGACGTAATAAAACAGTGTAGGCCAAGTGCTGGTAGCCTACGTGAGGTTTCTAGACCTGAGGTTTTGATGAGGAAGATAACTCTGAAGACGGAAGGGCCTACAAGCCAGACTACGTAATGAGATCTTGGTGAAAGGAAGTGAAGTTTCGCAGGTCGAATTGAATGAATATTGAGTGAGGTGAAAGCGGACGGATGGAGCCAGTTGCATCTTACAGAAGTGATGTTGCTTTCAGAAGGATGAAATAGTAGTGGGCCTCAACGGAGATGATTAACTTCGTGTATACTTCACTGGAGTTTTGAAGGACGGCGGGCCGCTCTCTGACGAAGGCCGGAGAGCAGGTGGAGTTACGGAACGAAGATTGGAGATGAAGAGTAAGTGCTGAGTGAGGCCTGAGCAATGAGCGAGTGAGAGCGAATGAGGTCGACCTGAAGTGGACTGGCACTTTTATAGGCTTGGTGACGCTAAAAGGGCCAGGTGACGCTATAAATTTGGCGGGTACTTTCGAGAAACGAAAGTAAAATAAGCGTTCATTTGTGGTCTGTTCTTGTCCACGTGTTTGGAATTTTATAGCCATGTGAGGGAGGCGAGGAAAAGGATTTTTCCGTTATGCTGCTATATATATATATATATATATATATATATATATGTATATATATATATATATATATCTTTTTATGTTTCAGTTAAGACGTATGGAAAACAGTCTTATTTCAAAGTGCGGTAGTTATGGCTTTATTCGGAAATTCGAGTAAGCTTCTGTCTGACATTATAGCAAGGCAGAATACCATAATCAGCCTGCCTTAATTTCAAGGCGATTCTGTTGCTTCTTACGTGTGGCAAATAACGTTTATGTCTTAACTTTCTTAATATGAGGACAAAGAAATCAGAAGAAAACTGCTCGATTTTAGTCACCGTAAATATACTTTAATACGAGGGTATTTCGTTGAGCCTCAACAAAAAGAGCTGGATTATATATATATATATATATACAGGGTGGGCGGAAAGTAGCTCCCTATTTTGGATTGGTAAAAAAATACGTATATTATCCATTTATTTCAGAAGAAATAATATGAAAAGGTAGGCATACATGGTAGGTTTTCTCTAAAATTCAATGTGGGCTCCAACTCTTTCCACCAGCTTCTGGAGCCGCCCAGGAATGGCGTCCACTGACTTTAGCAGGAACTCCGGCGGGATGGAGGACATGACTTCCCGAATTCGGTCCTCCAGTTCTTCCAATGTCCTCGGTTTGGTGCGGTAGACTTCTTCCTTTACCCACCCCCAAAGAAAGAAGTCGCACGGTGTCAAGTCGGGGCTCCTGGCTGGCCATTGATGTGGACCACGACGACCCATCCAACGCCCAGGGAAGTGGGCATCCAGCCACTCACGGACAACAATGGCCAGCCAGGAGCCCCGACTTGACACCGTGCGACTTCTTTCTTTGGGGGTGGGTAAAGGAAGAAGTCTACCGCACCAAACCGAGGACATTGGAAGAACTGGAGGACCGAATTCGGGAAGTCATGTCCTCCATCCCGCCGGAGTTCCTGCTAAAGTCAGTGGACGCCATTCATGGGCGGCTCCAGAAGCTGGTGGAAAGAGTTGGAGCCCACATTGAATTTTAGAGAAAACCTACCATGTATGCCTACCTTTTCATATTATTTCTTCTGAAATAAATGGATAATATACGTATTTTTTTACCAATCCAAAATAGGGAGCTACTTTCCGCCCACCCTGTATATATATATATATATAATATATATATATATATATATATATATATATATATATACATATATACAGTGTGTATATATATATCAGTAATGCAGAAGAGGTGAAGGCCTTACAGAGGGACACGAACAGAATATACAAATGGTCAGAAGATAACAACATGAAATTTAACACCGAGAAATTTCGGCTCTTGAGATATGGAAGAAATGAGGAGCTGAAACAGACAGCATATTATGCCCCAAATTGGAAAGTCAGAGGAGCAAGAGAGCAATAGATTTTGGGGTTATAATGACCGATGAGAAATTTGAGACAAAATCAGAAAGCGATAAACAAAGCAAAAGGGATCGCGGGACAGGTACTGAGAACCTTTAAAAGAAGGGACAAGAAAGTAATGATTCCCCTGATGAAAACACTGATCATACCAAAATTTGAATACTGCTCAGTTTTGACGTCCCCATATAAAAGGAAGAAATTAATAAACTAGAAGAAATTGAAAGAAATTTCACGGCCAAGATTGATGGCTGCAAAGAACTCAACTACTGGAAAAGGCTTCGTAAATTAAATTTATATTCACTAGAAAGAAGAAAGACAGATACACCATAATTTGTATACAGAAAATAATGGAAAAATTGGTACCCAGTAACCACCCAAACAACAGTGGAAAATAGGAAAGGTAGAATGTGTAATGTTCCCAAACTAAAGGCCCGACAAGGGACATCCTCAACTTCAAAAGAAATAACTTGGTTGTCAGGGGGCCAAGACTATTCAACCAGCTTCCGAAGATCAGGAACATTACTGGTATCAACGTAGAATTTTTCAAAAGAAGAATAGACTCCTGGCTCAGGACAATGTCAGATGAGCTGGGTGTGCCTGGCTATGTGCGATGGAGATTGGAAGAGGGCAACTCGCTCCTCCACCCCGCCAGGCCTAGAGGTGGAACCACTAGCTTCACCTTCATGTGAAGAAAAACCAACGCACGGAACTGTTATGACGAATTTACGAGGTGTACACACACACACACACACACATATATTATATATATATATATATATATATATATATATATATATACTGTATATATATATATATATATATACATTTCAACTGCAAAGAACACGCAGTATAATTAACGTAAAGAACGACGCTTGTATAGGAGAACATTCCGCGCATTCCGCGTTACCTCATTTTTTCATTTGTTCGTTCTTCCTCCTCATCTTGCGCGGAATGTTCTCCTATACAAGCGTCGTTCTTTACGTTAATTATACTGCGTGTTCTTTGCAGTTGAAATGTGTATATATAGGTGCGGCATGCGGGAGGTGCCCCCCTCGGGGCATTGGTTTCTGCGCGTATGTAGGAGAATTACGACTTCTGATCGAATGAGGACCATGGTGTAGTGGTTATCATATCTGACCGGCAATCGGAAGATCCCGGGTTCGATTCCCGGGTGGTTACCTCATTTTTTCATTTGTTCGTTCTCCCTCCTCATCTTGCGCGGAATGTTCTCCTATACAAGCGTCGTTTTTTACGTTAATTATACTGCGTGTTCTTTGCAGTTGAAATGTATATATAGGTGCGGCATGTGGGAGGTGCCCCCCTCGGGGCATTGGTTTCTGCGCGTATGTAGGAGAATTACGACTTCTGATCGAGTGAGGACCATGGTGTAGTGGTTATCATATCTGACAGGCAATCGGAAGATCCCGGGTTCGATTCCCGGGTGGTTACCTCATTTTTTCATTTGTTCGTTCTCCCTCCTCATCTTGCGCGGAATATTCTCCTATACAAGCGTCGTTCTTTACGTTGATATATATATATATGAAATTTGAGTGATTCGAACATTCTGCAGACGGATAAAAATCCGGTTGCGAACCAGTAACAGATTGTATACCATCCGTTAGGAATCGCTGATCAATGTGACACTGATTCACATTTCTCGTTATTGAGAAATGTGAGTGAGAAAGGGATGAAAGCCACAATAAAATGGATTAAGTTATATTTTCGTTCGTTCATCTATTCGTTCATTCTTGGTTTCCTTTTCAAAATAGGTTTTTTCATTGCATTCTCTCGACATTCGAATGCTTAACTCAGTAGTTCTTTACCCCTCGGTCGCGATCCAAAATTGGTTCATTAAATTGTCACTCGTCATTTATTTGTTATCCTTAATCATTTTACCATTAATTATTTATTTTATGTATTACGAGTGAACTGTTTGAAGGTATGGGTCGCCGAGCTAGCCCCGCGACCGGAATTTGGGTCGCATCCTAAAAAGGTTAAGAACCACTGGGCCTTAACTTCAGCTTTCAAAATATACAACGTTTGTATTACGAGCGTATTATGATGACCAGTAGTTCAATGATGTTTCACCAGAACGACAACGCAATAAAAACTAATTGGAGTAATCCCTGTTCACAAACTACGGGTAACGAGCTTTAGTTTTCTTCTTTTATTTATTTAACCGTTAATGCATACCTCGTCATATTTGATGCAATGATAATTTTTCTTAATTTCAATGCACTTAAATGCAGACGGTGCACAGTAAACCCAACTGTTCATTCTGCCATATAATAAAATTAAGTTGGTTGGGAGACAAATGATTACCCTGGGTAGCCTAGTGGTGAAGACGCTGTGCTGCTGCTGATCAGGAGGTCGTGAGATCGAGTCCGGGTGAGGACTTTGTAATTTCTGACCACCCTTAGTGAAAATAGAGTTAACTTATAACACTATAATATATTAAGATTTTACAGACTAGGAATATTACATAAATCTAGATTCTAGCAGTTGAAAATTGAAAACTGAAATGTTGTATTATGAATACTGTAAAAATCCTGGAAAGAAACTTAAGTGGAAAAGTTCACTGAAAGTTTTAAGTAAAATAAGAAATTTGTCGTAAAACCAAAATTTGACAATCGTCAATAAAATTTTACTTTCAACTTTCCTTTCATAACATAAGAAAATACACTCAAAATAAAACTTTCTTAATTTAGATCAAATAACTTCTTTCTGCCGATACATTCCACGGGAAGGTTTTTCTTCTTTTTGGCGATACATTTTAGGGGAAGTTTTTCTTCTTTATGGGGACATATTTTAGGGGCATGTTTCTCTTCTTTTTGGGGATGCATTTTAGGGAAAGGTTTTCCTTCTTTTCGGTATCAAAACTACTTCTCACATGATGGAATATCTTTTTTAATGATACATAATTTCTTTTGGTAGAAGATATGGTCTTCAAAACTTCTTTTTTGACTGAATTGAGGAAAAAAGATAACATTTCTATTTAGAGAATTTCTGTGTATGAGAAAAGTGTTTATAAAAACCGAAGAAAAGGAGGGAGAAAGGAAAAACGGGAGCAAGAAAATTTGATATTATCTCCGTCAGAGACATTTGCGTTAACGCAAGAGATCACTGAAAAAAAACGACAAATGTCTAAACTTAGTTTTCACAAATAACAACAGTTTAATAAATATCATATTAATAATTCCTACGGTAATCTATGACCAGAATCTGGTTGAGATAACTAGAACCATTACAAATACCTCATACCCAAGACCAAACATATCCAAAGCAGAGAGATTCAAACGCCTTAGCCTCATCTTGGAAATAATAAAATGAGATGGAATAAAAACTGATATACCAAAGACTAAATGGGAAAACATATTTGTGGACAAAATGACGGAAGAGATGTCGTCTTTATTCGAAGAAAGGGCGATGACAATCTAAGAGAAAAAATGCACCGGAAAATGAGGAAAAAGAGAAGCAAATTGGAAAGAGGAAAAATAAAATACTTTTTTTTTTGGTAAACGAAGGAGAGCAGTCATGAAATTTGTAAACTGTACTGGAAACTGATCACCAAAAAACTAGAAAATAGTGTGACCACAACATTAAAACCCAAACTAATGACCATGAAACAAAGAGACCCACTTAGA
Source organism: Bathynomus jamesi (assembly GCA_023014485.1). Taxonomy (NCBI): domain Eukaryota; kingdom Metazoa; phylum Arthropoda; class Malacostraca; order Isopoda; family Cirolanidae; genus Bathynomus; species Bathynomus jamesi. The sequence continues at coordinate 839,482 of JAJOZX010000827.1, read as the reverse complement.
AAGGCGATCAGAAATCCAAAATATTTCTGTATATTTGAAAAAAAAAGAAAAAGAAAACAAGGAACCGAAGAACCCATGAAAAACGACATCGATCCACTAGCTACAAATGATCTAAAGAAAGGAGCTCTCGAAAATTTTGCATGTCCACTAAAAATAAGTTTTTAATGTTTGCAAAACAGATAAAGTGATATATGACTTCATTCATTTTTTGAAGAAACAGAAGGGTACCTTACAGACTTTCACTTTACTCAGGGAGACATAGAACGGGTGACAGGACAAATTAAATTACCTAGTATCGAATGGAATTGCGGTAAAAATTCCAGAGAAACCAAAGATAAAAAAATAACGGAGATAATCATGATTGACGACACAAACTTCGATGTACAATGCAAAATATCATTAAACAAAGCCAAGCGAATAAGTGGACAGATATTCACGACATTCAGAAGAAGAGATAGCTGCGTAATAGTACCTTTACTGAAGACATTGATTAAACCAGCACGTGAAATTAACTAACTAGAAACTTCATTGCAAAAATTGAAACGACTCAAAGGATTAGACTACTGGGAAATGTTTTGGAAACTAGGTCTATACTTTCTGCATAGAAAGCGAGAAACACCACCATTTACGCATCACAAATGATTGAAGGCTAAGCAACGGATCTCAAATTGGTAAACTGACGTGTAACACAGGAAGGGAAGAAGTAATTAAAAACCAAAACTAAAGAACGAGCCAAGAAATAGAGGCCTGATCCTAATCTCCTGATTAGAAGGTAAAGTCTGTTCAACAAACTCCCAAAACATTTCAGAAACTTACCAAAACTAGAAATGAACATTTTGAAGAAGAAACTAGATGATTGGCTCAGGAAAGTAGTGAATGAACCAAGTATTCTTGGATACGTTAAATAAAAAGTTTTGAAGAGTAATTCTTTCCTCCACCTGGCAAAAACTCGAGGTGGAGCTTGAAGCCTGACCTGCAGAACCTCGACAAGGTAGGTAAAAAAGGTATACAGTAAACCCGCATCCAACGCGGGGGTTAGGTTCCTCGAGAATGGCGCGTTAGGTAAATCCGCGTTGGGCAAACTTAATACCTTATGAGATAAATGGGGATACGTGAACGCGGCCACGTAAAGTCTCCCATTAATACTTAGATACGTAGATTTTTTTATTCACACATAAATGAATTTCCCTACCCATATTGTATATGAAATAAGAACATAATAAAATCATAAACATAATGATATTTACGTATGATAAATAAAAATATATTAAATGAAAATAGCACGTATCTTTCCTTTCTTGATATCTGTAACTTTGGCTAAAATTATCAAAATATTTCCAAAGGAATATTCACATCAATGCTAAAAACTGGTTGTATAACACCCCTCTTTAAAGGGAGTGATCCTACACTAGCAACAAATTATGGGCCGGTGTGTTCATTATCTGTGTTCAGCAAAGTTTTTGAAAAAATTGTAAAACGTAGAATGCAGCGATATTTAGAATCCTACAATTTATTATCTCCAAATCAATATGGCTTCCGTAATAATAAAACAACGGAAATGTCAATTTTAAATCTTATGGCAAATGCAAATATAACTAAAGAGAACAAAGAAATAATGATATCAACATTTATGGATTTGAGTAAGGCGTTTCATGTAAGGTGTTTGATGTTTGGCGGACCGTGTATAATCAAATTTTCCGCTTTCGGCAAATAATTAATTATTCGCATTTATTTTTCCGTGTATAAGCAAATTCGCGCTGGACAAACGCGCGTTGGACAAGGGTCTACTCTATATATTTTTCGGTATTATCTGTAAAATTAAGAAATTTCAAATGATAGCCTATTGCTGTTCACAGGAAAATTAACGAAATTATCAGGACTTAACTTTACAGTTTCGTCACACCAAATGACCCGTTCACGGGCTTTTTATTAACCTCATGAAGAGGTCTTTTCGTGCGATGAAACTGGTGAGCTAAATCTTAACTTTTTTTTTTAGTTTTCCCGCACGCTAAAATGAGAGAAAATAAATAAATTTGTTACAGAAAGAGAGGATAAAATTTTAATTAATAAAAAATGTAAGACAAAATCAGCCGACGTTCAATAATACACTTAAACAATACCCTTCATTAATTATAAAATTAGAGTACGTTCTTCCAAGCACTCCTTAAGCGTATGGATTATCTATGATAATACAACCAAAGTATTTCGTTTAGACAAATTACTTCCATCGAAAATTTCTGTTTGTTATAACTTATCACCTTCGTTACCGTATCATTTGTCAACTTTCGGTGTAACTTCCGTTTCTTACGTAAAAACCTACGAACATTTTAGTGAAAATTTTAGAAATACAAACAAGGAAAAAGTTGTATACGACCTTTATTCCTTATTTGTAAGTCTTCTTGTTGAATTATTTTTCTCATTAATTAATAATCGGGTACGTCGGGTACGTCTTCCCCATCGCATATTCATGATGCGTTGATTGAAATGGTCTTTGTCTCATAGTCAGAAGGTTGACAAAAGTAAATAGACACCTTTGTTTTCTCGAAGAAAATTTTATTTGATTATAAAAAGTCAATAAATAATAACGCATTAATTCAATCAATATATTTAAAATCGTCTTCCTTTCAACTTTACATTTATTAATTCAATAAATTTGTTATTATTTACTCAATTTTATAATCAAGTAAAAAATGTTGGAAAAAACAAATGTGTCTATTTACTTTTGTCAACATTCTGTGTATATATATATATATATATATATATATATATATATATATATATATATATATATATATATATATATCAGGGCACATTACATTATAGGAGATTTAGTTGGAAATCTACTTCAGATATTTTACCAAAAAAAGAAAATGATATTTATGAAAATCCATGAAAAGAGAGAGAAGAAATCAATAGGTGAAATGGCGGATCTGAAGAGAAGGAAGGTCCCACGTACAGTAAACATGGTTTTAAAACCATTGACTCCAATAATACAACCTTTAAACACAAAATTAATAATTATTACATCCAATTACGTAAAAAATATATGAATTATGAGAATGGGTCGCCATTCTAAACTACAAAATTGTAAAGGCGAAGCAGGCCGTTATCGATTACGCAAATTTGTGAACAGTTTTTTGTTGAAGATGTCAACAGTTCGCGATTTAACTCGAATATCGACTCCTACGAATCAGGGCGAGTTTTATCCGTTTCCTTTCAAGTTGGTTGTTCATTTGACTTGTTATAGAGACAATGAAATTAGTTTATCGTCAGTTGGGCCCTAATTCTCTGAAAGTCTGATCCTTTTCTCTTTACGTCTCTGTTAGAGAAAATACAGTTAATCTTCCAAATTTTGTCCTCTTTACTTTTATTTACTTATATATATATATATATATATATATAGTTGTTATTCATTGTTCGTTTTTAGTGTCACTTTCATTGTTTTAAAGCTTGTTAATTGTTCGCTTTTGTTTTATAATAGTCTATGGTTTTTAATTGTAACTTTCTAGAATTTTTAGTGAGACTTTTTGTTTTTAATACTTGTGGATTTTTTCCCTATTTTATTTTGTTAATGTCATTATGGCTTTTAATATTATGTTTTTAACTTTTTAGAATTTTTGCCTGAGGATGAGCATAGTTTGTGCTTGAAACGTTGCAATATACAAAATATAGTCCCTTTCCAACTTGATGGATGTTTCTTTCCTTCTTGTCTGTGGCTTTCTGCTTAAATTTATATATATATTATTTGTTAGTATACTTTATTCATTTAATAGGTAAACGAAAAGGATATAGGCTGTCTTTAGGATTCCCAATAGAGCAATGAGGAGTTACAAGGACAAGAAGTACCTCAAAAGGCCTTGCGGCCCATATCGAGGAAGTACCAATGGGAAAGGGTGCCAGGAAAAAATTTCTACACATTGTCGCAGCTAGCCTCTCGAACAGCCACCCGAGAAGACAGTAACAAACATCCTCAAATAGTGTGCAAGATTCGGTCTAACCTTTTCTTAAACTGATACACAGAGGAACTGTTGACAACTTTTGAATGTAGCCTGTTTCACGTGTCACAGTAAAATAATTCCCACCACACTAGTGCTAAACTGTTTCAAATCCAACTTCCAACCACTGTTGCGAGTTGAGTTATCATTTAAACTAAACATGCTTCTAAAATCGACATCGTCGAACCCAAGTTTCCAGCGAAAACAAATTCAGGGAGTGTAAGCGTCGATTGTAGCCCATATGTGAGAGAGAGAGAGAGAGAGAGAGAGAGAGAGAGAGAGAGAGAGTTACAAGGACAAGAGGAAAACTGAAAGACCTTCCGGTTCACTCTGGGAGGTTCCTGTTATGAAACAAGTTTATTTTTCTTTCAACTATTCTAGCAGTGGTAGAAAACTGGATAGAAAGGTGTAAGGCTCTCTCCCCACCCTCCCTGCCAGAGGCAGGTGCGGAAGAAGGTTGAAGAAAATGCCTTGACCCTGGAAAAGTAGCCAAGGAAATTTTACAGGAAACTGGAGAATATACTGTAAAGAAAGCTCTATAATTAGCATGCCCACATCGACGCCACGCAGGCGGACTCCTGCAGAGTTATGTTTGTCTTAAACCATGAGAATATTTGTCTAGCCTATTTTTAAACACTTTTACACTTTGGCTTGCAACAACCTCTGAGGGAAGTTGGTTCCAGATATTAACTATTTTATAGGAAAAGAAATTGCCGCAGACAGAGGTCTAAATGTCTTTAGTTCCAGTTTAAACCCATTATTTCTTGTCGGATTGGCATTAAGTGAAAATAAGATTCTGTAATCTACCCTGTCTATTCCATTGAGCATCTTGAAGACTTGAATAAGCTGACCGCGCAACCTCCTCGTCTCTTAGGTAAACAGATTTAGGCGCTCCAATCTCCGTTGGTAGTTTTGCATTCTCATTGAAAGGATCAATTTTGTAGCCCTTGCTTGTACCCTTTCTAACCTTTCTATATCCTTGCTAAGGGGCGGAGACCAAAACTGCGCACAGTATTCCATTTGAGATCTGACTAGTGAATTATAAAGACGCATTACAGTCTCCTTGTTCCGAAACTGGAACTGTCTTTTAATATAACCTAATGTTTTTAAGGCCCTCTTTTCGACTTCTGCACAGTGCTTCGACGGTTTCAGATCATTACTGATATAGACTCCTAAGTCTTTCTCCAGATTGGTCTCAGTCAAGTTCCTTCCCGAGAGAGAGAGTAATCGGTCTTCGGATTTTTATAACCCATGTGCATTACCCTACATTTGTCCACGTTGAATGGCATCTGCCAAGTAGCGGACCATTCGCCCAACCTGTCAAGATCATTTTGAAGCGTTCTAACGCCCTCCTCAGTACCTACACTACTTCCTAATTTCGTACAGTCTGCAAATTTTGAGATTGTACTTAGAAGCCCGATGTCTATATCGTTAATATAGATGATAAAAAGTAAAGAACCCAGAACGGAACCCTGCAGAACACCACTGGTGACAGGCGCCCACTCCGAAGACACTCCATTTATTACCACTCTCTGCTTTCTAGAGAGAGAGAGAGAGAGAGAGAGAGAGAGAGAGAGAGAGAGAGAGATATATATATAGTGGGGAGGAGGGGGGGATGTGTTGATATGAAGAACATAAATTTAGAAAAAAACATCTTTTTCTGAATTTAAATGCTTCAGTATCACTTTAGTTTTGACATTTATCCTTTATTTTAGTGATTGAAATGTAAATATTATTTATGAAAAGATGTCCTGCAAAGCAAAGGTCACTTACCATATATATATCAGGCATGGGGCAACTACTTAGTAAAGTAATTAATTAGAATTACATTTACATAAAATTGCATTTTTTCATAAATACACACTATTTGATTTATGTCATGCTTTTCTACCTACAGTAGGTATTTCAATTTCATTTTCAGTTTTGGCCATCATCTTCAATGAAAACTACAGTAGATAATATTAGGTCAATAAAATGTACTCTTTTTTTTTAACATTACACGGAACTGTATTTTTCATCAAGTAGTTTTGACAATTGGACATATGTATGTGACATGGTCTAATGGAACGAAAGATAAGGCATTCAAAAAATACATATTTAAGACAAAAGAACTGGCATTTATTTTACCAAAATAATAAAGGCAAAAAAGTGGCACTTTAGTGAGGAACATTTAAAATAAATGGAACATTTTATTTCATATAAAAAGAATAACATTTTATTTAAAGAGAAAGATCCCTGAACCATAATGAGCAAGTAGTTTAAACTCTAAGTATGACCCATTAACTTTATTCATCAGTCTTTCAAACGTACAGTCAGTCATTCTGCCTCGGTCTGACCTCAAAATTTTACCCCCAATACTAAACACTCGCTCCACAAACGAGGAATATATACACTAAAAAATAATAATAGTGTAAGAAATACGAACGAAGAACATATAAAATAAAAAAAAATAATATGAGAAATACAAAACTTTGGAATATAATCATCAAAATAATAGTACAGGAGAAATATATATACATATATACACACACAATTATATTAAATAATTAAATATATTGAAAATAAATATACATCAAAATATATAACTTTATGTTCTACTGCGCTTAACTAAAACACTAAACTCGCACGTGATCAAGTCTACAGTCACATCATTGATGCTTTGCACTACGCAGTAAATACGATTTAACATTATTTCACCACTCAAGTTATAGGGATGCCTATACTCGATGTAAATGGCCTTCATATCGTTCAATACTATTTTTGTGCCCACTTTACATTCGGTTGGCAAGTAATCTTTAAACACGGTTAGAATACATTCAAAAGCACGTACAAAGAGGTCATCGTTAACCACAACATCATTATTAAATACAAGTTTATAAACACTCCTTTCCAATCGAGGGTTTATTCTTACCGAACCGAGCTTTTCAATCTTCAATCGTGAACCCATCTTCACGATGCATAGCGGCAGTTGAAATAATCTTCTAAGTCGTAACGACATCTGTTCATTATATAAAGAAACAACTCTTCAGGGTGAACTGTGTAGGTGAGCTCAGCCTTGTACCGCTTAAGTGCTTTGTACCAAAGTTCATGACATTTCGAAGAGTCTAAACCTTTTAAATAAGCATCCAGCTCTAGTCCATTCTCGCCTTAATCAGTCCTACACTCGGTAAACCCGTCGAGCAAAGCGGTGTATGCGTATTCAAGAACCGTATCAAAATAAAGCATATCCGTAACACGCGCGTTACTGACGATTTCAAACATTCTGTCGAGGATGGATCGGGTTCGCGTAGGGGAAAGAACGTTATTATCAGCAGCATTCTTCCACATCAGTCGTATATCAATGCATGACTGATTGTTATTTATACATAACGTACAAACAATGGCATATGAGAGGCTATCACTGATCTGCTCTCTTCTTGTACCTACAACTGCAGGTATTTTATAACGATCCTCACTCCACTTCTCAACTACCACGAGGACTCTATTTATCTCCTCAACACTTAAATAAACGACATTCCGTTTACCAGAGTTTGTTTGTCTACAAGTCGTTTCCAGTACATAGTTAATGGCTCCGGTTTTACGCCTGAACACGCGCAATGAATTCGTCACGGACATATCGTACATGGCATTGAGAATGCTGCTCAAAGGAAGTTCCATCGTACTCGAGGAGTGCACGTCCAGTCGGTTCAAACTCTGAGATGACTATGAGTAGGCTGACCATATTTCCTTGAGACAAAAACGGGACATTGGGATGGCAAAAAAGGGACGGGGGTTATGTAATATTCTGTATTCATGAAAAAGTAAGTACATAAACATATTGAGCTTACAATTATTCTTCAGTGACAGAACTCATACAAAAACCCATACAAAACGGTACTGTCCCGTTCAAAACGGTACGTATGGTCAGCCTAACTATGAGCCACAGGCGGATCGGCTCGACGGGAGGTTGGAGGAGTGAGTCACACCATAAGCTGATGAATCGTGTACGGCGTTGTTCGAACGTGAAAGATTCATGTGAATACTTGTATCCCATTATACTGGGAAGATGTTTTGAGAAATTTTCCGATACATGAAGCAATACCGGTTTTAATGTCTTACTACTCCCACTCCCTAGAATACGCACCAGACATTTTCGTTCTGGGGGATTTTCACGAAATAAACACATTTTAATCACTCCGGCGCACTATTTGAGAGAAACATATGACCATATTTTTCCTTTTTGCTTAACAGACGATACTCGCCTCTAAATTCTGTTAAAAACTCACGCAGGCCTTTAGCCACAACCTCACTACAAACCTCGTCATGATATATATTAATGTAGTTGAAAAAATACTTAAGATTCTCAATGATGACAAGATTTACATTCTCAGCCGCAGGGTACGCGTTCTCGGTATGATGCAACATGACATAATATCGCTTGTCACACCGCTCATCAACAAGCCTCACTAACCATAACCGCTGCTTCTCTTCTGCACGTATTGTTTCTTCCACTTCACGGTATATGTAAGCTTTTCTAAAGCTTAGTCCTACAACATAGTTCAATACATCGCTTGTACCACGAAATCCTGCGATGCTCTCGTCAGAATAGCCGTAGAGTATTTGTACCTCTTGTTCATCAAACTTCGCACGATTCAATGTAGCCTTAAAAGTATCAAAGGAGGGTGGAATAGGGAGCAATTCAGTAACCTTATCTTCGCACTTTGCTGAATACCACTTCATAAACATCGAACACGCAATATTAAATGTAGCCATTACTATTTTTCGTCTACGTGGGATTTCGTCAAATACACGTCTGAGATCCAGGGCTTGCAGCGGTCAACTGAGCACGCAGGGTAGAGATATGTCCAGGTAGTAGCAGGAGTCACGTGACCATTGATCGATCATACAGAGGGGCGGAGCTTAGAACTTTCTCTTGTACATACGCTGGGCGGGGTTTAGAACTTTCTCCTGTACACACACACACACACACACACACACACAAAGGAGAAAGTGAAACGCTATCTGAAACACGATTTATTTAATAAACGAATTATTCAAGGTGTATATATATATATATATATATTTACAAATACGTATAATAAATAAACATATCGTTAACAATAGACATATATAACAATCAAAGACTATGGTATCGAAAGGGTACGGTATCATAGGTACCAGGCACCTGGGAACGTTTCCTATAGGTGTTACGGCACACCTTCGTACCCCTAAGTTCCTTCACGCCCCCTAATTTCTACGCCCGAAAATTGTGGGTCTCCACAGTTAGTTGGAGTGGCTGGAAGCCCTCATCTTCCAACCACACTGGATCCTTCAACGATTCAAAGTTAACGACCCGCTGATTCGCCTGGTTCAGCGTGATACCCTTAGCGTTCACGATATATTTCATATCCTCCCCCACCCTCACCCGTACCCCATAAGTTTTTGGTCCTGTTGAGACAAAAGAGTCGACGTATGCGATGTCTCCATACTCATCCTTGATCTCATCAGTCAACTCTCCGAGGAATTCACCAATAGGTGGTATGGATTCACCCTCCCTCGCTGTGAATACCACACTATCTGTATCGGCGTACAAAATCCTCCGTCCAAGAGAATGCAATAGACCCCAACGTTTGATGCGTGCGTAAGCCGTTGTGAAGCTGGCTACAGCTATGGTTGTAACCCGTGAGGTATCTGTGGCCAATTCGGTAATGTTGTACTTTATTATGTAAGTATTACCCACATTCACGATCTCCATGACCTCTTTATCGGGAACGTTGGCATAATCCCAGACTTCACTATAACTATGAGCCAAATGTACGTTCCCCTTGCCAGTATTCTGTGCAAATTTTACCCGAAGACTGTTTAGACACAACTTTGCACTAAAGTGCTTCCCTGGGTTCTTTACAATTTGGGAACGGTCAAGCTGTATCCCTTCACGTCACGGTAACGCTGAATATAAGCCGATTTTTCTTCTTCGGTATCAACTCCTCGCGGCTACCCTGATGCTTCTACCTTATCCTTCAAAAAAGTGTTTATATATGGTGTGAAAAGGTTGGGTAGCTTCTGAAACCTCCACACCTCATATATCAATATTCTGCAGCCATGGTGAACGGCTAGGTCCAGCTCAGGGCTTGTATAGACACCTCTGATCTCAAGCTGGTTGGTTATGTGATTACATTCCCATTGTTCTCCTCTGCGTACTTCAAGCACAGGGGAAACATGAGCTTGTGGTCTATAACGATGGGTAAGATCGGCATCCATAACTCGCGAGGTGGGAGCACATCTACGAAAGAAAGGCCGAAATATTACCCGTTCAAATTTGTTGAGAACACCTCGATGGTGGGCAGGTCAGGTCTCACCAGTTTTTCAGGTGCACCTACGGGGCACGGATTGTTCTTCATCAGGTAGGGGTATAAAGAAAAGAAGTCGTAGTAATGGAGTTTCACGCCCTCCGTAAGCGGAAAGTATAGCTTGAAGGGATTTGTACGCCCTCCGAACAAGCTATCACCACATTTGAGAGGATCCAGCAACATTGAACGCTTGATTTTGTTTATTTCTTCACGGTACTGTCCATCTGTTTCCATCCGTGACTCATACTCATGCTCCCACAAGACCTTGTAAGTGAACTGGGCGCCTATAATCTGATCGCGGGTGCGGGACCACGCAAGACTGTCGGCAGAAGATCTACCGTGGATATCTCCTACGATTCCACACTCAGGACGGTGCCATCGGTGCCACCAGCAACCGTTAAAGGAGTACAGTCTTCTCACCAGTGGCACGGTTTTCGCTTAGACCATCAACCCAAAAAACACGACCATTAACCTTAATGGGTACTTCCCCCGTGTTGCGGGCATGTTTATGTATACACCTGTCTGCTGCTGTAGGTGTATGAGCCAGTAAATAGCCTTGTGCCCGTAGCTGCGGGGATTGTTTCTGTGAATGACGGCTAAGAAGGTGTCTTTAGGCATGAAATTGTTCTTGAACACCATAAAACATAATGAGGCAATCGTGGTTGCGACTTGCAACGGGTCGCATTTGAAACGATCTTTGTACATCCTTCTAAAGGTCTGGAAACATACTCTAAGCACGCGCACATCATTCACGCAAAAACGCTCACATTCATCAGCTATATTGTACTCAAACATTCATAGTTAAAGTAACGTTTAGGTGGAGGTAGTTCTACGTAATTTAAGTTTCGCTAGTGAGGAATGTGTAAGGGAAATATCCTTTTGAAACTTCGGCGGCTACACTCATTACCTTGGGTAGCTTTGTTAATTTACAAGGTGTGAATAATAAAGTGTCTTTAAACTGTACATTACCTGTTATTTGCATCTGTATAAGTTTGTTGCCTCTTTTCAAGGAATCACCTAAATATCTCAGATGACTCGTGCTCAAGCAACTCCTTATAAAGGAGCTGTGTGTCAAATTTTGCCCCGTTATGGGCAAGAATATACAAAGTCATTTTTTTTAACTTGTCCGCTAACTTTACAATATAGGATACAGAGAGTTTCACGGGACTGTCGTGTGCAATCGTTTTAAAAACGTTTGTCCGCTTACCACATTTGTGACACTCATCACACTCGACCTCCATCAAAGAGGTTATCCCACATCTACTTGTAAGCCAGACTATCTGTGATGAGTGCATCACAGATAGTCTGGCTTGCAAGTAGATGTGGGATAACCTCTTTGATTTCAGCATTCGTATATGTTTCTATATTGTAGTACACAGTTATACAAAGTCTATTTTTAGGCTTAGCGTCTTTCATATAACATACACGCTTTACTCCAACCGCCTTATATTTCTCATGGCATGTAGAACAGTGAATTTCATCACATTTATGCTTGAAAGTCCCCCCAATTATCAATCGTATGAAACATACCACATTCACAGATTCTCACTTTCCTGCACGTACCAATTAACTTATGGAGTTCAAAACAGCTATTATTGAAAAATGTGCGTCTGCATATATCACAGTCCCTCTTCTCAGCTTCAACCACACGGCTTTCACATTTGGAACTTTTACACTGCGCACATACCATGTGGCAATCCTTACAATGTTTCATTATATCTTCCACAAACTCAAGATATCCCTTACACAAATCATGATGCCGTCCATATTTTCGACTTTTATCATAACTCGCGTAGAGAGTCCTTATATTACGGATGGGGAGATAGTTGTCCCTGACAGCCCTAAAATAAGTAGGGGTCTTGTACGATCTCTCACACAGCTTTTAGAAACATACACAGTCCCGCGACGATCATCCATTCCAAATACAATTATACGAACATTCATTTCCTGTTCTACCCTTCTCAACTCTTCAGGACTCATATTACACTCAAACTCGAGTTTACAGTCTACAGTTAGTTTACGGTACACTCCACTACCGTAGGCAACCAAATTTTTTTGGGCCCGTGTATTTAGCACAGTGAACATATGAGCTAAAACTACTGCTATAAAGCTGCAACCACGATCGGCGTTTATATGCCGCCTGTAAATGACCGGGGAATTGAAGTTAAGAATATAAGATGTGGCATTATGACTCGCAATCGCAACACGGAATACACGGTCAATATTTACGGTGAAGTTGTCCACACTGAAGGCTGTACTACTTGAGAAGCCTGCATTATACGGTCCAAAGTATACTCTATATCTACAGCTGCCAAGCGTCTGAATGGTATTACTACCCAAAAATCATCTACATCCTCGTCATCTGAACCGAACCCGAAGGACACTGTCGTCCTGACTTCACGTTCGTCGCGGTTCTGAAGGGCAAACTCCACAATACGTTCAAAAACGTGCCGTAGTCCGTGTTCAACACCATTGCTATACATGGATCTAGGATCAACCCTGACTATATACCGATTTCTAGTCAAGGCTGGGGTGGGGGTGGCGATGCGCACCAACTCGAATGTTATACCTTTCTCTACAGCACGAGAAGATGCTGCTGCTGCTGTTGTGGAGGATGTACCCGGAATTGAACAGGAATAAGGAGGTATATTTTTATTTGAGGAAGGTACGATTGTGGGGCTGATGTCGTAGGACGTAGAGGGCTGGGGCTCTATGACTGGGGTTCTAACAACCGGCGCAATCCTGGCACGCTTTATACCTGACGTGGAGGGTTCTTTATCATGCCTCCGCTTTGAATTGTCGCGTGCTACAGGTGTCGCTGGTGTGGGTTCGTTAGCAGGGGTGGAGTCTGTGACAACAACTACACTGTCATCGGGGTCATCTGTAATATCGATGATCGGGACATGATGTTGTACCTCATCGTCATTCACGGTTCTGTGGAAGAAGAGGAAAAACAAAACTGTAGAATATAAGAACACCACTTAAATTTTTATTATATTTTGTAAATGACCCACTTAGGAGTGTGACGTGTTAGAGATGGATTCTGTAGAAAAATTAAGGTTCACGAGCACATCGACATGTATTATATCTGAACCTACAGGATATGGTAAAACTGCGTTTACGCTTAAAATCATTAAAGAAAAGGGAGAGATGTTCTCAAAACTTGTGCATAAAGTTATATGGTGCTATTCGACGTATCAAGCAGGGTTCAACGAGTACCAAGATGATATTTTGTTCCACAAAGGTGTATATGATGCTAATCCGTTAAAGGGAAATGAGACCACAGTCATTATAATTGACGATCTCATGTTGGAGATGGATAAAATGGTTGCCGAGACATTTACAGTGTTCTCCCACCATCTTAACATAAGCATATTCTTCATCGATCAGAACCTATTTTTCAAAAATAGATACATGCGCGATGTGTCGTTAAATACACAATGTCTAGTATTATTTGCGCAACGTAGAGATGTATCACAAATTGGGGTATTAACCAATCAAATGTTCCCGAATCAGCGTAAGGATTTTTTGGAAGTTTATAAAGAAGCTACAAGTCAGCGTTACGGATATTTGCTTTGTAACCTTCATCCGCGAAACACGTTTAGGTGCTTCAAAGAACGAATATACTTCCAAACGAGACTGAAACGGTGTATATTCCAGAATGACAAAGAGGCTAAAGAAATACTATGAATTAATAAAAATCCATCATTGACTGCCCAGGGCAATGCAGCAGATGTCTGCTGAAAATATAGACTCCGACTTTTTAAAATGCATCTGTGAAATGTCTTAACGTTATAAATTGTTATGTATCAATGAAACCCCCTCAGAAGGCTCGCCTACGCCGCTACAAGAACATAATACGTACACTCGCTCGTAAAAGTCAAACTGTGGGGAAGAAAAAACGAATTATTTACAAAGAGGAGGGTCATTCTTCCACATCTTATTTTCAGTTTTGAGGCTTTTACTGACTAGATTAATATAATGAAGAAAGTGGTAGTGATTCCACACGAGGTGTATGCTTCACTGCAAAGTTCAAAGAGTCCAGACACGGTTCTAGAACCCCGTAAAAGCAGGCTTAAAAGAATGGAAAGCGAACTGTTAACCCTTTAAACAGTGAAAAAACACCTGATGAGGAAAGAATCTTAAACCAAGAAGCCCTGCAGAAATTTCTTCACGAGTACGAAAATTATAAGAAACCGACAGAGATCCCTGTGGTTATTAGGCACAGCACAACGATGGGCATGGTGACATAGGACCTGTATCCAACGATAGAGCTGACCAACCAAAGAATAATGGGTCGGCCCCACAACATATCGAGCATGTATTAAAAAGCACCCTCCCACATACATTGAGGAATAAAGGTTTAAGTCTTTATAATCTATTGAATGAGGATCCCAACATACAATGGACCGATACAGGTGAGATCATTGTGGAAGGAGCAAAAGTACAGGGGATCGAATATCGAAGACATCGTCCATGATCTGGTGAGAAAGTGGGATAGGCCCTCACCATCAGGATGGAAGCATATTAAAGCAAGACTACAACAGATAAATGTACCCAAAACAATGATAAGAAATCTGAACAGGTTAAAAGATTGGAACATACATCGCATGTGCCACAATTGAGAACGCCATCACCCCCAGCGGCAGCAACTCTGAAGAGAAAGAAGATGCTAAACAACGGTAACCCCTACCCACGTGCCTCTAAAATACGCAAATGGCTAACATATTAAGACATTATTATGACATTTCTAGCCCAGCCTCCTATGGAGGCGTAGATAGACTGTACAGAAGTGTTTACAATGATGGAGTAGGGAAAAAAGATGTTGAGAGGTTTTTGCGGGCCTGCATAAGCCTGTGAGAAAAGGGTTTAAAACAGCCAAGACAACAGCGGCATCGCTTGACTATTTGGCAAGCAGATTTAACAGAAATGCAAAGATATTCACTGTATAATGATGGCTATCGCTACATCCTATTCATAATAGATGTATTCTCTAGATATCTGCGGCTAATTCCTCTGAAAAATAAATCGCTTGAAACAGTTGCTAAAGCCACTAAAACAATGATGTTGAAAGAAATCAGGGTTCCTGGCTATTTTTGTACGGATATGGGGAAAGAATTTATAGGCCGAGCTTTTCAGAACATGTTGATAGAGTTTAATATCATCTACTCCACTACCAATTCTATACATAAGGCCTCTTTAGCTGAAAGAGTTTAACGTACCATGAAGGAACGCATGCACCCCTATTTTACACATAAAAACACATACAGATTTAGAGACATTCTGGAATCATTGGCCTCATTATACAACCGCTCACACCATCGCACGATTGGGACAATACCTAACGAGATTTTAGAAAGAGGTACGAGCACAGAGCCTGATGTGATAAGAGATGGAACACCACCACACTGCACGTTTCAAAATTAATGATATGTAAGGCCGTCGCGTTCAGGGAATAAATTCGCGAAGGGATTTGAGCAAGGCTGGTCACGTGAGATTTTTAAAGTTAGGGCTATGAGACCTAAAGGCGAGATAAAGCTGTATTACGTTGAAGACTTGAATGGGGAAGAAATCACAGGAGGCTTTTACCGCGAGGAGTTGCAGAAAGTGACATTTAATTTAGGAAAAAATGTGTTTAAAATTTAAAATTTTAGGAAGCAAAGGTTCAGGAAAAAGAAATATGTACCTGGTGAAATGGCTAGGGTACCCAGAGAGCTGCAACACCTATATAAAAGCTGATGCAATAATGAAGCTTAAATACTATGCAACATGGCGCCTAACCATTTCTACGTCACACTACCGTCCTCCTCGTCCCTGTCTGCGAGATTCAGCTGAACACCCTCTTTTTAAATATTAATTATAAAGAACCCGTTTTTACGATTCTTAGAGACTAGAATGAGTGTAAAAAAGCAGGGATAACTCGGGATGAAACCATACATATCGCCCGGATTGGGGATGCACGGTATTACAGTACAGTAGTAACACTAAGTCCGGGGTGCTGTGGTGTGGCTGAGGATATTGTGAGATACTTAAATGAAAGTTTAAAAAACTCAAATCTTACGGATGATTTAGTATCCGAAATCGTAAACAAAGAAAACCCTGCACATACTCTAATCCTAAATTCACAGGCTAACAGAAATATTAAAGACAAAGGGCTGTTCAAAATTATAACTGAGGGGCGATATCGATCAGCCCCCAAAGAGATACCTTTCACTTGTCCAGCGTAATGTATCAGATGAAATTGGAGAAATTGAGTGATGGATATACACCCAAGTCATGTGCTATATTTACAGCAATATAGTGGAGCACCAGTTTGTTGGGGATGCCCAGGCACGCCTGCTGCGCATTGTACACATTCCCAACCATAGAGGGAAGAGCATGAGTGTTACATATGAAAGGCCCCATTCTGTAACTGTCGCGACTAATCTCAACCAACATCTCAATATGTATAAGAACGATTGAGGGAAAAAATTTCCCATTCGGTGATGGGAGCTTAACGGTGAAGCTGCACTTTCGACGCACTGAGTTATAATGGACAGAAAGCCTTTCACAGTCTATCGACGTGTGAGATACCAACGTGGTAGTGGACTTGGATCCATTTTTTCAACAATACTACGTACGGCTCTTCCCTTGCTGAAGAGGGGTGCCAGATACTTCGGGAGGAAAGCGCTACAATCTGGTGTTAACACGGCAGAATATTGGCTGGGGTTAAACCTAAAGAAGCTCTAAAAAAACACTTAAAGCGTACACGGGACGAAATCGTCAAAGATGCAGAGAAAAATGCGTGGTGGTGGGAAGAAGAGGGCTGTCCGGAAGAAGGGATTACCAGCACGTGGCGTTAAACGTAAAAGGATATCGAAGAAGTGTTCTAAGTGAATGAACCCTATGGTTGACCATTTTTTTTACTGATATAAGCTAAGGACATTGACGTCATGACTCATAGACTGATTACTACTTGTTGAGAGAGGTGGTACTATTTCTGACTCGTCATGGCACGCTTCATCCATCCGTGTAGTTCACAATGTTGTAAATCGGAGCTGTCCCTCTTTGACATGCCTCCAACTCAAGTTTCTATTGAGCACACTGATTTTATTACAATTAACCCGTTAAACACAATTAGTTCTCCGAGTGCTCCAATAGAACTCATGATACCCAGCTCAGGCCCTTACTTTTTTGACCCAAGCTGTGTGCACATGTACGTATAGCCCATTCGTATGGAACGGACTGCGATGACAAATATGCTGTATACCCTGAAACAAACTTTCTGCACTCCATATTCAAATAGTGTGATGTATATTTAAATCAGGTCAACATATCGGCAGGAACGGGGTACTAGGGTACTATCACCTACGAGCCTATCTGGAAAATGTCCTCAACATTTCAAAAGAAACGAAGGATACCTTTTTAACTGCCGATGGCTATTATCAAGTTAAAGACGAAAGTAGTATAAAGGATAAATTTTAAAATTCTAAAAAGAAGGTATATGAATATTTTGGACGCTTGCATACAGATTTCACATTCCAGGAGAAGTTGCTTGTGAATGGGGTTGATATGAAAAAAAAGCTCACCCGCACGAATCCTGAGATATGTTTAAATCTGGAAGCTGATCAAGAAGAGGGAACAAAACCCGTTGTGATTCACATTCTGGAGACATACCTACGCGTACGGCGAGTGAAATTAAGTCCACCTAAGCAAATAGAAATTGAGAAGAACTTACTACATGCCACAGTAAAATACCCAATTATCAGGACACAGATCAAACTATATACGGTGCCAGCAGGGTTGGCTTCGAAACAGATAGAAAACATCGCCCTTTGAGTTCTACCTAAAACGATATTAATTGGAATGCAGGACCACGCTTCGGTGAATGGAAAATATAAAAAGTGTCTTTAAATTCGAGAATTTCGGCTTTAAAAATATAACTCTATACGTCAATGGCGTTGCGTTGGGCGGGGGTATGGATATGGATTATTCATCAGACGCTGTGTTCCCGCTTTGAGCGAGAGCATATAGTAATCTGGCCCATATTGCAGATCTACATATCTACAGAAGCTAAGGCTAACAAAGACCCTAAGATCCACTCTGAGGTTAGCCCGAGAGAAAGAAGAAAGAAAGGGCTTAAAAGAAGAGAATATGGGGTTAAGTAAGTAGCAAAACCTATCACTCGTGGGTTAAAATTCATTCAGAAAAAGAGGAAGAAGGACACACATCATCATCCGCCGGCCACTGCCGACAAGTCGGAAAATAGTCGAAGAGAATACTTCCAGCTGTTGCAGACCGGTCCTCCACTCCATAGGGAGGTAGAGGATGCAGCTCACTCTGCCGGAAAGGGGTGGAAGATGAAAGAAATAATATAAGAACGCATTACAAACAATGCAACACATTCTTAACTCAAACACTATCATCCATGCAAACTGCAGACATGCAAATAAGGAGAAAAAAAAGAATAACAAAAAGTAGGTTAATTTACGCTACGAGCTACATCTAAGTTCGTGTTAGTCTAATTTTTTTTTTTTGCTGGCATATCACACGCTGGCATGTCACAAGGTGGCATTAGTCGTCAACAGACTCATACCCGATCACCACCCCCAGAGCTCCTGTTACTAAATGTTTTATTATTATATTAAACAACGTTAATATTTTTAAAATGCCTATCTAAACGGTTCTTAAACACATTAACGCTGGTAGAGTTCAAGACTGACGCGGGAAGATTATTCCATTTATTAATTATTTTAAACGTAAAGAAGTTTTTAGCGATATAATGAAATGTCTGCCACGCAACTTAAAGCTCCACCCTTAATCTCCTAGTTTCGAGTGAATGCAAGTCTAACTCTTTAATCCTATCTTTATAAGGCTTGTTGCGCAATGACGGAATTAGTTTCGTGGCGCGATTCTGAACCTTTCTAACCTATCCAAGTACTCACGCAAATACGGGCACCAAAACTGAACGGCATATTCTAAATGAGGCCTGACTAGGGACTTGTAAAGGGGCAATATAATATACTTCGATTTAAATTCGAAATTACGCGCTATGAAGCCTAACATCCTATTAGCTTTTGCGCAAGACTCCAGACACTGGTTCTAACTTTTAAATCCTTAGATACGTGTAAGCCTAAATTTACTTCCTCGTCAACGCTCGCTAACTCTCTATTATCCATCGTGTACGTGTAATTATTGTTACGAGAACCGATATGCAAAACTTAACATTTGCCTAAGTTAAATTGCATCTGCCACTTATCCGTCCACTCCATAATCCTATTTACATCGACTTGGAGCCTATTTCTATCGTCCTCATTAACAACCTTACCGCCTATTTTAGTATCGTCCGCGAATTATGACACGTTACTAGTCAATTCTACATCTATGTCGTTTATGTAAATTACGAATAGCAATGGGACTAACACTGAACCCTGTGAGACACCGCTACCTACATCCAACCACCCCGACTCACTACCATTAACAACGACCCTCTGTTTCCTAGCACGAAGCCATTCCTCTAACCAGTTAGCTGCCTGACCGCGTATACCGTGCGCTTTAACCTTCGCAATATTCTATGCGGAACTGTATCGAACGTTTTTTTAAAATCTAAATAAATAACGTCAGCCGCTCTATGCCTATCGTATTCGCGCACTATTTCGTTATAAAATTCTAACAAATTAGTTAAGCAAGATGTATGGCGTCGAAACCCATGCTGACTACTATTAATCAAATCGCGACTTTCTAAGTGATCGATGATACGATCCCTAACTACGGATTCCAAAAGTTTACCGATAATTGACATTAAGCTAATGGGCCTATAATTACAAGCTACTGTGCGGTCGCCTTTTTTAAAAATGGGCGTGACGTTAGCTAATTTGAAGTTTTCAGGAATAATCCCCGTTTCCAGTGACTGATTAAAAATCCTCGTTAAGTGGCCTACAATAACGTCTTTCAAATCTTTCAGATGTCTAGGATAAAACGCGTCAGGGCCTGGAGCCTTGCTAACTTTTAGCCTATCGATATAATGCGCAATCTCACCCTCGTAAACAGTCATTTCATCCAAAATAGTCTCGCTGCTAAATGGAACGATATCGTCCACATCGGGGACATTATTGACGTCTTCTACGGTAAACACTGTCGCAAAAAAGTTGTCAAAAATACCCGCCATCGCCTGAGTGTCGGAAGCCAAATCACCATTAGCGTCCACGAGAGGGCCTATATTATCTTTTATCGGCTTACGATTATTCACTTAATCGAAAAACTTTTTGGGTTAGGTTTACTATCCGCAGCTATAAGTATCTCTAAATTACGCTTAGCATTCCTAACTGATCTTTTAACCTGACGTCTAAGCTCGATATATCTATTAAAGTTAGCTACTGTGCCATTGCACTTATTAAGTCTATACGCTCTGTTACTGTTTCGTTCGCTTATGAACTCGCCTATTTCCCTAGTCCATCACTTGGGCCTACCATGATTTCTAGCGCGCTTGGGCCTACGAGGAATAAACTCCCTTTCGATATTCATAAAACTCTTTAAACGCCTCCCAATGAAAATTTGCGTCATTACCCATAAATAAATTATCCCAGTCCACTATTCTCATCTTGTCCGCAAAACTATCAAAATTAGCCCTACGAAAATTGGGGACTTCTATTATGTTACTATCCTTACTGTTTTCTCTCAATAGCTTAAACCTAATAATTTGATGATCGCTACATCCCAAACTCTGACCTACTTCTAAACCTTCGGCTATATTATCGTCGTTCGTCATCACCACGTCTAAGATATTGTCACCGCGTTTGTGATGAGCTCGGGTTTCGGGTAACGCAGAAAGAATTCATCGATCAATTTAACCTTTATCCGTTTGACATCACACATGACTTATCTGCTATTGTAAATACACACTTAAGTCCACAACAGAGTGGAAACATCTCAGATTCGAATTCGCCAAGCCAATAGACGCGCCCATTAGTGTACTAGTATACCTCGAGTCACAAGCCCTAATAGAAATTGACAGATTTACGAGCGTTGTCAGTGACTTTTAAAATGGATGCGAATACACTTGAGAGTAATGAATAGTGAACGAATCACACGTTCCAAATTTGTCGGTGTGTTTGCGAAGAATGAAACATTGAAATTGCCAACTACGAGATTGCAGTAGTCTTATTGTGAATACAGGTGTTATTGGTAGTGAAGGGATTCATTGGTTTGCAATCTATTTTAAAAATAGGGACCGCATGTACTATTTTGATTCACTCAGGACTCAGGCCTGGAGTGACCCTGTTATTGTAAAATTTCTCGAACAGTTGCATATCCCCAAAGTTGTACGGAATCCCTTCCGGCTACAAGAATATTTTAGTAATACTTGCGGGATGTACTGCCTTTCATTTCTCATGCATGTCACGTGGTAAGGAATTTATAAATTTTTTAAAATTATTCGACCCGTGTCACTCAACGAAACGACGAAATGGTATGCAGCCAGATAAAAAGCCGTTTTCCGATTGTGCACACTCGTATAGTATGATGTTTTGTTCGGATATATATAAAATGAATAACTGCATCCAATAATATTAGTTTGTTTATTCTGTAGCTTATTTAATGGAAACTAATTGGTTATTGTACTAAAACATGATTTCTATCATTTAATAAATTGTTGAAAATATATTGCGTCTATTTTCTTACCCGAAAAAAATCTCGAAACAAAAGAAAAAGAAAAAATTACATTATTTCGTTAATGATGTGGCATTCGCTGGGTCGTCTGTGCGGTAAAACTTCTACCTCCGTGTTCAGGTCGACGACATGCGTTTCTTCAAAACGAAAAGATTGTATAACACGAGTCAAATCCTCATTGGACTTTTAAAGGAGAATAATTAATTTGACTAGTTTATACATTTTCTGAATCTTTTTTTAATAAAAACCCACTTGCTTAAAACATATGGAGAGTATACATACAGTAACAGTGTTACAATGTGAAGTACCAAATATCTTCGAACCGCTCAGAGAAGTTTGACCTTTTAAAAGAAAATACCGAATAACATTTAAAATGAATTTATTATGGAATTTATAAAATTATTTAAAACTTGCAAAAGATTGCTAGAGGTTTTAAAAAAATTCAACGAATTTTGATATCAAAACAGAATTTTAGCATAATATTAATTGCAACTAATCTATAATTAAAAATTGCGGATACCTATTATTTTAATAAAGCATTTTACAATAAAATGTAATGAGATGAATTTCTACAACCCTCCATATATATATATATATATATATATATATATATATATATATGTATATATATATATATATATGTGATGAAATAATCGAAACCGAACAGTGCTCGAGAGCTTTCTCCTAATGACAAGCACGCTAAAATAAATAAGTTCGCGAATAATTGGCTACAAAAATAAAATTATAGGCACATAATTACTTACATTTCTACGGCAATCCCCTGCGTCGGATCGTAAGGAGCGTCATTGCAATTATCATCAACGGTTTGTGTTGAAAATAATCCGTCCCGATCGGTTGCGTTAAAAAAATTAATTGTAGACACCGCGGCAATGTCTCCATTTTCATATAAAGCCGGTAAAGTGTAAAGTTCTTGTGAATGACTCATTCACGGAGGGAATGTGTTTGTTTATTCACTGGTGAAAATAACTGCTGAGAGTTCCAGTTGAAAATACTTTTATAGGCATGATCCCGAAGCACTACCCCCGAAAAGAATAATAGGCGGTTCGTAAGTTTGCTGATTGGTTGTCATTGTAACTGGGCGGGGCTATGTTAAATTTTTGTACCAATCGTAACACCGATATAACGGACCCACGCTTTGGACATTGAAGTCCTGATTGGCCGAATAATAAAGGTGTCTTTATCGGTTCATTCTCTCCGTAGATTTAATTTCACTGATCACATCTCAAGGTGTATGAGTGAATCGCTCACTTGCACGCTCTGTCACGATGCTTTCCAATATTTTGCATTAAATATTTTAAAGCATACTACTCTCAGCTTGATCCTCAACTTACCCCATTTTGAATAGGGAAATGGACATATAATTTGAGCGGCGTCAAGTCGTTACAGGAATATCTTCATCAGAGCCCCTCAGCTCAGTACCATAGGAAACAGTATTAACGCAGCTACACTTCATAATCCTGACACAGATGAAGACATTACCAGAGACAGCACACAACGTCCTTTGCCGATGACACAAAGATCAGTAGAAAAGTAAGAAACCTAGAAGATCTCTACAAGCAAAATGTTTGTACAGATACAATATGAAGTTTAACACAGAAATTTCAAGTGTTAAGGTAGGGAAAAAAGGGTGGACCTAAAATTGTCGGAGTGCAAAAGAAGATTAGACACATGGTACAGAACAAGCCCCGATGAGTCGCGTGTACCTATGTGAGGTGGAGAGTACAAGAAGCCAACTCACTACTTCATCAGGCCAACTCGAGAGGAGGGGCGATAAGCTTGACCTTCGTGTTAAAAAATAGGGACTGCATGTACTATTTTGATTCACTCAGGACTCAATCCCTGGAGTGATCCTGTTATTGTATAATTTCTCGAGCAGTTGCGTATCCCCGAAGTTGTATGGAATCCCTTCCAGCTACAAGGATATTTTATAATACTTGCGGGATGTACCGCCTTTTATTTATCATGCATATGTCACGATTGTCACGTGGTAAGGAATTTATACATTTTTTATTTCTTTCATTTAATAAAGTGATGGAAATACATTGTGTTCTTCTTACCCAAAAAAAAGCCCGAAACATAAGAAAAAAAAATTACATTATTTCGTTAATACGACAATCGCTGGGTTGGCTGTTCGGTAAAACAGCGCCATTTCCTGACTGATTGTCTGTTAAACTGATGCAAAATCCTTTAAGTCGATTTCAGATAATTATAATTTTTTAATAGTGATTTTGAAATAAAATCAATGAGTGTGTGTGTGTGTGTGTGTGTGTGTGTGTGTGTGTGTGTGTGCCTTCATTAGCAATAATAATAATAATAATGGTAGAAATAATATTTGGAGTGATCGGAGGTAAATCCGAGTCTTTCGGGTGAAAGTGCGTTATCCATGATCTTTTGGAGTAGCCTCGGACAAAATCACCTACTGTAGGCAGGTAAATAGACACTTTCGGAGAAGTTAGCTAAAATGTTTATTGTTTTTCTTCTATATATATATATATATATATATATATATATATATATATATATATATATATACAGGGTGTCCCATAAGTCCGGCATCATAGGAAAAATAATAAAAAAAGGCAAAACAAAAGCTTTTATTTACAGAACGTGCTCAATATGTCCACCATTGTTTTCAATACACAAATTCACACGTGATACCCAGTCAGCAAGCACACGGTGAATGATGTCAGGAGCAATGGTGTTACATGCCCCAATAATGCGCTCCCGCATATGTTCAACACTCCTAATTTTCTCTGCGTATACCAGCGCTTTCAAGTGGCCCCAGATATAAAAATCTAGTGGCTTGAGATCCGGGCTTCTAGCTGGCCATTCCACAGGCCCCCAACGTCCTATCCAATGACCATGGAATTGTTGGTACAGGTATTCCCTTACTTGGGTGCTGTAATGTGCAGGGCGCCGTTTTGCTGGAACCATGTTGGGAAATTTCCTTCTTCGTTCAAGACACTGGGGAATGCTTCGTCCTTGAGCATACGTAGGTAGGTGCCTCCAGTGACATGTTCATCGAAAAAGAGGGGGCCTATGATGCGATCCTTCCAAATGCCACACCATACCATCACCCGAGATGCACCTTGTTCCTTTGAAGAGGTATACCAGTGAGGGTTGTTTTGAGACCAGTAGCGGGTGTTCTGTCGATTTATCTCACCATTTCCATAAAAAACAGCCTGTCACTGGAGAGAATGGTGGACGGGAAATTGGCATCCCGAGCATATTGTTCCGTAACCCATTCACAAAATTCCATCCGCCGGTCGGGATCATCTTCGCTTAATTTCTGTAGGATCTGAAGTTTATATGGATGCCATTTGTGAGCCTGAAGAATGCGATGGATGCTACTTTTCGACACTCCTGTCTCAGCGGCCAATCGCCGAAGAGACTTATTGGGACTTCTGTTAAAATGAGCCAGGATAGCAGTCGCTGTATCATCGTCAGTGGACCTCCTTGAAGGTCCACTGCGTGATTTATATTCTATGGATCCTGTTTCCTTGCTAACACAACTCTGTGTTATTGGCTCGCGGTCTGGATGCATTCTGTTAAATTCAGCAGCGGCCTCTCTTTGACTCCGATTTCCTATGAGTAGAATTATCTGGATTCGTTCTTCCTTGCTCACAGACATTATGACCTGTAGAAAGAGAAAAATATGAATTATGGTTTGTAGAAATAGAAAAGTATGAATTTCTCCTATGATGCCAGACTTATTGGACTCTCTCTCTCTCTCTCTCTCTCTCTCTCTCTCTCTCTCTCTCTCTCTCTCTCTCTATATATATATATATATATATATATATATATATATATACTGTATATAAAGGTGTACTGTTATTTTTGCTTGCATTTTTCTTTATTGTTAATTAAATATACTAACATGAAAGTACGAATTAATTTTAATTGAAATTAGTTTCAAAATAAAAAACAAATGAATAAAGAACTGCGATTCCTTTTCTTTGCAATTACTTTGATTTCGCGGAATTTTCTTTATAAAAGAAATATAGACTAATATGAAAGTGTATATATAGTTTTCGGGACTCGATTGTTTAATATATATATATAGTGTAATTATTATTTTGCTTGCATTTTTCTGCCAATTGTTTTTCATTCAATTGTATTTCTTGTATTGTTAATTAAATAATTGTGGTTCGTTTTGCGTTTAAATAAATAATGTATTGAATTAGTTCTGAGCAAATTAAGGAGAACGTCTCCCTCGCTCTTGCATTTAACAAATAAATAAGTGGTAACCACTTCCATATAAATAGTGCTTTCTGGCAACTCATCTATATATAACTAAATAATACAAATAAAAAACTATAACTGGCAACTCATCTATACATAAATAAAATATTGCTCTCTGGCAACCGTTCCAGAAGTAAAAAGTGGTATCTGGCAGCTGCATACCCTCTATATAACAGATGCTGGTTCTCTGGACTCTCATAATGCGTCTGGCTGAGGCTAGGCGAACACATGGTCTCTTCTCTCTCCTTCTTAGGTTAGGGTTTCCCTTTGGGGCGAGGACATCCCACCTTCTCCCCAAAAGACCCTCCTCCTCCTTTCTCTCCCTCTCTTAGGTTAAGGTTAAGGTTATCCTTCCTTCTCCCCCCTTCATTGCAACCTGGGGGATAACCCCCTCAACCTTGTTGCAAGACCCCTCCCCCCCTTTTCAACAACCCCCTCCCCCCTGTATTAAATGCCACCATTTGCAACATCCCATCACCCCTTTGCAACATTAATCAACATTTGCAACATCCCATCACCCCTTTGCAACATTAATCAACATTTGCAACATTGCAAATGCACTCTACCCTTTGGCGCACATGCTTCTCTCATATTACCCAACAGCTTCTGGGCTTTCTTTTCCACCTCTACGCACTGTTTGGTAAACTTAAAGTCGCTGTCAATTAGCACACCCAAGTTATTTTCCAAATCAGTCGCCTCGATATTACTCCCCAACATCGAGTAGTCCGACTTGGGATTGGCGTAGCCAATGTGCATCACCTTGCATTTACCATTTTTTGGACCACTCTCCTATCCTACGTACAGCAGGTCCGCACGCAGTTGCTCGATCGCTTCGGGCGTCCCAACATTGGCCCCAAGTTTGGTGTCATCAGCGAATTTGGCGATCCTACTGACGATGCCAGCGTCGATATCATTTATGTAAATGATAAACAACAGTGGCCCCAAAACGTAACCCTGAGGAACCCTGCTAGTGACCAAGGTCCAACCCGAGCTAGCCCCTTTAATTACAACCCTCTGCCGCCTATTCTTCAGCCAGTTTCCAATCCATCTACCTACTTCCCCATCGATATCCAGCGCGCACTTTCGCCATTAGCCGGCGGTGAGGTACCTTATCAAAGGCTTTCTGAAAGTCGAGATAAAGTATATCAATCGCCCTACTCTTATCGTACTCACTCCACATGACGTGGAAAAACTCGAGCAGGTTGGTGAGACACGACCTATGCCGTCTAAACCCATATTGGGAGTCCCCAAGCAGCTTGTAGGAATCCAAATGGTCAACGATCCTATCCACTATTATCCCCTCTAATAATTTACGTACAACCGAAGTGAGACCAATGGGACGTTAGTTCCCTGGATTTTCGTGATTCCCTTTCTTAAAGATAGGGGTCACCAGGCACCTGGCCCGTCTCCAACGATTTGTTGAAGACTGTAGCCAGGTGGGGAGCCACCTAGTCGAGCACTTCCCGCAAGACTCTGGGGAGGAACTGGTCTGGCCCAGGAGCCTTAAATGCGTTCAGTTTGTCTATTCTATCGGCAACGTCTGTCGGGGTACACCGAACACTATCCAAGCGAGCAGAGAGAGAGAGAGAGAGAGAGAGAGAGAGAGAGAGAGAGAGATGGAAATCATTACATTATTCGTATAATAAATTAAAAGTAGATAATATATTTATGATATAAGGTATGTCTCCAAAGAGCATCATTTTGCGTGAAGTAAAGCATACTATAATAATATTTTATAAAGAAGGGTAGGTAGCATCAACGGAAAATTAGTGAAAAGAGAAATATTTCTGAATCAGGTGTTCAGAGACAAATGAAGAAGTACAATAAAGCTTTCGGCCCGAAATTTTCTGTTTTGATGTACCGACATCCCCAGTCCTGTGTACCTGTAGAACCCTTGAAGCAGTTGATTGCAAGCAGCACCTACTGTAATTGTTACAATGTCATCCTGCGACTTTCCATTACCAGCTAGAGTTTTAATGATGCTTTTGGTTGCTTTCGTAATGTCACGCTTCCTGCCTATATTGAAGACAGAACTACTTTGGCATAGACGTCATATACGACATCAGAACGACTGCTCTACATAATGTTCTAGAGTACTGTTCAGAAGCTTCTAGAAACCTTCCATATAACCTTTCTTGGAGTTTTTCATTTTATTCTGTTGTGACATGGAAAAATGAACATTCTAATATTGTGACAATCTCTTAATGGAGTATTGTTACATTTTCGATGAAGTTACAACGCTAAAAACACTCCCCGCACCTCCCTTCTTCCAGCGCCCTCGAAACGCGATAATGGAAAGTGTGAACCTGTACCCGAGAATCCACACACTCCTATCAAGCGTGATCATCTCTTCTGTAGTAATACTCTTCATTTCTTTTATAGCGTTAATTCTGATTGGTAATTCATTTCATGTATTGTATTTTGGTGAGGTGTTTTTAGCCCCAAATCTCCGCTGACACCTTATGCTTTAGGTTCTTACGAACCATTCATTGGATCATTTCGGTAAGATCCTTTATTTTAAGGAAGGAGTGTGAGGGATAGTTTCTTCGATAAATATCATTCTTTTTCACCAAAATATATTATTTCATATAGAAAGTCGCTGTTCTATCATAAAAGAGAAGCAGAAAAAACAGATCGAAGAAGTTTAAAGAAAGCCAACGCCGAACTCGCAATCCTCGAACGTTTTTTTCGAACGTATTCCCGAGTAATTCTCGCTTATCTCACTGTTATCTTTAATTAGTGAGAAGTCTAGTTGTAAAGTTATATTGTGCCTCTACTTATAGCGTCGAAATTGGTTAATAAGGATTCCATTATGGTTTTTTTTATCGTTGCATTATTGATTCTGTGTTTAGGCTTATATACATTAGATTCCCTGTTGATGTGTATTACCAAATTGAAGTGGTTTTCAGTTCAGTATTTTGTAGGCAATAAACCAGTTTTGCAACCTGATAACACCTTTAAAAAGAACGCTAACTTCAGGTTCGAATATAAATGGTGAAATTTATAAATATAACAGTGTCGCGGTTGAAACTAGAGCCATAAAATGCCATAAAATACCATAAATGTCAACATGTAGATTTTGATTGTATGGAACGCAATGATGATAATGCAGTGATGATAGTATTTCTTTCATATCAAGTGTAAAATAAACTGAAGAGATGAAATTCTTGTGCGAAGACCCTAAAACAAGAGTAAGTTTGTTTCTCTTCTTATGAAGGAGTCTAGAGTTGAACTTTCGGCGGTCATCCTTCATACACACATTAAATTTTTAATTATATTTATTATTATCTACTTATAATGACGGGAAACAAATTGGCACAGCGCTCAGGCCAACTAATGCGGCTCATTGTAGTAACTCCTTTATTATTATTATTATTACCAGCACCATCAGGAGTCGAACCCACGACTTCATTGTGTTTACTTCGCTTACAGGGAAACAATGTCACTCAATGAGCTACGAACGCTGACAATATTAAATTGAGTGTTGTCCCTTTTAATCTACAACAGGATTACCTCACTTTTATAAACATATATATATATATATATATATATATATATATATGAAAATTATTTCACGAAAGTAACACGTGAAAAATATTTATGATGAATAATGAGTGTTCCTGAGGATGTCATTAGACGAAAGCGCTTGAGCACCATTCTGTGTTTCCTTTCCTTCGTAGTTTTATTCATCATATATATATATATATATATATAAAATGGTGCTCTACGTAAAAAGATGTTTAACTCTTCATACTTCCACTTAAACTAAGAATGCATCGATGATTAATATACAGTATATAGAGAGTGCTCTCGCGATATTCCGCCAACCCCGGTTATCTCTATATTTCGCCAAAGACCCTATTTCTTACCATTTTAAATTACCCTGATGCATCAACATCCCGCTATCCGCCATCCGCCAACCTAATTCATTCCCGAACAATCATTTAAACGTATAAAAATCTCCCGCTTTTACCACCAAAACCATTTGAACAGAAATGCTGACTGCGGTCATTGTCCGACGTGACGTAGATTACATATTCGTGAAGGTTTAGTTTGTTTCATGATGATACCACTGTTCAAGTATTTCGCACAGGCTGATTTGGCAAACGCGGAAATGGGGGAACAACGTATGCCGTTACAGGGAAAGGATTTCGATAAAATTCATATTATAAAAAATTTCTCCTTAGCAAAGGAAAAGGATGTGTCTGAAGCTTGAACGGAGGATAGAAGAAAGTGTTTACATCAAAGCAAGACAATCGTCAACAAGTTTTTCTTATAAAATGTAATATTTTTTTCGTATATTTTTAAAATTTTAAATATTTGAAATCTGAATAAAATTAATATGTACATTAACACGAGTCTTTCACTGGTTTCATTTTATGTACATACAATAAACATGAACGTATTAATATCATGTGCATATATGTACAGTATGTACAACGTATGAATCCCCATATAACGCCAACATGACTTTGGTACCAACGGTGGCGTTATATATATATATATATTTTGGATCACCTGAAGATCAGGGCCCCCAGCCTTCGTTAGTTAGCCTTATAAGGCTAACTAACAAAAATATCACGACTTAACCTAACCAATCGTCAAGGGCGTACAGTTGACCTAACCAATAAAACTTTCAACAGTAAATCATAAATAAAAATTATATAAAAACTAAAATAAAAATTAAATAAAAATAAGTAAAATGAAATAAAATAGCTTACCTTAAAAATAGTTGAAAAAGAAAACGAAACTTCAAATAACATCGTATTTAAAATGCAAATTGCTTTGTTATGCTAATATGGTTCTTATTTCGTATGTAATTAAAGACCCATCTACAATTGCATTAAAGAATGCTTCATTAATGAAAGAATACTGGCGAAATAATTTATAGCAATTATTTTTAATTAATCTGAAAGATAAATTAGCTACGTATCGTTTACGACTCTCTCTCTCTCTCTCTCTCTCTCTCAGAATAGGGAGGCTCCCTCCGTGCAATGCTTTTTAATGCTAGGTCGATCAGGAACAAGTTTGGCGAGCTACGGGCGCTCTTAGCATCAGAATACCAGGATGTCGTTGCTATCACCGAGTCCTGGATTCATACTGATCGTAGGGACTACGTTGGGGAGTTCGAAATTCCCGGGTATAGAATGTTTCGCAAAGACCGCACCCGTGGGGAGGGGGGTGGGGTACTAATATACGTCAGAGACACGTTCAGTCCGGTTGACTGCCAGTTCCGGTCGGAACGGGAGCTGCTTGGCGTCGATCTGAACGTGGGAGGGACGAACTATAGGTTAATCTTGGTGTACAGACCTCCGCATCTCCTCCTCGAGGAGGATACAACCCTGTACACCGAACTCAGTAGCCTGCTAGGGGATAGGGTGTGTGTAGTTTTAGGAGACTTCAACTGTCGCGGCATAAAGTGGGAAAACAGGACTGCCGATGCTGAAGGGAGGAGGCTAGTTGACTTTGCTGATGAGAACTTCCTCACTCAGTGGGTCAACGAGCCTACACGAGGCGAAAGCGTTCTAGACTTAGTATTCACGACCGAAGACAACCTCGTCACTAGCCTCACCGTTGACGAATCATTGGGCGGGAGTGATCATGGTCTAATTAGGTTCCGTGTGTGCGTCCCTCGGGTGAAGCGTAGTAACTCGAGAGGCAGTAAGCTCGATCTCCGGCGGGCGAACTTTGTTAGCCTCAGGGATAGCGTAGGAGAGATGGGGTTAGAGGTTGGCGGCGATGTTGAGGGAGTGTGGAGTGCATTCCGGGACGAGTTTATGGTGCTGCAGTCTGCTGCCATACCCTCAAAACCAGTCACCCCTGCTTCAACGCAGCCTAAGTGGTTCAATCGTGACATCGCTTCGGCTATCCGAAATAGGAAAGTAGCGTATAGGAGGGCGAAGGCCAATCGTTCCCACGAGAACACTGAAGCGTATGTCCGCCTGTGTAGGGAAGTGAAGGCGAAGGTTAGGCTAGCGAAACGTAACGAAGAACTACGGGTGGCAAGCCTCTGCAAGGGGAACCCTAAGGAGTTCTCCAGTTATGTTAATAGTAGAAAGCCCATTAGAAGCATGATAGGTCCGTTAGAGGACGGAAGCGGCGTTCTGCGGACCTCCGACGCGGACATCGTTAATGTGCTTAATGAGTACTTTGCGGGAGTGTTCACCAGGGAGGATACCCGCGTCATCCCCGAGCCAGGCGTGAGGCACGAAGGTGCTGGCCTGGATAGTGTTAGATGTACCGCGACAGTCGTTGCCGATAGAATAGACAAACTGAGCGCGTTTAAGGCTCCTGGGCCAGACCAGTTTCTCCCCAGAGTGTTGCGAGAAGTGCGCGACCAGGTGGCTCCCCACCTGGCTACAGTCTTCAACAAATCGTTGGAGATGGGCCATGTGCCTGGTGACTGGAGGGAAGCCAACGTGACCCCTATCTTTAAGAAAGGGGATCACGAAAGTCCAGGGAACTATCGTCCCATTAGTCTCACTTCAGTTGTAGGTAAATTATTAGAAGGGATAATAGCTGATAGGATCGTTGACCATTCAGATTCCTACAAGCTGCTTGGGGACTCCCAACATGGGTTTAGACGGCATAGGTCGTGTCTCACCAACTTGCTCGAGTTTTTCCACGTCATGTTGGGTGAGTACGATAAGAGTAGGGCGATTGATATACTTTATCTCGACTTTCAGAAAGCCTTTGATAAGGTACCTCACCGCCGGCTAATGGCGAAAGTGCGCGCGCTGGGTATCGGTGGGGAAATAGGTAGGTGGATTGAAAACTGGCTGAAGAATAGGCGGCAGAGGGTTGTAATTAAAGGTGCTAGTTCGGGTTGGGCCTCGGTCACTAGTGGGGTTCCTCAGGGTTCCGTTTTGGGGCCGCTGTTGTTTATCATTTACATAAATGATATCGACGGTGGCATCGTCAGTCGGATCGCCAAATTCGCTGATGACACCAAGCTTGGGGCCAATGTTGGGACGCCCGAAGCGATCGAGGAACTGCGTGCGGACCTAGGTAGGATAGGAGAGTGGTCCGAAAAATGGCAAATGCCGTTTAACTTGGGTAAATGCAAAGTGATGCACATTGGCTACGCCAATCCCAAGTCGGACTACTCGATGTTGGGTAGTAATATCGAGGTGACTGATTTAGAAAAGGACTTGGGTGTGCTAATTAGCAGCGACCTTAAGTTTACGAAACAGTGTGTAGAGGTGGAAAAGAAAGCCCAGAAACTATTGGGTTATATCAGGAGGCAATTTCAGTTTCGGAACAAGGAGATTGTGCTCTCACTGTACAATTCCCTTGTTCGGCCGCACCTGGAGTATGCTGTGCAGTTCTGGTCGCCCACCCTCGGGAAAGATATTGTGAGGCTGGAGCGAGTGCAGGCGAGGGCCACAAAGTTGATCCCTTCCGTTAGGCATATGGGCTACAATCGACGGTTACGCGCCCTGAACTTGTTTTCGCTTGAAACTCGGAGGCTGCGCGGTCAACTGATCGAGGTTTTCAAGCTCTTACGCGGGTTCAACGATGTCGATTTTAGAAGTATGTTTAGTTTAAATGATAACCTAACTCGCAACAATGGTTGGAAGTTGGATTTGAAACGGTTTAGGACTAGTGTGTGTGGGAATTACTTTACGTATAAGATCTGTGACACGTGGAACAGGTTACCTTCGGAAGTTGTGAACAGTTCCTCTGTGGATCAGTTCAAGAAAAGGGTAGACGAAATCTTGCACACTATTTGAGTGTGTAAAGACATTTAGGACCTCAGTCTGCGGAAATTTCTTTTCCTATAAAATAGTTAATATCTGGAACCAACTTCCCTCAGAGGTTGTTTCCAGTCAAAGTGTAAATGTGTTTAAAAATAGGCTAGACAAAGTACTGAATACTCTCATGTGAGCAAACTAAATATAGAGCTATTTATATATTCTCCACTTTCCTGTAAAATTTCCTTGGCTACTTTTCCAGGGTCAAGGTATTTTCTTCAACCTTTTTCCGTACCTGCCTCTGGCAGGGAGGGAGCGGAGGGTGGGGAGAGAGCCTTCTACTTTTCTATCCAGTTTTCTACTCCTGCTAGGATAGTTGAAAGAAAAATAAACTTTTACAAAATTTTCCCTGGCACCCGTTGCCATTGGTACCTCCTCGGTATGGGCCGCAAGGCCTTTTGAGGTACTTCTTTTCCTTGTAACTCTCTCTCTCTCTCTCTCTCTCTCTCTCTCTCTCTCTCTCTCTCTCTAGCTCTTACGCGGGTTCAACGATGTCGATTTTAGAAGCATGTTTAGTTTAAATGATAATTCAACTCGCAACAATGGTTGGAAGTTGGATTTGAAACGGTTTAGGACTAGTGTGTGTGGGAATTACTTTACGTATAAGATCTGTGACACGTGGAACAGGTTACCTTCAGAAGTTGTGAACAATTCCTCTGTGGATCACTTCAAGAAAAGGTTAGACCAAATCTTGCACACTATTTGAGTGTTTAGAAAATTTTCCCTGGCACCCGTTTCCATTGGTACCTCCTCGGTATGGGCCGCAAGGCCTTTTGAGGTACTTCTTTTCCTTGTAACTCCTTGTAACTCTCTCAAGTTTGATTTTATAAAATTTGTTAGATAAGTATAATTATATATATTTACTTTATTATTGAGATTAGGCCAAGCACTATTGCTTATTAATTAGACTTAATTTATTCCTTTTTCGGTTTTAATGAACATAATTCCATATTGTTTAAATTGTTTTTTCGGCTGAATTTCTCTGGTAAAGTTAACGTGAAATAATTTTGCATTGTTTCAGACGGTCGTTACAGATTGCATTTTCAGACGAGTTACATAATAAGATTTGTATATTCGAGTCTATTTCCGTTTCCGGTCTGAAACACTTGCTCTCGCAGGTCCATTTCCCGCATTTACTACTTCGCACCCACGATCCGTTGTATAAATTAAAATAACATATTATATTATTTAAAGTAACAGCATTCTGCATTGTTATAAACGGCTCCCTACAGATCCCATTCAGTTCCGTATTCAATTCCATTTCCGGTCTGTAACATGTGCCACTCGTTTGCGCGTATTTATTTATTTCCATATTTCTGCAGTCACCATTCCTCCCCTCACTAACCAATACACTAATTAAAATAGCATTGTATGATTTAAATTAATATCAGACTGCATTGTTACTAACGGCAGCCCACAGGTTCCATTCAATTCTGTATTCAGCTCAGTTTCCGGTCTGTAACACGTGTTTATTCCCGCGCTCACCATTTCCGCTCTCACCATCCGTTATATTAAAGTAACATATTGTATTATTTAAAAGTAACGTATCATATTATTTAAAAGGAACGTATCGTATTTTTAAAGTAATATATTGTATTATTTACAGTAACAGATCGTAAAGTATCGTATTATTTAAAAGGAACGTATCGTATTTTTTAAAGTAATATATTTAGTGTATTATTCACAGTAACATATCGTAACGTATCGTATTATTTGAAAGTAACATTGTATTATTTAAAGTAACATTGTATTATTTAAAGTAACGTATCGTAAAAAAAAAAAGAGAAAATATGATAGGGCCAGCTAAATTGAAAGCGGAATGCTTTAAATGTAAAGTTAATCATTGGTGCGTCGATTTCCCAGACTTCCCCACATCCCTCAGTATATGTTTGTTTTGTAAACTTAGAGAAAACCACGAAAGGGAAGTTAAAGAGCTAAAGGAATTAGTAAAAAAGCTTGAAGCTCGTGTCGTAGCACTGGAAATCCAACCCAGTGGAAAAGATCAGACTGAAAACACATCAGCAGATTTAAACTGTAAGGTTAAACATCTAGAACAAAGCGTGGCTCGCTTGGAAAACACGGTGAATATTCCGGAAAGTAGAACGGAGGAACGAGAATTCCAATTGGTCAAAAATAAAAGACCCTCCAAACCAAAACCAAAACATAAGGATTCGGAACCCATTACCGTCAAAAATAAGTTTCACTTACTTGCCGACGAAGAGGACGAATCCTTTTTAATTGGAGATTCTATGGTAAGGAAGCAAGGGGACTTTTTCGAAGACGCGTGACCAAGAGAAAACTCCGATGTTTTCCAGGTGCAACGAGCCAGATAATTAATAGGGAATTAGTCAAAATTAATATCAAGAATAAGAGTTGCCCCATCATTGTACATGTTGGTGGCAATGACGTTTATCTGGGAGGGACAGGAGGGCAGACAGAGTCCATTATAAAAGAGTTCAAAATCCTAACCGACAAGGTTAGGGATAGGACAGATATGGGTATGGTCGTAGGGATTCTCCCTCGAATGCGTGCTAGTGACTATACTCTAAGTAAAGCCATTAGCATAAATAAAAGAGTTAAATGCATGTGTGATGAAAAAGGCCTAAAGTTTGTTGATTTTTGGCCTACATTCTACGGAAATGAGGAATACTTTGGTGCGGACGGGATACATTTTAATCAGAAGGGGAAAAAGAAGTTTGGTGATTTACTGAACATTAATTTGTATAATCTTTTTAAACTAGGACCTCCCAAACCAGCAATTGATCCTGCTCCCCCAGCAGTCGGTCCTACTCCCCCAGCAGTCGGTCCTACTCCCCCAGCAGTCGGTCCTACTCCTCCAGCAGTCGGTTCTCCTCCCCCAGCAGTTAGTCCCCCTCCAGCAGCAGCTAGTCCCCCTCTAACAGCAGTTAGTCCCCCTCTAACAGCAGTTAGTCCCCCTCCAACAGCAGTTAGTCCCCCTCCAACAGCAGTTAGTCCCCCTCCAACAGCAGTTAGTCCCCCTCCAACAGCAGTTAGTCCCCCTCCAACAGCAGTCAGTCCCCCTCCAACAGCAGTTAGTCCCCTCCAAGCAGTTAGTCCCCCTCCAACAGCGTTAGTCCCCCTCCAACAGCAGTTAGTCCCCCTCCAACAGCAGTTAGTTCACCTCCAACAGCAGTTGGTTCAACTGCGTCGAGAAACGACTCAGGCCAGTTAGGAATAATCACAACTTAAAATCTCTCAAAACTGTGCTCTTCAATGCTAGGTCAACTAGAAACAAACTAATGGAATTTGTAGCGCTTGTCAAAACTGAGAACTTTGATATCATAGGAATAACAGAATCCTGGATTCATTCTGAATCAAGGGATTTTGTAGGAGAATTTGAAATGGTAGGTTACAAAATGTTTCACAAAGATAGGAACGGAAGGGAAGGCGGCGGTGTACTTTTGTATGCTCGGGACTTGCTGCACCCGGTAAACAGTAATATCGTATCTGCTCATGAAATGTTGGGAATTGATCTAAACCTAAATAATAAAGTAGTGTATCTACTTCTAGTATATAGGCCACCTCACTACCCCGTTGATAAGGATATAAACTTGTATAAACAATTAAGCAGAATAGTGAATAATAAGATCAGTTTGATTTTTGGTGATTTCAATTGTGGTAATATAAATTGGGAAAACAAAACAGCTGATGGTGAGGGCTCAAGACTGTTGGAATTTGCAGATGATAACTTATTAAGTCAATGGGTTGACGGTCCTACAAGGGGTACGGTAATAATAAACTAGACCTCATATTCACGAACGAAGATGACCTAGTCTCTAACCTAACTATTGGTGAAACTTTTAGTAACAGCGATCATAATTTGATTAGGTTTGACCTCAGGGTTCCAGTTAATACACGCGAAAAGGCTCGTGAAAGACTAGATTTCTCAAGAGCAAATTTTGAAAGCTTCCGAAGTAGTTTAGACACACTTGAAGTTCTAATAAATGAGGATGTCAATGTCACCTGGAGCTCATACAGGGATCAATTTAGAATACTACAGAACACTTTTATACCCACTAAAATAGTTTCCTTGTCAACAAAGTCACCGAAATGGTTTAACAACGAAATTAGCAGTGCTATTACGGGAAGAAATAGAGCCTACAAACTACTTACGTCGCATTTCAACCACACTAATTCAGAAAACTATATAAACCTACGTAGGAGGGTTAAGTCCTTAATTAGATCAGCCAAACGTGATGAAGAAGCTAGAGTTGCCTCACTCTGTAAAGTTAACCCTAAAGAATTTTTTCCCATGTTAATAGCAGAAAGCCAATTGAAAATTCTGTAGGCCCCCTAAAAGACAGAAATGGCGTGCTGAAATTCAGTGATAAAGATATAGCTAATATGTTAAACGAGTTCTCCGTTACAGTCTTCACGGAGGAAGACACAATAGAAGTGCCAAGTCCTCGGATTACATATGACGGTGACCAGTCCGTAGAGACCATAAGTTTTACGAGAAATGAGGTACAGCAATTAATTGATAAGATGAACAAATACAAATCACCTGGCCCCGACTTATTTCTTCCAAGGGTATTAAAAGAGGTTAGCCACAATGTTGTTGACGACTTAGTAACCATATTCAAACAATCAATCGAGTTAGGGAAAGTTCCAACCGACTGGAAGTTAGCAAATGTAACACTAATCTTTAAAAAGGGTGATAGGGAAAATCCTTGTAATTACCGCCCGATCAGTTTAACATCAGTTGTCGGCAAACTGTTGGAATCCATCATTACAAAACGTATTGTGTATCACCTTGAATCTAGCAATCTAATTTTTTATTCTCAACATGGATTTAGGCGATATAGATCCTGTCTGACACACCTGTTAGAGTTTTTCCATAATATGCATACACTGTACGATGCAAGTAAGGCAATAGATATAGTGTATCTCGACTTTGCCTTTGACAAAGTCCCTCACGCGAGATTGATGGCTAAAGTCAAAGGATAGGAATCGCCGGGCTCGTTTCCAACTGGATTGAGGATTGGTTAAAAGATAGAAAGCAGAGTGGTAATAAATGGAGTGGCTTCGGAGTGGGCGCCCGTCACCAGTGGTGTCCCACAGGGTTCCGTTCTGAGTCCTTTACTTTTTATCATCTATATTAACGATATAGACGTCGGGCATTCTAAGTGCAATCCCCAAATTTGCAGACGATAAGAAATTAGGAAGTAGTGTAGGTACTGAGGAGGGCGTTAACGCTTCAGAACGATCTTGAGAGGTTGGGCGAATGGTCTGCTACTTGGCAGATGCCATTCAACTTGGACAAATGTAAGTAATGCACATAGGTTATAAAAACCCGAAGACCGATTGTCTCTCTTGGGAAGGAACTTGACTGAGACCGATCTAGAGAAAGACTTAGGAGTTTATATCAGCAACGATCTGAAACCGTCGAAGCACTGTGCAGAAGTCGAAAAGAGGGCCTTAAATATTAGGTTATATTAAAAGACAGTTCCAGTTTCGGAACAAGGAGACTGTAATGTCTCTTTATAATTTTCTAGTCAGACCTCAACCGGAATACTGTGCGCAGTTTTGGTCTCCATCCCTCAGGAAGGACATAGAAAGGTTAGAAAGAGTACAAGCAAGGGCTACAAAATTGATCCCTTCAATGAGAATGCAAAGCTACCAACGGAGATTGTAGCGCCTAAATCTGTTTACCTTAGAGACGAGGAGGTTGCGGGGTTAGCTTATTCAAGTCTTCAAGATGCTCAATGGAATAGACAGGGTAGATTACAGGAACTTATTCTCACTTAATGCCAATCCGACAAGAAATAATGGGTTTAAACTGGAACTAAAGACATTTAGGACCTCTGTCTGCGAGAATTTCTTTTCCCATAAAATAGTTAATATCTGGAACCAACTTCCCTCAAAGGTTGTTTCCAGTCAAAGTGTAAATGTGTTTAAAAATAGGCTAGACAAAGTACTGAATTCTCTCATAGTTTAAGACTAAAACGTAACATAACTCTGCAGGAGTTCGCTTGCACGGTGTCTCTGTGAGCATGTTAAACATAGAGCTATTTATATATTCTTCTCTTCCTGTAAAATTTCCTTGGCTACTTTTCCAGGGTCAAGGTATTTTCTTCAACCTTTTTCCGTATCTGCCTCTGGCAGGGAGGGAGCAGAGGGTGGGGAGAGAGCCTTCTACTTTTCTATCCGGTTTTCTACTACTGCTCGGATAGGTGAGAGAAAAATAAATTTGTTTAATAACAGGAACCTCCAAGAGTGGACCGAAAGGTCTTTGAGGTTTCCTCTTTTCCTTGTAACTCTCTCTCTCTCTCTCTCTCTCTCTCTCTATATATATATATATATATATATATATATATATATGTACAGAATTACAGATCCAAGTACACGGGATTAGATGCACGGACCTCCCGCTGATATTCCACGCCGGAGAGAGATTTTCTCTACTCTCGTGGTGGCACAACACCGCGAAGTATAAACGACTCCGTATATCACTTGCTGCATAAACACCTTTTATGGCGGGAGACCAAGTTGAAACTCGGCGACATTCAAAGTGTTAGCAGACATACACAGGACAGACATCCAATTACAGAAAACACGTTCACACACTTACATGCCTTGTTGATGTTTAATAGAAAAATATTTTGTAGAAACACATTTCATAAAACAAAAACTAAAAAAATGCATGCATGGATTAGGTGAGGAGAGTTACATTTCCGCCGACACAATTTTTTTTTGGGGTTAGTTGATGCACGTGACGGTTGAGGGCATGGTGTGGAAAATCTGATTTCTGTTTTTAATTCTTGGTTTCCACATGTTCGAGGTTTTGGTAACGATACCAAGTGGTTGATGTGCGATCGGCACAAGTATATTATTGGTTAACCTTGTACAGTACCCGCCTCTGGCGGGGAGAGAGCGGAGGGTGGGGAGAGAGCCTTATGCTTTTCTATCCATTTTTCTACTACTACTAGAATAATTAAATATGAACAGTTTAATAAGAGGAACCTCCCCGAATGAACCGAAATGTCTTTGAGGCTTCCTCTTGTCGTTGTAATGCCTTGTAATGATTAGGAAAATCAATCAAATTGATGAAGAAAAATGCAACCTAATCAAGACTAACTAGATTTAACCTCACCTAATTTAACTTAATCCCGCTTAAATTAATTCTATTTTGTTTCGGTTTATTTATTTCAGTGTTTCCAAATACAATATGATCAACTTAAAAGTGTGTACTACAAATTATATGTTATATATATACCAGGACGCAAAGTCCACTTGTACAGTGAAGAAACATGTATTTATAAAGACAGTGAAGTAAAAAATATACTTGATGAAATAAGCCCAAATTATGCATGTTACCGAGAGATCTTCTCTACCAATCGGATAGAAATTATGACTCAGTATACCTTAGTCAAATTTTAGGAAAGTGAATTTCAACTTTCTTTCTGGTTTTATGGTGTTCAATGCATAGTGAAGTTCACAATAAAGTGAGGTTTTCCCAACAAATTCATCAATATTGTTTTTTCACATGTATGAAAGCAAATCATGGAGTGTCGTAAAAAGCCATAAGTTTGAAATGTAATGGTGAGCTTAATTTTCATACTCATGCAATTTAATAATAGATCTTTTTAATTCCATTTATGATATCTCTGAAGAGCATTATTTTACGTGAAGTAAAGCATACTATAATAATATTTTATAAAGAGGGATAAGTAGCATCGACGAGAAATTAGTGAAGACATGGAGATTTCTAAATCAGGCGTTCAGAAGCAAATGAAGAAGTACGATAATGCTGCCACCACTTACGAACAGACTTTGAAGACCAAAATTATCGGAATCTAATGTTATGTAAAAGTGGGCTTTGCAAAAGGTTTTCATCTCTTTTGTTCGTTTCTCTTACTAATAACCAGATTTTGTTTACTATAATGCACACCTTTTATCCCTTCCTGACAGTTTATGTGAAGTTGTGGATGGATGAACCTTGATACCAGTAGCTTTCTGCATTTCTAAAGAAAGGCAACTTTTTTATAATAATAATAATAATAATAATAATAATAATAATGACAATAATAAGTATTTTTGACCTATCCGAGTGACAATTTTTTCTCAAATGTTATGTTGTTATACTAAAAATAAATTCTAAATTTCACTTTTGAAGCAACTTGTAAGACTGCTAAAACAACTTCAAATGTCCACAATATGGTGTTGTAAAGTATGTATTGGCTTTTCATACTACGTGTTCATGCTGCGCAGGTTGTATACTCGTTAGGATAGTCGTTTCCAACCTTCTACTACAGTAATTTTTCCATTTTTCCATTTGTTTCCTAAGTGATCTCGTCCTCATATATTTTTATATTTGATTCCGATAATGCGAGCAATATACAGGTCTGTATACGAAAATAAACACTATGTCAATTTGAACATGAAAGCAATATGCAGGAAAGTTTGAAACCGCAGGCACTGACTTCTTAGTCAAATCATCTTCACTATATATATATATATATAGATATATATATATATATATATATATATCAAGCGCGGATTCATATCGGTATGGAGCGTTTTGCACAAAACAGTCAGAATTTGCAAAGTTTGCAGCTTCATGTTTGGCTAAATAAACATTGGTGGGAAGCGACCGTGTAATGAAAGATCTTTGTTGCGTTTTTTAAACGCTTATAACATTAAATGAAAGTATAAAGACATCTTGAATTAGCCTCACACAAAAGGAAGACACATCAACATTCATTTTCTAAATAAAAACACCAATTTCAATTGTCTGTACTATATATATATATATAATATATATATATATATATAATATATATATATATATATATGATGAATAAAACCACGAAGGAAAGGAAACACAAAATGGTGCTCAAGCGCTTTCGTCTAATGACATCCTCAGGAACACTGAGCACCATTTTGTGTTTCCTTTCCTTCGTGGTTTTATTCATCATAAATATTTTTCACGTGTTACCTTCGTGAAATAATTTTCATATATATATATATATATATATTAGGGTGATTCAAATATGGGGGTAAAAAAATGTTTTATATATTTTAATGTGTTCAACCCTTTAAATGGTTCATTTCAGCATAAAAACAACTATCCTAAAATATTTTAGCAATTTTTTAATTTTTAGGGGTTGCTACCAGCAATTAAAAATTGACAGAACGACTTAAATTGTCAAATTTTTCCAATATTGTTGTACAGTTTTCCACACCACCCAGGAGCTACAGTACAAGGCGCATTGCTTTTTTTTAATGTGGAAAGCTCCCCCGTAGGTCCTAACCATAACCACAAGCATGCATAATTAAACTAGCATGATATTTGAGACATTAGCTGTCCTTACTTCATCAATGTTTCTTTTTTTCTATCAGGGTAAACAACCCTGTAGTTTTTCACTACTTGTAGCAAGAATTGGTTTTGATCTTCGTCATGTGTTAGTATTTTATTATATTCATCCATTAATTTTACTCCTCTTTCCGCTATATCATTCACGACTTTCCACTGTTTGATAGATTTCTTAGCGGAGTTATACTCTTCATCATTATGCCATTCTTTAGCATCTTTGAGTAAAAATTTTGAACTAAATTCTGTTATTGTAACGAATCTTTGAGTATTTGATGGGACAAAATCTTTTAATTTCTTCGTTGGAATAAGTGCAGGATCTAGAAAAGCCCGTTTTGCAGGAAGAGTTTCTGTTGTATTTTGCAAGG
The DNA here is from genome assembly GCA_023014485.1 of Bathynomus jamesi. Classification (NCBI taxonomy): domain Eukaryota; kingdom Metazoa; phylum Arthropoda; class Malacostraca; order Isopoda; family Cirolanidae; genus Bathynomus; species Bathynomus jamesi. The sequence goes on along the minus strand of JAJOZX010000827.1, from coordinate 795,793 downwards.
CCCTTTACCATTTTGTTTTTTGTTTCAGTAGGCACTTCATCATCATAAAAGGCCAAGGCTACCAGTTCTTCTGATAGGTACCAGAGGTGACCTAACAGTTTTTTAATAGCAACAGATGCAATTGTCATTTATTTGTTTGTAGACTACAAGATTCTGTAATAATTCCAGATCAAGACGAGGAGCGCAAGCTGGCATAGGAGCTGTGAACCATGCCTTTACATATAACCGAGTAGCAAATAGACAGATGTCTTTTACTCCTTTTTTGTCTTTTACTGAAATTTTGAACCGAGATTTGAGCATAAAAATTTTTAATGAATATATAATTTTGGCCATCCACCTAGCCCGATGAAGTCACGCTGGATGTTTAAATTTGATTCCACCTTTTGGTTCACCTCCCAAAAAATAATTGTTAACTGCAATAGTTCTAGGTAATCGTCTCTTGGTTGGAATGTATCTAGTTGATTTGCTGCAAATGTAATTATGTCATCTTTGATGTCATGAATATTTTCATAGATATCTGGATCTGATAATGCTGTTTCGTAGTCCTCCTTATTAATGCTTGACCATTTTTCTCTGAACTTCTTAAAAAGGACTATATCTGGGCCAGGAGATGGTGATAAAGACTTTGAAACAACAGCTTCCAGCATAATTTCAAACATGTGGTGTCGACATGCCAGCCACAATAAATCGTTGTCGAATTTTTGTTCTAGAAGAATAACTGCACCATTTCTAGGACCAGTATTGGCTGCCGTTGTATCGAAACACATGCATTTTATTTGTTCGCAGATGCCCCATTCAAGCGATGTCTGATACACAGCATTTGCTGTCAGGAGACCAGTACCTGAATCCAGTTTAGGCACACCAAGAAGTTGATCAACGCCTTCTCCTGAAACCAATACGGGCAGACGGTCAACAATATGCATTCCTGTAATATCTTCAATTAATTTTCCATCCCAGTGAATTGTTAGGGGCACCTCTGGCTTGAATTCTTCTTTCAGGTTCTCTGCAATTTTCTTTCTATATTTTATCCTCTCTCTACTAATAGAAGAGTAGCTAACATTGTACTCTTCTGGATTTTTTCCTAGACTTTGAATTGTTGGCATTAAAACTAGAGACACATTTTTGTCACCCAATTTTGCAACATCAAGACTTCCTAATAATTTATCATCAAACAATTTTCTACGTTTGCCAACCTTACTTTTCCATGTTGAAGGTTGTGCAGCACAGAAACCAGATTCATCACTTTTACTCTCCTCTGATTCTGATTCTGATGATGTACTGGTGAGTATGACAGCCTCTTCATTCTTCTTTCTTTTGATCTCTTCTGCTTTCCTCTATTCATAACGTTGTTGCTTTTCTGCTGCTCTTTGCTCTTTTTTAACAACAGTCTTATCAATGGTACCCATTTTTCCATGACGTCCTTTCTCACGTTGCATTTTCAAGAATTTCTTATCTTCTATTTTTATAAGCTGCATAGCATTCTCATGAGCAATGTCAAATAAGTTTTCCAGTTTATCTTTCCATTTTTCTTCTTTATTATTTAAATTTTGTGATCTTTTCAATTTGTTTGCTTTGTTTTTCCTAAGCAGCTGCCATTCCTTCATTATTCCTTTAATTTTATCTACTACATGTATTCTTTGTTTTGCTGGTATTCCTGCTTTTTTCCAAACTGCTAGCACATCATCCGCAGTAGAGCAGCATGATTCTCTAATGCCTTGCTTTTTAATATTTCTGTAGTGCATGAAGAGGGCCATCATTTCCTTCTCTGATGGTAATACGGATGTTTTTAGTACTGCAGAGGGCTGCCCAATTAACCATACTTCAGTTTCTTTTCTTGTAGAACTTCTCCCAACTGAGCAACTAGGTGATGGTGAGTTAGGCCAAGCTTCCATAATCGATTAATTGGTATCAAAATTACGAGTTCCAAACAACAATTAAAAGCAAGCTAGTATATAAACCATTAATTAAAAATTCTGAAATATAAACAATTAAACAAAATCATAAGTTGTTAAAACAAACAAATTGAAAAAAAGCGAAACTTTGACGCCTGGTAGCACATAGTAAATTTTATTTAAAATTCACCAAATTTGGCATACACTACTTTTTTGTCATAGGGAACAAAAATACAGGTTGAACAATTAAAAAAAAAAATTTGATTTTTTTGAATCACCCTAATATATATATATATATAATTACAATACTTACAAAATTTAGCTAACGAAGCCTGCATAGATATCATATGCCCAACGGAAACACTTGCATAAATGCAGGGGCAGATTTAGGTTTCCTGACGCCAAGGCCATACTGATTTAGCCGCCCTTCGGACACTTACAAAGTTACCATTTAGCAATAAATAGTTATTTGATATAAGGGTTTTCAGTAAAATGCAGTCAAATGGTTTAGGTATTTACTCCCGGGCGGTCACCTCATTTTTCATTTGTTCGTTATTTCTCTTCCTCTTGTGCAGAACACTCCTCTATACTTACGTCGTTTCTATACATTAATATACTGCGTGGTCATTGCAGTTATATATATATATATATATATATATATATATATATATATATATATATATATAGGCGCCGTTACTGCTAACCTGGTGCAAGGGTGGAGGATATAACTAATAGTGTTGAGATTTTACAGACGGAACCTCTGAGGACACAATGTATGTTATTCATGTCGGTACTAATAACGTTTTAAATTCAAGATCGGAAGAGCTGCTGACTAGGTACAGGGACTTACTAGAGCAGTGGTCGGGGAACAGGGGTAAATTACCCGAAATGGGGTAAATTCAAAAATTTTTGGGGTAATGCGTGCGGTATGAGAGACACTTCCCTCAGAGCCTCAGTCGTGTGTATGGTATCATGAAACGAAGAGGTGCTTTTAGTGCTTGACACTTTGTGCTGATATTTTTTTCGTATATTTTTATTTTATTTTGTTACATAAATGTGGCGTTATTCTAAATTTTAGAATATTACGAATTTACGTCCTGATTTTGATGTTGTATCAAAAATGAAACAGCATCATTTTTCCAAAACCTGAAGTGATGTTTTGAATGAAATTCTTCAGTTCTTCAATCCTTTTTACTAATTTTGTTTGTGTGCTATTCTTATGCCAGCATGTGTGGCTTTTTTTTATTTCTCCATAATAATGGATCCAATAAACATTTTTTGAATTTGAATTTTTTGTATACCATATGCAACAATTTTAAGAGCAATTGGCTTGTTTTTGTTTACTTTGAAGTCTGGGGGTAATTTCATTTTACTCAAATAGATTTTTGGGTAATACCCAAAAAAGTTCCCCGACCCATGTACTAGAGGGACTAAAGGAAAAACTAATAAGATTGTTTTAGCACGTATACTTCCTCGAATTATCGAACGTAGCGATTTCTACAGCAAGGCGACCTATATCAACAATAACCTAGTCTCTTTGCCAACAGGAAGGAGTGCATTTTGCAAATTTTTGGAACAGTTTCTACGGCAGGAGAGACTTGTTCCTTGGAGATGGACGTCATCTTAATGACGTTGGAGCTGCGCGTTTAGGAAGACTGTTTCATAATACTGTCTCTTCTTTTCAAGCTGCCGTAATTCGAACGGTCCCAGCGTAATTTCCTCAAACTTCCCCTGCGCTCGCGAAGGTGTCGCAATGACAAACAATTTGAAGGTTCTATCCTTAAATGCTCGTAGCCTACGAAATAAAATAAAAGAATTTTTTCTTTAATTGCTTGTAAAGACATGACTTAATTGCGATAAATGAATCGTGGCATAGCACTGAAACACGTGACTTTGTAGGGGAGTATCAAATTAGAGGTTATAGACTTTTTGTTAAAAACAGAATAGGTAGGCGAGGAGGCGGTGTTATGTTGTATATCAAAGATAATATTGTGAACGTTATAGAAGTAAAGCACACAATTCCAGAACCGATAGATTCGACTATAGCAGAACTTAAATTGAACGATTTCAAACTTCTTGTTGCGGTTATATATCATATCAGCCCCCTAATCAAACAGCTGATACGGACGAAGCGTTATATCGTGAACTAAAGAGAATAATAGGTAGTGAGCAGGCTTTAGTTATGGGTGACTTTAATTGCCCAACGTGAATTACGATACAATGCAGGGAGACGCGGAAGGTAATCGTTTAGTTAATTTTCTCGAGGATAGCTTTCTTATTCAAAAGGTTGGGGAACCTATGAGATTGGACCATATTTTAGATTTAGTAATAACTACGGATGATAGGCTAATCACGGATCTTCAAGTAATAGAACCGTTAAGCAATAGCGATCACAATATGGTAGAGTTTGTCCTCTCAGTAAGTCACTCGAAACCAGCTAACTGGACTAAAATTCCTAACTTCCAGCACGCAGACTTTCGTAATTTTAGAAATTAATTGTCACACTTCAATTGGGAAAACGTAATGGGGATCTCCAACGCAAAACTAATGTGGAAATCGTTTGAAACAGTATTTAGGACTATAAATGAGGAATGTGTACCGTACAAAATTAAGCGTGCGAAAGTAAACAACAAGCCCTTGTGGTTTACTTCTAGAGTAGGGACATTATAAAGAGTAGAGATAGGGCTTATAGGCTACATAAGTGTGATAAAGACAATTTGTGGTTAGGAAACAACTACATTTCTCTAAGGCGTGAGGCGAAACGTGTAATACAAAAGTCCAAGCGCGATTGAAATCTCCATAGCTCGTGACGGTAAACAAAACCCCAAGCGATTCTTTCAATACGTCAACAATAGAAATCCAGTAAAAAGTGTGTTAGGGCCATTGAAAAATGTTAACGGAGAGCTAGTTTCTGAAAACAAAAAATGGCTACTTTGCTAACCAATATCCCCACGGTCATAGTCATAACACCTTTTGATAATGGTAATATTTTGGATAATACTATGGTTAGTGAACGGGAGGTAATGCGCTATATTGATAAAATGAAAATGCGTGAATCACCGGGGCCGGATTCCATATTTCCCATACAACTAAAATAATTAAAAGAAAGCATTGTTGTGCCGCTAACAAAGATTTTTAATGCGTCTATTTCTGAGGGGTGCGTACCAGATAACTTCAAGTTAGCAAATGTAACACCTATCTTTAAGAAAGGGAGTAAAGGTGCGGCGGGAAATTATAGTCCAATCAGTTTAACGTCTGTTGTAGGTAAGCTACTGGAATCAATAATTAGGAATCGTACAGTCGAACACTTAGAATGGCATAACTTGGTTAGAAATACGCAGCACGGTTTTAGGCGAAACATATTTTGCTTAACTAATCTTTTAGAATATTTTCAAAGCGTGGTTGACGTTTACGATAGTCATCGGGCGGTTGATGTAGTGTATTTAGATTTCCAAAAAGCGTTTGACACCGTACCACACAAAAGGCTCAGTGAAAAAACTAAGGCTCATGGAATCAGGGGTGTAGCAATAAATTGGATAGAAGAGTGGTTGCGAGGTAGGAACAGAGGGTGGTCGTTGATGGAGCGGAGTCGTGTTGGGCTAATGTAGCGAGCGGCATTCCTGAGGGTTCTGTATTGGGCCCCTTGCTTTTTCTTATATATATTAACGATTTCGATGTTGGCCTAGTCAGTACAGTTTCAGAGTTTGCGGATGTCACGAAGTTGGGTGGTAGGCCGATTAATGACGAAGATAGAGGTAAAATCCAGGAGATCTGGATAAAATCGTTGATTGGTCAGTCACATGGCAAATGAAATTTAACGTCGATAAGTGCAAACTTTTACATATAGGTTCGCGTAACGTTAATTTTGCGTATAATATGTCAGGGAAGGAGTTAGCAAGCGTAGAGCAGGAAAAAGATTTAGGAGTTATTGTATCTGGTGATTTAAAAGTAGCGAACAAAGTGTTTGGTTTTATAGCTCAGAATTTTTAGTGCAAATCGCGCGATATTATAGTTCCTCTTTATAAATCATTAGTTAGACCCCATTTGGAGGACGCGATCCAATTTTGGAATCCGCATATGCGCAAAGATAGAGACAAAATCGAAAGAGTTCAAAGACGAGCAACTAAGATGATTCCGTCGCTTAGGTCGAAGTCGTACGAGGATAGGCTTAAGGAGTTAAAATTTACTACATTCGAGACTGGGAGGCTAAGGGGTGATCTAATCCAGATTTTCAAAATTATGAATGGGTTCGATAACGTAGATAGATATAGCTTTTTCAAAATATCTCAATATAATAGGACTAGAAATAACGGGTGTAAGTTGACAAGTAGAAGGTTCGAGACAGCAGTTGCCAAAAACTTTTTTACGCATAGAATAGTGAATAGCTGTTCTAGTTTGCAGGTAGAAGTAATTAGTAACACGTCTATAAACATGTTTAAAAATCGATTAGACGCTTATGTTGATAGAGTGGGGGTAGTTTAAGGTAGTAAAATTAAGGCTTTGTGTTTCGGAAACCACGTAAAATTGTAGGTCCCCGCCACCACCACGAAGGACATGCACAATACACAATTACGAACATAGTTCGGTAGACCAGCCATGAGTGGAGTCAAGGGCCTTTGTTGGTCTGAAACATTATAACATTACCTTATATATATATTTATAATATATATATATTTATATTTTATATATAATATATATATATATATATATATATATATTTTATATTTATTTATATATATTTATGTATATATATTATATTATATATATTTATATTTTATATATATATTTACATTTTATAGATATATATTTATACTGTATATATATATTATATTATATATATATTTATATATATATATATATATATATATATATATATATATATATATATATATATATATATTGTATATACAGGGTGTTTCAGGTGGAAAGGTCAATACTTCGGGAGCTGATAGTATCGGTATTGTGAGAAAAAAGTTCATATGAACATGTGTCTAATTCTGAATGGTTACAGAGATAGAGCTGTTTGAATCTACAAATACAAAAGCATTGTTAATGGTAATCAAGAGAAACCAATTCCTGTTTCTAACATTTAATGTTTAAACATTGGCATTTTGAATGGTATCAGATACAGAAATGACAAATTTGCTACAGTTTACAATACGTTTTCGAAAATCCCACCGTCAACCTCAATGCATTTTGCAACTCGTGTGCGAAGATCGCATGTTGTTCGTCTGAGTTGATCTTGACGTTCCTTTATGCGGGCAGCAGTATCCAAAATGCGCGCCAGCAATTCGTCTCGTGTATCCACCTTTTTTTTGTAAACTTGACTTTCCATCCACCCCCACAAACAATAATCTAACGGAGAGAGTTCTGGAGACCTTGATGACCATTGAATGGGACCACCGCGGGTGGAGGAAGAGCTGCGCGCGTATCAGATTCAAACAGCTCTATCTCCGTAACCATTCAGAATTAGACACATGTTCATATGAACTTTTTTCCTCACAATGACCGATACTATCACCTCCCGAAGTATTGACCTTTCCTCCTGAAACACCCTGTATATATTTATATTGTATATACACTATATGTATATTTATATATTTATATATATGTATATTAATTATATATATATATATATATATATATATATATATATATATATATATATATATATATATAATATATATATATATATATATATATATATATATATATATATATATATATACACACAGCGTGCCACATCTCCCATCCCCTTTCCCCGAAGTAACGGAAAATTCTTTCCCTCACCCAGCTTGAGTCATTCCCCACCCAATACCTCCCATAATACCCCTTTTTGATTCACTTCACCAACATGGAAATTAATACATACCCACAACTCTGTGGTATCTGTACAGATGCAACAGATGAGACAGGGCGATGAGGTGTGATTTTTGTCTATATATATATATATATATATATATTATATACACACCTTTGGTTAGCTTCCGCCCCAATTGTTCATTCTGACGAAGGTCAAGCTTTTCACTCCACCTTAGACCTACAGTTTAACGTGGAATACAAACCACGCCCCAACAGCAGCCCAGCATCTTAACCACTAGGCCACCCAGGGTACCCATTTATCTACCAACCACTTTCTTTATTGTGTGGAAGGATGAACAGCTGGGTTTTGCTGCGCGCGGGCTGCCGTCAGCGGGTCTCGATCCCGGGGCCGATGGATTCGTAGTCAGCGACGACGCTAACCACTACACCACCGAGGCGCTATATATATATATATATATATATATATATATATATGTGTGCTTGCTGTTGTGCGGTTACACGTGTTTCGATCGAAGTCCGAATAAAAGGTATTACAGTAAAAATCCTGCAGTTAATCAGTTTTAAACGGTGCCGATATTGTGAGTTAATTGATAGTGCATAGGTATTTCTTTTTAAAAAAGTAAAAATCGCGGCGTATAAAAAAGTAAGTAAATAAAAACAAAGTATACAGCATTTGTTTTTTTCCGAGTCTCTTTGTGAGGAAAGTTTTGTTTTTGAAGTGCCCGCAAATATCCCCCCATTATCCCCCGCAGCCACAGTCGAGAGGACCAATCAGTGAGAAGTATACAGCGTGCCACATCCCCTACCCTGGAGTAACGGAAAATTCTTTCCCTCACACAGCTTGAGTCATCCCCCACCCAATACCTCCCATAATACCCCTTTTTGAGTCACTTCACCAACATGGAAATTAATGCATACCTGCAACTCTGTGGTATCTGTAAAGCTGCAACAGATGAGACAGAGGCGATGAGGTGCGATTTTTGTCAGCTACTTTTTGATTTTAAATGCCTAGAATGGGGAGATGAAAAAATCTCCCTTATAACGAACGCAAAGCAGTTTAATGGATAAAATTTTTCTGCGAAACTGCTTGACCGAATTAAACTCTTTTACGGTATTTAAAGCAGAAAGAGACTACGAGAAGAGAATGAAAGAGGAAAGTGGAAACAAAGAACAGTGGAAAACGGAAGAAACGGAGAAAGGCGAAATAGAAAAATTCAAATACCGTCACAAAACGAGGCGACAAAGAGTGTAAAGACAACACACAGCATAAGGGCAACGAAGGACACAAACACAACTAGCACAAATAGCACAAATAGGACAAGACAAGAGGGCAGTCAAGTAAACGAAGTAAAACTGTCCCCCAATAAGGAGCAAAAAACAAAAGCCAAGAGTAAATATGGGGAAGGAATTATATGCAGGTATTATATAAAAGATAATTGCAGATTTAAAAGAGGACAATGTATATATGAACATCCCCCAATATGCAATTTCTTCTATAATAATGGTCATTGTAAATTTGGAGACGGATGTAAATTCTACCACCCGGACATTTGCAGAACTTACGCAAAATATGGAACCTGCAAATTCGGGAATAAATGCTACTATCAACATCTCCCGACGGACTCAACGAACAAAGGAAAAAGTTTAAATGACAATAGGAATAAAATAACAATAGGAACAACAATAGGAACACAATAAGCGAACAAGAAAATTTTTTCAACATCAGACACCTTACGAATGCTAAATGTCATCCACATGCAGTTGACACAGCTGGAAACCCCGAGCCAAATCGCTACCGGGCAAGAAGCTACCAATACAAGTAGGAGGAAACGGATCTCTTTCGGAGGATCATAGAGCAACGAATCAAGCGATATCGAAGGAAAACGAACTTGAAATGCACAAGGGGCAACGAAAAACAGAGAACATAAAAATTGTCCTGGCTAATATTCAAGGAATAAGACCAAACCAATCACTCAATAAGGTTTCGTACCTGAAAGGATTTATGGACGAAACAAGGGCGGACATCGCATGCCTCACAGAAACTCATCTTAAAGATTGCCAAGGAAATTGTGAAAACTGCGAACATTGTATTGATAAGAAAGAGATAAATATAGAGGGCTTCAACTTACTAAGAGCGGATAGAACGACGAGACGGAAAGGTGGCTGTGCTATATATGTACAGGAAGGTCATATGACAGAGACGATAATAAGTAAATCAAACAGCTATGTGGAACTCCTAGCAGTGAAAATAGAAAAACTAAACTTGATAGTAATAGTCATCTATAGACCTCCAAGCACCCCAACCGAAAAATTCTCGGAGGCCATTGATGACATAGAAAGCTAATGATCTGCGGAGACTTTAACTTCCCATTTAAAAAACAAAAAGGTGAATAGGAATATATATATTCACCAGGACAAGGGGGGCACAAGAGAAGATCAGGAACAAGCAAAAATGTTGATGGCTCTCACAAACGAGTTTATGCTGACACAGGAGATAACAGAAAATACCAGAAAAAATAACTGCCTGGATCTGGTATTCACGAATAACACGAACTTGATTGCTGATATAAAAATAACCCCAACCATTATCTCAGACCACAACTTAATCGAGATATCAACAAATATGACGCAGCATTAGAAGACAATACACATATTGTGGAAAGAAGTAAATTCGGGGCCTTTAACTTAAACTCGAAGACTATAAATTGGGAAGCAATCAGATCGCACATGGCCCAAATAGAATGGAGAACAATTTTCGAGAATAAAACAACTGAAGAAATGCTAACAACCTTGGAGGAAAAAACGCTGAGAATTTTAGAAAAATATGCTCCGAAATCACAGCCAAAAGGAAAGAGGAGCTGGCTAGAGGCAAAAGAGAAGACTATTCCGCAAAAGAAAGAGAGTGGAGGCGAAGTTAGGAAACTGCGGAGATAATGACAGGAAAGCAATAAAAGAAAAACTGGAGGGTATCGATAGGGAAATACAAGCCCTGATTAAGGACCATACAGAGAGGGAAGAGGAAAAGGCGGTAGAAGCAATAAAGGAAAATCCAAAATACTTCTATAGCTATGCAAAAAGGAAAACAAAAACGCGCGCCGCTATTGGGCCCTTAAGGACGGGAAATAATGAACTAACCGACGATCCAAAAGAAATATCTGATACATTGAGAGCTCAATATGAATCAGTTTTCAGTACCCCAAAAAGTGACAAAGCGATACCTGACATAAATGCATTCTTTGAAGAGGAATTGCAAGGAGAGTATATAACAGACTTTGAGTTTACACCAGAAGATGTAGCGAGAGGACAAATGAAACTACATTCAGCTGCAGGTCCGGACAATTGGAACGCATTATTGATTAAAAACTGTAAAAATGAAATAGCTACACCTTTATACTGGATATGGAGAAGATCCCTAGACACTGGGGAAATACCGAGCATCTTGAAAAGAGCAAACATTGTCCCTATATATAAAGGAGGGGACAAATCTCAAGCAAAGAACTATAGACCAGTGTCATTGACGTCCCACCTCACCAAAGTATTTGAAAGAATAGTTAGAGAGAAAATTTATGACTTCCTGGAGACACGGGAAAGATTCAACGAAAATCAGCATGGATTCCGATCAGGTAGATCATGCCTATCACAACTAATAGAACACTACAACAATATCCTAGATGCATTGGAAGGCAATGACAACTACGATGTTATATACACAGATTTTGCTGAAGCTTTCGGCAAATGTGACCATGGTATAATAGCACATAAAATTAAATATATGGGAATAACAGGCAAAGTGGGAAAATGGAACTACAACTTCCTCAGAGAACGTCTGCAGGTCGTCAAAATTCAAGGTGTATTATCATCAGAATCAGAAGTACGCAGCTCAGTACCACAAGGGACAGTACTGGCCCCACTCCTGTTCATTATCATGCTAACAGACATAGACAGCAACAGTATAGTAACATCCTTTGCAGACGATACAAAGATCAGCAGAAAAATCAGCGATGTACATTACGTGGAGGCCTTGCAGAGGGACACGAACAAAATATACAAATAGTCAGAAGCCAACAACATGTCATTTAACACCGAGAAATTTCAGCTCCTGAGATATGGTAGAAAAGAAGAACTTAAACACATTGCATATTATGCTCCAGATAGACAGGAGATTCAGAGAAGCACGAAAGCGATCGATCTCGGGATAATAATGACAGATGATGCGAAATTCGAAACACAAAATCAGATAGCGATAAATAAAACAAAAAGAGTCGCCGGACAGGTACTAAGAACGTTCAAGAGAAGGGACAGGACAGTAATGATTCCTCTGCTAAAACACTGATTATACCAAACTTGAATACTGCTCAGTTTTGACGTCCCATATAAAAATAAAGAAACTAATAAACTAAAAGAAACGCAAAGGCATTTCACAGCCAAGATTGATAACTGTAAAGAACTCAACTACTGGGAAAGACTACGTAAACTAAATCTGTACTCCCTGGAAAGAAGAAGAGAGAGGTACACCATAATCTACATATGGAAAATGATCTAAAAACTGGTACCAAACCTAAAACTAAACCCAATTACCATTCAAACAACACTGGAAAAAAAGGAAAGGCAGAATGTGTAGTGTTCCCAAATTAAAGGCCCGACAAGGGACCTCCTCAACTCTGAAGGAAAATAGCTTGGTTGTCAGGGGGCAAAGACTTTTCAACCAGCTTCCAAAGGACCTCAGAAACGTAACGGGGGTCAAAGTTGAAGTGTTCAAGAGAAGACTGGATGCCTGGCTCAGGACGGTACCAGATGAGCCTGGCGTGCCTGGCTATGTACGGTGGAGAGCGCAAGAAAGCAACTCGCTCCTCCACCAAGCCAGGCCTAGAGGCGGGGCCACCAGCTTGACCTCCGTGTGGAGAGAGACCAACGCACGAAACAACATGAGGTTCATAAGGTAAGGTGTATATATATATATATAATATATATATATATATACACCTTACCTTACAACCTTACAAAGGTTTCGCGCGATGATTTCTCATTTCGCGAAGGTCACGCTTGTCGCCCCTCCTCTCGAGTTGGCCTGGTGAAGTAGTGAGTTGGATTCTTGCGCTCTCCACCTCACATAGCCAGGTACGCCCGGCTCATCGGGGATTGTTCTGAGCCAGGCGTCTAGTCTTCTTTTGAAGATTTCCACTGCAACTCCCTTCGTGTTTCTTAGGTCTTTGGGCAACTGATTAAACAGTTTTGTTCCTCACACTACAAAACTATTTTCTTTCAGGGTTAATGATGTTCCCTGTCTCGCCTTCAATTTGGGAATACGACACAGTCTACCGCTTCTACTTTCCACCGTTGTTTGGGGAGTTATGGGATTCAGAGTAAGATTAGGGACTAGTTTCTCCATTATTTTCCAAGTGTAAATAATGGTGTGTGTCTCTCTTCTCCTTTCCAGTGAATATAGGTCTAGTTCTCGAACCTTTCCCAGTAATTTAGTTCTTTGCACCCATTGATCTTGGCTGTGAAGCTTCTTTGGATTCTCTCCAGCTGTCTAATGTCTTCTTTTTTATATGGGGATGTTAGGACCGAGCAGTATTCCAATTTGGGTATTATCAGGGTTTTCAGTAGAGGAATCATTACATTCCTATCGCTTCTTTTAAAGGTTCTCAATATCTGACCCGTTATTCTCTTTGCTCTGTTTACTGCTATCTTATTTTGTGTTTTAAATTTCGCATCATCTGTCATTACAATCCCTAAATCTTTTGCTCTAGAATTTCTCTGAAATTCCTGTCCATTTGGGGTATAATATTCCATGGATTTTAGGTCTTCTCTTTTTCCGTACCGTAATTGCTGAAATTTCTCGGTGTAAAACTTCATATTGTTGTCTTCAGTCCACTTGTAGATTTTGTTTATGTCGGTTTGTAGAGATCCTATGTCTCCTAGGTTTCTTATTTTTCTACTGATCTTTGTGTCATCCGCAAAGGATGTTACTGTGCTGTCTCTGGTAACGTCCTCATCTATGTCAGTTAGCATGATTATGAAGAGTAGTGGAGCTAATACTGTTCCTTGTGGTACCGAGCTGAGGACCTCTGATTCTGATGAAGATACTCCTTGTACTGTAACGACTTGCCTCCGCTCACTAAGGAAATTATATATCCATTTCCCTACTTTTCCTGTTATTCCCATATATTTCAGTTTATGTATTATGATTCCGTGGTCACACTTGTCGAACGCTTTAGCAAAGTCTGTGTATCGTACATCATAGTTTTCATTATTTTCAAGTGAATCAATAATGTAGTTGTAGTGTTCAATTAGTTGTGATAGGCATGATCTGCCTGACCGAAACCAGTGTTGGTTATCATTGAATTTTTTCTGAGTTTCCAAAAAGTCATAGATTTTCTGTCTAACTATTCTTTCAAATATTTTAGTGAGATGAGATGTAAGCGACACTGGCCTATAATTTTTGGCCTCGGATCGATCTCCTTTATATATTGGGACTATGTTCGCGCTCTTCAGGATGCCCGGTATTTCTCCCGTGTCTAATGATCGTCTCCATATCCAGTATAGGGGCTCAGCGATTGCATTCTTGCAGTTTTTGATCAGTGTGGCATTCCATTTATCCGGTCCTGCCGCTCAGTGTGTTTTTAGTTTCCCTATGGCTTGTGTAATATCATCCGTCGTAAAGTCGAAATCCGCTATACTTTCCACTTGTGGTTCTTCTTCAAAGAACGCGTTTCTATCGCATATCAATTTGTCAGGTTTTGGGATACTGAAAGATGATTCATACTCAGCTTTTAATATTTCAGATACTTCTGTTAGATCATCAGATAAATCACTGTTCTCATTTTTTAAAGGTCCGATAGTCGCTTTGTTTATCGACTTTCTTTTTGCGAAATTATAGAAGTACTTTGAGTTAGCCTTTATCGCTTCTATAGCGTCATCTTCTTTTTCTGTATGCTTCTCGATTTGTTCCTGTAAGACGACATCGATACTTTGTAGTTTATCATTTAATATTTTTCTGATGTTGTTATCTTTACAATTACTTAATTTTGCAGTCACTCTTTTTCTCTTTCGGAACAATGCCCTCTTTTGTCTTTCGAACCTGCTTCTCTTTCCTCTTTGTTGTATCTTTGGGACATGTTTTTCCACAATTTCTAACGTCTTCGCCTCTAACGTCATTAGCACCTCTTACGTTGTCTTGGCCTCGAAAATGGTTTTCCAATCTATTACTTCCATACATATATATATATATATATATATATATATATATATGAAATTAAAATGAAATGAAATGAAAAGGTTTATTGGCAGACTATAGTCCATATGACAAATATTATTAATACAATGACAGTTCATACACTAAGGATAGAAACATATACAATTGATTAGAAATAATACTGCACTGTCGAAGTTAAGTGGAGCTACAGACAGACGTTTTCGTACCAAGAAGTCCATAGCTTAGAGGATAAATGGCAGGACTCATGGATAGCTTGGATGATCGGGTTGGTTAATTTTTTAATTCTTTGCATTAGACTGTGTTGAGCACGTCTTGTTACCTCCGGGAAGCTCGGGACATTGCTGGTAGCAATATATATATATATATATATATATATATATATATATATATATATATGAATAGAAACGACATAAGTGTTAAGGAACGTTTCTGCACACGAGGAGGAGAGATAACGAATAATGAAAAATGAGGCGAACCGCCCAGGAATCGAACCCAGGGCCTTCCAATTGCCGGTTGGACGCTCTACCATTATGCTACGGACCTCACTCAATCACAAATCGAAATTCTCCCACATAGGGCAGAAACCAATGCCCTGAGAGGGCACCCTCGCAAATCGTGAATATGCGCATATAACTGCAATGACCGCGCAGTATATAAATGAATAGAAACGACATAAGTGTTAAGGAACGTTTCTGCACACGAGGAGGAGAGATAACGAATAATGAAAAATGAGGCGAACCGCCCAGGAATCGAACCCAGGGCCTTCCAATTGCCGGTTGGACGCTCTACCATTATGCTACGGACCTCACTCAATCACAAATCGAAATTCTCCCACATAGGGCAGAAACCAATGCCCTGAGAGGGCACCCTCGCAAATCGTGAATATGCGCATATAACTGCAATGACCGCGCAGTATATAAATGAATAGAAACGACATAAGTGTTAAGGAACGTTTCTGCACACGAGGAGGAGAGATAACGAATAATGAAAAATGAGGCGAACCGCCCAGGAATCGAACCCAGGGCCTTCCAATTGCCGGTTGGACGCTCTACCATTATGCTACGGACCTCACTCAATCACAAATCGAAATTCTCCCACATAGGGCAGAAACCAATGCCCTGAGAGGGCACCCTCGCAAATCGTGAATATGCGCATATAACTGCAATGACCGCGCAGTATATAAATGAATAGAAACGACATAAGTGTTAAGGAACGTTTCTGCACACGAGGAGGAGAGATAACGAATAATGAAAAATTATTTGCGAGGGTGCCCTCTCAGGGCATTGGTTTCTGCCCTATGTGGGAGAATTTCGATTTGTGATTGAGTGAGGTCCGTAGCATAATGGTAGAGCGTCCAACCGGCAATTGGAAGGCCCTGGGTTCGATTCCTGGGCGGTTCGCCTCATTTTTCATTATTCGTTATCTCTCCTCCTCGTGTGCAGAAACGTTCCTTAACACGTATGTCGTTTCTATTCATTTATATACTGCGCGGTCATTGCAGTTATATGCGCATATTCACGATTTGCGAGGGTGCCCTCTCAGGGCATTGGTTTCTGCCCTATGTGGGAGAATTTCGATTTGTGATTGAGTGAGGTCCGTAGCATAATGGTAGAGCGTCCAACCGGCAATTGGAAGGCCCTGGGTTCGATTCCTGGGCGGTTCGCCTCATTTTTCATTATTCGTTATCTCTCCTCCTCGTGTGCAGAAACGTTCCTTAACACTTATGTCGTTTCTATTCATTTATATACTGCGCGGTCATTGCAGTTATATGCGCATATTCACGATTTGCGAGGGTGCCCTCTCAGGGCATTGGTTTCTGCCCTATGTGGGAGAATTTCGATTTGTGATTGAGTGAGGTCCGTAGCATAATGGTAGAGCGTCCAACGGCAATTGGAAGGCCCTGGGTTCGATTCCTGGGCGGTTCGCCTCATTTTTCATTATTCGTTATCTCTCCTCCTCGTGTGCAGAAACGTTCCTTAACACTTATGTCGTTTCTATTCATTTATATACTGCGCGGTCATTGCAGTTATATGCGCATATTCACGATTTGCGAGGGTGCCCTCTCAGGGCATTGGTTTCTGCCCTATGTGGGAGAATTTCGATTTGTGATTGAGTGAGGTCCGTAGCATAATGGTAGAGCGTCCAACCGGCAATTGGAAGGCCCTGGGTTCGATTCCTGGGCGGTTCGCCTCATTTTTCATTATTCGTTATCTCTCCTCCTCGTGTGCAGAAACGTTCCTTAACACTTATGTCGTTTCTATTCATTTATATACTGCGCGGTCATTGCAGTTATATATGCATATATATATATATATATATATATATACATATATATATATATATATATATATATATATATATTATATATATATATATATAATATATATAACATATATATATAATATATATATATAATATATATAAATATATATATATATATATGTGTGTGTATATATACATGTGTATATATATATATACGGTATATATATATTAATATATATATATAATATATATATATATATATATATATATATATATATTTATAAATATATACAGGGTGTCCGAGAATTATCTGTACAATTTTTGGCTGTTATTAAAAGTCAACCATAAAGTGTAGAAACTCCAGTGTTGTCACATTTTACAGAGAATCTCATTAAGTTTTTTCTGATACCAAGTTTTGACAAGTTTTTTAGAAATTCCAGTGTGTCCGAAAATTATCTGTACAATTTCATCTTTTAATAAAATTCTTCATAACACACGTAAAATTCTTAAACAAGATTATTTAGAATCTGTATTTTCAAAAGTTTCTTTTATTAAAGTAACGTTGTTACAAACATTCGATATGTGCACCATCACTGATTCGCAAAACATCCAATCGATAATCCAAATGTTGCCATGTACGCTGCAGCATATCCACATCAATTCGCTCAATAGCAGCTGTGATTCTTGCTTTTAAATCATCAATGTCTGTCACCCGCGTACATTTCTAAAAAACTTGTCAAAACGTGGTATCAGAAAAAACTTAATGAGATTATCTGTAAAATGGGACAACACTGGAATTTCTACACTTCATGGTTGACTTTTAATAACAGCTAAAAATTGTAGATAATTCTCGGACACCCGGTATGTATATATTTATAAATATATATATATATATGTATTTATAAATAAATATATATATATATATAATATATATAATATATATATATAAATATATATATATATATATATATAAATATATATATATATATATATATAAATATATATATATATTATATATAATATATATATATATTTTATATATTTTTTTAT
The DNA here is from genome assembly GCA_023014485.1 of Bathynomus jamesi. Lineage (NCBI taxonomy): Eukaryota > Metazoa > Arthropoda > Malacostraca > Isopoda > Cirolanidae > Bathynomus > Bathynomus jamesi. The sequence continues at coordinate 777,547 of JAJOZX010000827.1, read as the reverse complement.
TATGTATATATTATATATATATTATTCTATTATATATATTTATATATATATATATTTTTTATTTATATATATTATATATATATATATTTTATATATTATATATATTTATATATATATATTTTATTTATATATATTTATATATATATATATATATTATATAATATATATATATTATATTTATATATATTATATAATATATATATATATATATATATATATATATGTAAAAATGAACCATAAATAATTCCCATATTCCTATATTATCTTATCCTTCATGTAATTCTTGTATTCATTTATATAGTCTCTGTATCCATTGTAAGAAAAAGTATCCATTTTAAAAATTCATGTGTTATATGGTTCATGTATAATCTTATATATTTAACTTTATATAATGCCTATACTCTATGTATGTACGTGTGTGTATTCATTTTTACATAAGGACCAAAATCGCCCAACGCGAGTTTGGATAAAATATTTGATTCACTTTCTACTTTGCTAAATAATTGGTGACCTGTTGTTTTTAAAATCTCATAATCATTTTTTAGATTTCGCTTAATAAGGAATCCTGTTAAGCTTTGCAATGTTCACATTTTGTATACACTCTCTTTCGTTATAAACAATGAGATCATGTCTTGCCTAAGCATTAAAATTGTACATCTTAAACCTTAAAATTTCACTCATATGCATATTTTAGTGTAAAGATGCATAGTCCGATTTCCACTTTTAGTTAACTTGGCAGATCATGATAACATCAGATCTGAAAAGTCGCGGTTTAAGATAAAAATATGGTTTCGTCTTCAAATATTTTGTTTACTCGTTCAAGCCTTACCACAGCTAAAAAATTTACTTATTTTCAAATATTGTGCAAAAATAATACAGCCTTCTTAGCATTTAATAATAATAATGTTAGCAGTTTTTGGGTATATAAACCCATTCAAATTCATCCATTGTCATTCAGAAGCTAATTCAGAGGCTGAGCACTACCTGTATTTTTTAGCAGTAAATTTACAGTGAAGAAACTTTTTATTGTCCCCTTCGAGCCTTGCTCTCTTCAGAAAAACTTAGAAAACTTTCCGGATACGCTATAAGAAGAATCCGGAACCTTCAGCATTTAGATTGCAAATCTACCAGAGTCCTCCGAGCCACTATAGAAGAACTCGGAGAGTAACATAGAAGAAAAACCACTTCAAGGCACCTATCCGTTGCTTGCCTCCTAAACCAGAACCCCCGTCAATCCGAACCACCCCAGGGCCATAGACGGAGGGGTTAACAACTGGCGACCCTTTAACCAGGATCTTCACGACTCCAGGATTCTTCCAGTCCTCCAGACCCTTTAACCAGGATCTCCACGACTCCAGGATTCTTCCAGTCCTCCAGACCCTTTAACCAGGATCTCCACGACTCCAGGATTCTTCCAGTCCTCCAGACCCTTTAACCAGGATCTTCACGACTCCAGGATTCTTCCAGACCCTGGAACCAGAACCAACACCCAGTTGACCGGCGTGTCACGACTTCGAGTTCGTCACATCCACCCGTGAACCGGTGCGTTACGACTCCAAGTTCTTCACGCCTACTTTTCATCTAGGAACAAGTGGCCAGCCAGACACGTCTTCAGGACACACCTCAAAAGGATTTCGCCATAGGAATCTTGTTAAGTACAAAACTCTTTTTTAAAATAATTTCTAAACATTTGAAAAGTCATTATTATTAACAATTAATATTTAGTATTGAGCCAGAATTAACAAAAAACACAGTGAACACTACAGACACCAGTGATACACTTTTTATTGAAAACAGTATTGTCACAGTTATTTTCAGTTATTCTAGTATAGTATAATTTTATTTAATGTACCAAACATAGTATTACCATACCATCACGTACATTTGAGTGAAATTTTGTTTACATTTTTATTTTTGTTTGCAATCTTTTCAAATTTTCCCCGAGTTAGGCAAATTGTTGTGCATTATTTTTTTTAGATAGTGTAGTTAGGAAAACCCCTTAAGTGATCATTCCATGAATTAAGATCGGTCAAGCAGACCTAATTAGAACATTAATAAGTACCTTCACATATGAGCGATTCAGACGGTGCGCTTTCTGACATCGAAGAATTACCTACACCCATTTTTCCACCTACCCCGCGCCCTTCAAACATATTCCCAAACACACAAGTCAGTATGTCTCAGTCTCAAACCCCCGCCCCAGCATATATTAACTTAGGCAGATTAGTAAATCTTCCTCATACTGTTTTAATTTTTAAGGGGACCATAGATAATCGTTTTGTTGAACCGCGCGTAAGACCTTGGGTTGAGTCTTTAGAGCAACATTTCTTACGCGAGAATATTACCGATGATGATATAAAAATCAGAGAAGCAAAAAGATTTATTGACCCTAAAGAGGGAAATGCCCATGACACAGTCACTTACGTCCCATCAATTAGCGAAGCTATAACATGGGACGATTTTAAACAAAACCTATTAGAATTTTTTAAAGAAATAACCCTTGCACAACCCTTAGCCACATTAGAAGCAGTCTTCCAAGTTAAATGGAAGAAAGAGGAACACGAGGATTTAAACAATTTTATTACACGTACACACAAACTTGTAGGAGAAGCCCTCCGGGCCGCAGAAAATGCATGTGGCATAACTTTTACTTCGAAACAAAGAAATCTAATAGTAGCCACAACCATTTACCAAAACTTACCCGGAGCGCCTAAAAAAAAGTTTCAGGAGTTTTTAAATGTTGACAAACCTGTCAGTGTAGCCATAAACAAAACACGGGAACATCACCCCGATTTAGCAAACCAAACCTACCGAAAGGGTAGAGAAACCCCTGTACAGTATATTCAGCAGCAGCCACAACACCAATACCAACAGCAACAACAACAACAATATAAACCAAGGCAAATACAGGGAACACCCCAGAAACAAGCCCCCCAAACCCAGAATACACGCCCTCCTCCACAGTGTTTTAACTGTGATAGTTTCGGGCATATGATAAGTCAATGTAATTACCCCTCGTATTGCTCCCACTGTCACGAACATGGTCATCGCCGTGGCGATCGCCAAAAGTGTGCTGATAAAGCCCCTGCAGGGTATAGACCCCACTTTCAGAAACCAAACCAACCACGTCCCCAAAACGTATCCCAAAAGTCAACCAATCCCCAGAAACCAGTCCATTCCCAGCCTCAGTCGAACTACCAACCCAATAAATCACGACCACAGGGTCACCCACACTCTTACCCCATGTATAAACCCCAATACAACCAGCAAGGTCAACTAGTTCGGTACGTAGAAGTACCCGGGGAGGAATCATTTTCCCCAGAGAACAGTTTTCAAGAACACCCTTCAGCGTATGATATCCCCGTAGAATATGATCCAGGTCCTCCCATAGAAGACCATGTGATCCCTTTTTTAGACCCTACATTGGAGGCAGCAGTTCAACCTCCTCCCTCCTAAATTACAGTAGTAAGCCCAGATACGCACACAAACTCCCCATCAGGATAATAGGTGCGGACCTCTTAGATTTAATAATAAATTGTAGTACGGATAACCAAGATTTAACTGCTCTCCTAGATACAGGAGCACACGCAACGTTAATTAAGAAACAATGCGTAGATGAATTACTAGAGAGTACCAATTATAAATATGAACTTAAGGCACCATCCTGCCAACTTAGAGGAGTTACGGGCACACCCATACCCACATATGGAGAAATTGAGTTATATTTAGAAATTGGAAACGCGGTATACCCCGCGAAATGTTGTATAGTGGACACAGTCGCCACCTTTCAGACAGACATCCTACTAGGGATGGATTTTTTTAACCGGAATCAATGGGAGATTTACCCAGCCGGAAAGTTAGTAAAGTGTCGAAATAGGACACACCATCTCCGCGAGGATGACAGACAACTTAATGCTAATAGACTTAGCTCAGTTCAGATTTCCGAAAGAAATAGGAAACCCCCTCTACTTGATAGCAGATCAAGTCGGCCGGTTGCATCCAGAGGGACAACCGCTCCAGAAATCAGACCCCAGGGTAATCAGTTCCAGATCAGTTTCCAGAGAGTCAGTTTCCAGACAGTCAGTTTCCAGACAGTCAGTTTCCAGTCAGTCAGTTTCCAGTCAGCCAGCTTCCAGTCAGCCAGTTTCCAGTCAGTCAGTTTCCAGTCAGCCAGCTTCAGTTCAGCCAATAAGGCAAATTTTAGTCGCCGAACCAGAATCAGATTCACAATTTTTCATATGCCCTACCGAGCATATAACAGTAGCACCTTATGAGAAGATTTGTTTCCTAGCAAAAGTAGTTAACAGTCAAGGAAAATTATTAGAGTCAGAGCGTACTCTGATTACAGAGAAAAGTAATTTCAAAAGAGATGTTCTTATTGCCCAAGTCCTTAGTCAGAGTCAGAATTCAGCTATCCCTGTTGTTTGTTTAAACAAAGGAGAAAGATCTATAGAATTAACTTCAAATCAGAAAATAGGAACTGTTTCCACAGTAGAAATAGATTCAGATTTCCCCATCAGTACGATAAATCGTGTTTCCAGTTCCTTAGAATTAAAGCCTTCAATATTAAAAGAAGAATATAAGAAATGTCTGAAGCACTCCCTTCAGGAGTCACCAGCTTTACAGGATCCCAAACTAATGGAATCACTTCTCGATTTCCTGATAAGAAATAAAGATGTGATTGCCCTAACCGGAGATCCTCTGGGCCGAACTAATTTGGTCCCTTTTGAAATCAAGTTGGAACCCAATTCCAAACCCATTTTCATTCCTCCCTATCGGGTTCCACATTCTCAGTTAGTCACTATTGAGGAACACATCAAGGACATGTTGGAGCAGGATGTCATTCAGCCTTCAGCTAGTCCCTGGTCCGCTCCTATGATTCTCGTCTCCAAAAAGGACGGAACATCTCGCCCTTGTATAGATTTTAGACGCCTGAATAACATTACCATCCCAGACCGTTTCCCGATTCCAAACATGCAGGAAACAATTCTGAACGTAGGGAAAGCGAATTTTTTTTCATCCCTCGATTTAGCATCAGGTTATTGGCAAATGGAGGTCAGTCCCGAATCTCGGGCAGTGACTGCTTTCTCCACTAACCGAGGCCATTACGAATTCCAGGTTTTACCTTTCGGAGTCCGAAATGGGCCTGCTAATTTCTCTAGGTTGATGAATATAGTCCTTTCCGACCTATTAGGTGTCGAAGCTCTCGTGTATCTTGACGATATTATCGTCTATAGTTCGGACATAAAAACACACTTTCAACGCCTTCATAATGTGCTATCACACTTGAGAAAAGCACACCTTAAACTGAAGCTTGCAAAGTGCAATTTTTTACAAGAATCCCTGGTATACCTAGGATTCCTACTCTCGTCCACAGGAATTAAACCTGATCCAGCCAAACTCGAAGCCCTGGAAAGTACCCTGTACCCAAGACCATCGACGACGCCCGTGCATTTATTGGTTTTGTCGGATTCTATCGGAACTTTATCCCCCAATTTTCGAATATTGCTAAACCTATTACTAATTTGTTCCAGAAAAATTCGAAATTTAACTGGGAATCCGATCACCAACATGCCTTTGAAACTTTAATTAATAAACTAACCTGTCATCCCATTTTACAATATCCTGATTACACAAGACCCTTCATCATAGCCACAGATGCTTCCTCCTATGGACTAGGAGCCGTCCTGTTACAGGACGTAGACGGTGTGGAATTACCCATTGCTTATGCCAGTCAACTTCTCTCTGCACCTCAACGGAATTATTCCACTACGGACCGAGAGGCCCTAGCGGTATATTGGGCTTTGAAAAAATTCCGAAATATCGTCTATGGCTACGATGTAACCATCAAGACTGATCATAAGCCACTCACGTACCTCTTCAAGGACAAGCTACTTGAAGGACGATTGAGTAGATGGGCTCTGTTGATTCAGGATTTTGCAGCGAAAATCGTATACAAACCGGGAAAACTGCAAGTTATTCCAGACGGATTGTCGAGACTCAAGCCCGACGCCCGAGTGAATAAAATAGGACTTCTTCCTGTGTTCGACTACGAGTGTCTGCAATACTCCCAACAACAGGACCAACACACCCAAAACCTTCGGGCGCGCCTGGAACAAAAGGAACCATCGAAGGTAAAAGAACAGTACAACCTCAAAGATGGGCTCGTACATTTCAGGAACGAAGATGGAAACGACCTCGTGGAGATACCAAAGGATCTCGTTGATATAGCCATTGGACTTTGTCACGACTCACCTTTTTATGGACACATGGGGCCGGATCGCACCATCAAAAGTCTTTTGGAGCGATACCATTTTCCCGAGATGAACAGAACGGTACATGAATACATCGCCGAATGTCCGTCGTGTTTAAAGCATAAGGGCAACGTACCATCCACCGCTCCAATGCATAAATATCCAGTATGCCAGAGGCCCTGGCAAAGAACTGGAATGGATATACTGGGACCATTTCCCAAAACATCAAAGGGAAATCAGTACATCATTGTGTTTACGGACCACTTCTCGCGTTACAGCGAAGTAGCCGCCATTCCAGATCAGACCTCGGAAACTGTGGCAAGAGCCCTAGTGGAACGCGTCATCCAAAACCATACCACTCCTTCCATCCTAATCTCGGATAACGCCCGTAGTTTCACTTCCAAACTGTTCGAGTCACTTTGTAACATGTGTAGAATTAAAAATACACACATTGTGGCATACCACCCGCAGGCAAACGGCTTAGTGGAAAGACACAATCGAAAGATCTTGGAAGCCCTGCGCCACGTTGTCGATGCATCCTCCCGTACATGGGATGATTCCCTTCCCATGGTACAAACAGCCATCAACAATGGCTATAATGTGTCCATCGGGGACACCCCTCATTTCGTTCTATATCACTACGACAAGCGTCTACCTTTTGATTTGCCCGACCAAACCGACCCGGCAGTCCTAACATCTTCCGAAATGGCAGAAGCAAATCAGCAACTAGCTGAACGATCTTTCAAGATTTTTGACATAATCCGCTATGCCCTCGACCAACGAAACCAACAGATGGAGCAAGAACAACATAGGCGTCATCCCCGTCAACGGACTATAATCGTTGGTATGCGATGTTATCTGAAGAGCGTGAAACCGCCAGGGGCTCATCGCAAATTATACCCGAAATGGGATGGCCCATATAGGATTATGAAAGACCTCGGAAAAAATCGTTATGAAATCCTCGACCTCCGGGATCATTCCAAACTAAAGATCATTCACGCTGACAATTTGAAGATAGCTTCCGAGCAACACCTTCCCAAAAAACAGCTGCCAGGCGTTCGAGCCGCCTATCCTTCAAAAGGTCAAGATATTAACAAATCGGGCAGGGATCAAAAAACTGAAGTAGTCACCGCGGGAACCGCTACCCATGACGAAGATTGGTACCTCGTAATACCACCATTACTCGAGGCAATCTCTGAACAAGAGGAGGCCCCAGAGCCAAGCGTCCCATCGGACCCAGACCCTGGAGAAACCCCTTCGAGAGAATCACTCAGTGGAACTCCACCATCTCCTCCAACTCCACCATCTCCTCTGTCACCACCCTCGCCGATTGATGATCGACGCACGGACCCGACATACCGCCCGCAAATGCATCACCCACGTGAACTAGAACCTTCACATAAGAAACGAACCCGCTCAGAATCCGAGCTCAACGGTCGACCCCCATTGCCACCAAAACGAGGCCGACCCCTTCGCCCACCAACACAAGTATCCACACAAGTATCCACACAACTACCCCCAGCTCCGTATAACTTAAGGCGTAGAAATGAATAAAATTGTCCCCCTTATAATTTTCCAAATTATTTACTCTTGTAGACCTAGCATTAAAATTTCTACCGGAGTTGTTATAGAAAAACTTGCAGAAGGTAAATTTTTGAAAGGGCATGCAGACCTTTATATAAATTTGCAACCCCCTGCTAGAATTAAAATCAATCTCCTTCAGATACAAACCCAATTAGAAACGTTTGAAAGTAAAGTCCAAAATTCTTTCCAAGGAAAAGATCAGATAAGTCGCGTTCTGTTAGAAAATACCCTCGAAAATATTCAAACTACAGCACGCGCCCTATCAGAAATATTAGCCTTACCATGGATACAAACTGAAACCAAAAATTCCGAAAACTTTAACCAAAGAAGTAAAAGGGGACTGATAGATATAGGAGGGAAACTGTTCAAAGGTTTATTCGGATTAGCAACCGAAGAAGATATTAAAAGAGTTGAACTTAAATTGAATCTCTTCGCTCGGAATCGACAATATAATGGACACATGTTAGAACAAACTATTAGGTCATTACACGAAAACAATCGCTTCCTTCACTCCCTTTCGGACAGATTCACATACCTTGAATCCATGTTAGCTCAATACAAAGAACACAAACGATATCTAGAATTAATAGAAATAATGAACATACAAGTAACCCTAATCGATAAATACTTACAACGAATAACTACGATTCATTCCAAGGTTTTGCGTGCAACCCAGCTAGCCCATGGAAAAATCACTCTTTCCACCCTAATACCATGGGAAATACTCCAGTCCTTGATTCACACCGCCCAGTCACAATTAAAATTATCACCCATATTCCCACTCAACCACACTAATTACCCTCAATTTCTAGAATACACCTGGACTGTACATGGACCACGCCCCTACACATACCTCATAATTATACCATTTTTCGATTTCCTCACTTATGACGTATATAGATTTCACCCTTTCCCAACACCCTACCAAAATAACTCTAATGTCTATCGATTGTATTTACCCACCGTACCACCTTACCTTTTCCTCACCAAAGATCTATCAGCTTATTCTATGATGTCAGATAGCGACGTCCGGCATTGCCGATTCCCGCAACCAAATAAACAACTCATCTGCCCTCCACTCAAACCAGTTATTCTTCCCACTACTAGGTCTTGCTTTGTCGATTTAATTCGTGACCGGCATGCCCCCGTATGTTCATTTAAAAAATTTCATTCCCCTAAAACCATCCAACTACGAATTGGACCAGACATCTGGGTTTCCTTCGCGAACAGGACTGCCGCTACCCTCGAGTGTCCATCAAATTATTCCCTCATTACAATCCCTATGATTATTCGGCTACCAATTGGTTGCTCCTTGCGTTCAAAAGCCCTCCAAATATACAACCCGTATAAGGTTACCCTTAATAACTCATACCCATTTCCGTCGCAAATTAAATTTAAACCCGTCATAGAGATCTTAAATCTCTCCATAAAACCTGTAACCATCCTACCCGAACTGCATGCCCCTGAATGGAATGATCAATTGAGCCGGTTTAAAATTTCGGATGATAACCAAAACAACCTCTTACAAATACTACAACCGGTAACCATTTTCTCAACATCTGCCGTTAGTATCATTATTGTGTGTGCTATTATCCTCGGTGTATTTGTGATGAAAAGATCATTCTGGGAACAAAGAAAACCCAGTGACACGGAACATGAAACTATTTATGCACGACCAAGAGTGCGTACCCAGACCACGTGAACTAGACTTAAACCACCCGACTTATGTTGTATATATAAATCTGTATTATAAAACCAATAGTTATCATCTAGTTAGCCTTAGTTAGGATGTTACGTTATTATATTAATATCATTCTAGAGGGAAGAGCCCTGTAAAAATGAACCATAAATAATTCCCATATTCCTATATTATCTTATCCTTCATGTAATTCTTGTATTCATTTATATAGTCTCTGTATCCATTGTAAGAAAAAGTATCCATTTTAAAAATTCATGTGTTATATGGTTCATGTATAATCTTATATATTTAACTTTATATAATGCCTATACTCATATGTATGTACGTGTGTGTATTCATTTTTACATAAGGACCAAAATCGCCCAACGCGAGTTTGGATAAAATATTTGATTCACTTTCAACTTTGCTAAATAATTGGTGACCTGTTGTTTTTTAAAATCTCATAATCATTTTTTAGATTTCGCTTAATAAGGAATCCTGTTAAGCTTTGCAATGTTCACATTTTGTATACACTCTCTTTCGTTATAAACAATGAGATCATGTCTTGCCTAAGCATTAAAATTGTACATCTTAAACCTTAAAATTTCACTCATATGCATATTTTAGTGTAAAGATGCATAGTCCGATTTCCACTTTTAGTTAACTTGGCAGATCATGATAACATCAGATCTGAAAAGTCGCGGTTTAAGATAAAAATATGGTTTCGTCTTCAAATATTTTGTTTACTCGTTCAAGCCTTACCACAGCTAAAAAATTTACTTATTTTAAATATTGTGCAAAAATAATACAGCCTTCTTAGCATTTAATAATAATAATGTTAGCAGTTTTTGGGTATATAAACCCATTCAAATTCATCCATTGTCATTCAGAAGCTAATTCAGAGGCTGAGCACTACCTGTATTTTTTAGCAGTAAATTTACAGTGAAGAAACTTTTTATTGTCCCCTTCGAGCCTTGCTCTCTTCAGAAAAACTTAGAAAACTTTCCGGATACGCTATAAGAAGAATCCGGAACCTTCAGCATTTAGATTGCAAATCTACCAGAGTCCTCCGAGCCACTATAGAAGAACTCGGAGAGTAACATAGAAGAAAAACCACTTCAAGGCACCTATCCGTTGCTTGCCTCCTAAACCAGAACCCCCGTCAATCCGAACCACCCCAGGGCCATAGACGGAGGGGTTAACATATATATATATATATATATATATATATATATATATATATATATATATATATATATATATATATATATATATATATATATATATATATATATATATATATATATATATATGTATATATATATATATATATAGAGAGAGAGAGAAGAGAGAGAGAGAGAGAGAGAGAATAAAAAAAATTACTACACTTTTAAAAGATTATTTCTTTGCAAGTATACGAGTTATTTTGACCAAATGTAGTTTTGTTCGGAAGAGCGATCATCAAAGTTTTGTACAACCTAAGTTTCGATTTGATGATGTGAAAATGGAGATAAAAAAACTAACGGTTCGTGAGAGAAGTAGACTGGCGATCTGGGTGGACACAACTTCTGAACTACCGTTCGCAAACTCTTTCGAACTGGTTTTCCAAACCAAACTTCCCCGCAGACCGTCTATTTACACCAACGATCTCGACTTTGTGGTGCTCAGTTTCGGAAGGCCAACTGTAAGTCTTTGTTCACCCGCCGTTAAGAAGAGATTTTTGGCACTCATGGAAAGCCTTCAACGCATATAAGCGCTGTCGCAATCCTAAATTAATTAATTACTAACAAGCTCCGAAGATGTTCAAATGTACTTGAACGAAACGTGAGCAAAAGCAATAAAGCACAAACCACTGGGGAAAAAAGACGCATCTAATTAATAATAATAATAATAATAATAATAATAATAATAATAAATATTTTGTTCTATCCGAGTGACAATTTTTTCTCAAATGTTATGTTGTTATACTAAAAATAAATTCTAAAATTCACTTTTGAAGCAACGTATAAGACTGCTAAAACAACTTCAATATGTCCACAATATGTTGTTGTAAAGTATGTTATGGCTTACTTTTCATACTAAATGTTTATGCTGCACAGGTTGTGTAATCGTTATGATAGTCGTTCCCAACTTTTTTTTCTATTGTAATTTTTCCATATGATGGCACACCACTGATTATCCATTTGTTGGGACTGCAAAATTGGGGGTTTATTAATAAATATAGAATAAACGAATCGATAAGATATGATTGGAAAACATAAGTTAGTTAGCAAGTAAATTTCACACACACGAAACCAGAAAAACAGGTTTCCACACGTTCGTACTTGCAAAATGGACAAATTGTTTAACCAATAAGGAATAGGATTAGCAGTCACGTGATGCCCCGCCTCCCCTTCCGTCCAATCCTGTATTCACAAACAGTTTTAGTTTTTAAATAGCCCTTTATATATATATATATATATATATTAGGGTGTCCCAGCCTCACATGTGAAAATAAAAATTTGCAAGAGTCAAATCGCACATCCCTTTAATTAATTACACTTGAAGAAAGGAAACAATGGGCGAAATTTCATTGGCCTATTAGGAGGGGAAGGGTCCCCTCATTGACCTTGTTTATTCGACCCTATATGAACAAACGTAAATGCTCAGCATTAATCATTCTAGAGTGGAAGAATGAAATGTAAATTCTTTCTAATGACTAAATTAAAGGAAATGGAAATTCTTCCTAATGGCACATTTCATTTCGGGGGACAGAGGATCTTTTTGTCTGCTGAGGGGAACTGCTGGCGGTGGTATTCGACGACTTGGTACACGAGCTGCCGTTCCTCCTCGTTTTTTGTCAGGCCCTCATTGAAATCTTCCGCCAGTTTCACCGCCCGTTCTGCCGCGTCATTCACAGACTTCAACGATGGTGCACATCCTTCGAGATCTTTGGGGGTTTTTGGAACCGGCAGCTTCAGGCAATGAAAAAGGTTTTGAGTCCTTTTCGTGACCAAGGTGCTCAAATGCGACCGTCTCACGGTCAAGACACTCTTTCCCTCCAGCTGACGCAGATCTTTTGGGTTTTCGGTCTTCTTTTGCAGGTTTTGGAGCATGGCCGTCTTCTCTGCATCAGTGGTTTTGGAGGAGAACATAGCGAGTCCGGCTAAATCTTCGCTTAGGTACCAGAGGTGGCCCCGGAATTTCGTCAATGCGGCGGTACCTACATCATGATCCACCGCCTTGTACCGCTCTAGGTCCTCCAACAGCTCCAGGTCATTGACGGGCGCGTCCGCCATCAATGGAGCCTCGAACCACCTCTGGAGGTAGATGGTGACGGCAAAGACGTTTATCCTGCGCAGTGACCGGACCTCGTGAGCGGTCAGGTGGAATTGGCTTCGGAAGATGAACATCTTAAGACAGTAAATGCCTTTGGCCATCCACCTGGCCTGGTGGTATGCTCCAGGACGATTGTACCGGAGATCTCGTTTGCCATGACCATCGAGGAAGACCAGAGCGAGGATCAGGAACTCCCGGTAATCGTCTCTTGGGTGGACAACTTCAAGCTGGTCTTCAATGAAGTGGACAATCTGCTCTTTTTTCAACGCCACCCATTCCAAAAGGATGTCGCTTGGGCCATCGCCGTTGAACGGAGAAGCCTGCTTCTGGTCGATGAACTCCCATTGGGATTTGAAGCGAGCGAACAGCGCAATTTCGGGGCCAGAAGACCTGAAGAACAGGTCAAAAACTGAGGTGATTACCAATTCCATCATGTGGTGTCTGCAAGCCAGGAAAAGAATGCGGCGGTCCATTTGGTCCTGGATAATTGTACAAGCGCCGCTGTGAATACCGGTATTCGCCGCTGTTGTGTCGAAGCAGAGACCAGCAATCCATGGTTGAACTTGCGGCCAATCGTCCAGCACCTTCAAAACAGCTCCAGCCATCCACTGTCCCGTGCTGTCAGGGATTTTTGGGATCGCCAACAACTTCTCAAGATTCTTCCCGCTGACCAGCACTGGTATGCGATCCGATTTCCCTCCATCCGAATCAGGGAGGAGTTTGCCATCAAAGTGGACGACAAGCGGCGTATCAGGATTGAACTCGGTCTTGATTCCGGCTGCCAAGTTCTTCCTGGACTTCTGCCGTGAACGATGAAGACTTGATTTGGACAAGGTGACCGAGGATAACTCAACTCCCGTGGCAGCGAGTGCTGGAGCCACAACGTGCATCGCTTGGCGTACTGAGGTTCCAGTTCGATCCAGGGCTGCAGCAAAATTGGGATATTGGATGATCCTCCTTGCCGACACTTGGCCGTCCTTGGGAGCGGATCGAGGAGCCGAAGGACCAGGAGAGGAATATTGGACATCATCATTGGATGCTTCGGCCATGGACTCCGAAGAAGAAGAAGACCCACTTTTCACCGTTCCTTTTGCTTGCAGTGAGTCCATCTCTTCGCGGCTTTTCTTCTTCCTCTTCTCTTCAGCTGCTTGGCATTTCTCCCGCTCCACTGCCCTGCGAGCAAACTCCATGTCCTCTCCTCCGATGTACATCTTCCGCACGGTTCGCTGGTCATTCAGAAAGTCTCGATCTTCGGGGACTTTGATGAGTTTCATGGCGTTGGCATGAGCTGTTTCGAACAGTGTATTCAGGTTGGCTTGGAATCCCTTTTCCCGCTCCAGTTGCTTCTCTCCCCCATGGTTTCAGTTTCTGGCAACCTTCTCGTAGTCCGTGGAGAGGGCCTTGATCCTCTCGACGCACTTGGGCTTGTGGGAGGTCGGAATAGATGTCCGAGCCCACACCGCCATAACCTCATCAGCTACCACATTGGCAGCTTCCGCCGTGGACATTTTTTTCTTCCGAGTGAAGAACAACAGACGTCGAAGAACATCTCCCACTGTCGGGAGTTGACACAGCGTTTCCAGGGGTTCATTTCGCAACACCCCCACCAACCACACAGTCTCCTGCTTTCTTGTATCCATAACCTGAAAAGAAATATGCTACAATTAGTATAAGGTAGAGAGTAGCCGTTCAGCAATAGTAACACATGGTTTGAGGGGACCCTTAAAATTAAAGAACACGAATGAAATTCATCTTGCTGGCATGTTTTCACGAGTGGAAGAAATTAGGGGTGTGTGCATGACAAACTTCAGGAACAAACAAAATTGGGACACACTAATATATATATAATAATTAAATATTGTCAAATAGGTCAAATAAGTTAATTAAATAATATAAAACAGGATCTGACAGAAAAGGAAAGTAAAAATTATTTTCCGAATGCGAAATGAAAATCCGACCGAGAAAGGAAAAAAGAGACTGCAGCGCAGAAAGAGATTCATTCAGGGACTGGAGAACAGCTTGTGATACAAAACGGGTTGTATACAGTGCATCATAAGTTCTCATTTTCCCTCCCATGTCATTTTCGGTTTTCGTATAATAATATTCCCACTCGTGCCCGTGCCCACTTTGAAGATAAACTTGATAGTAAATTCAATTCAATTTTCTCCTAGGTGCTTTGTGGGGAAAACCTTTCCTTCAGGCCCTAGTCTCATTCTTGTCCCACGCCAGGCCATATTATTCATTTCTCTAGGCCTATTTGAATTTCGATCAAGACCTATTGCACTTCATTATTAACTATATAACGTACGAAATCTAATTTAATATGTGAAACATAATATTAAATAATAAAACTTTGGTATGTTTTATAATAACAGTGAAGGTCATAATAATGGTTTAAAAACTCGTGACAGAGACGCGCTCATTATTATGAAGTAATATCCTTTTAAGGTAAAGAACAGTTAAAGTTACTTGGCTGCAGGGAATAAAATTTGTTTGGAAAACGTCTTCATGTCCGCGCCACCAGATGTATATTAATATTGACACACCTACCCATGAACGGGGCAAGAATAAATGATGGATCAATGAGACGGAAGGGTCACCCATCAGTCACCGACAACCAGTGGTCACCCCTGGAAAGGACATCACCATGCATCCTTCACAGTCTTCTGATAGCCGAACACCCCGTGGCTTTTGACGTTTAAAGTTTATTACATTACAGCATATACGGGGCTCCAATAAACCTTAGCCCCCTCGCCCATGGCCTAAACCATTAGAGGTACAGTAAAACTAAACATACCTTACAAAAGAGAATTTAATCCTGCATTTAATGAGAAACAAATAAAACTTGGTGTTTTCGCCATTGGCTTCCAAGACAGCCTGAATTCGCTTTGGGTAGCTTGCCAAAAGTGGCGTGAATAGATCTTGATCGTTACGCAAGTTTGCTAAAACAGTTTCAATGTGTTGCGTCATTGTATCCTTCGAAAAACGATTTGCTGCAGGTTTTTCAAACAAGAGACATTCAACCTTGTCCTTTATAACTGATCCAATGTGTTCACAGACGTTCAGGTCAGGAGAATTTCCTGGCCATTCTTCATTTCCAAAGAAATCGATCTCATGGTTCCGCAACAACTGTTGAGTGGCTAATGCCTTAAAGCAGGGGGCCTTATCGTGCAGAAGTGTGACCTGATCGACATCCATTACATTGTTTGGGATTCTTAGAAAAGGAATGACATGCTGGGATAGAATAATACCGCGAAAATACTGTCCATCCCAACTCCGACCATTTGGCTTCAGCATCCACATGAGCTTCTTTGCAGTGAACAAACCAAACACACCAACACAGTCTGGACTTTTTAATAATTCGCGATAATGTTCATTGTCATCGATTTCATCTGGTGTTGTGGCCCACACTCGATCATTTTGGTAGTTAGGCCGACGTGTTACGTAAACAAAAAAGTCATCGGAGACAGCTAAATGCATGAAATCATCCACATCCCAATCTTCAAGATAATGGGCAAACCACATTCTGTCATCGATGTTAAGTTGAGTTTTTCTTGGCTTTGGAAGTTCATGCCAAGACTTTAAACCTTGCCAATGACGGTGCAGTCGAATGATCTCACCACTAACGATCTTTCCTCTCAACACTTCGATCTCTCTAGAAAGTTTAGCACAGCTGTTTTTCCGCTTACGCGTACCGCTTTCAATGATGTCCTTTGTTTCCTGAGAGAGTGGCAAATTTGGGCGCCCAGATTTGGTTGTATCCATTTCACATTCATCCAAAGTTTTATTCCAATTTCTTTTGACGAAGTCCTCACTTCTTCGCAACTTTTTGGCAACCCATGAACGTGTTATAAAGGTGGCTCCACCATCACGAGCTTCCCGAAATGTTATTGCTCGTATGCGATCTATCACACGTTGTCTCTCCGAATCACCAATTAATTGAGAAGCCATTATATTATCACTTTATCAGCTAGAGTAATTTTAATACCTGCAATAAATAAAGAATTTTATGTGTTTTTATAATCACTAAAAACTATTTCGATATAAGTAAACATGTAAGCTGCAAATGGGGGGGGGGCTAAGGTTTTTCGGAACCCCTTAGAAAACCATAACTTTTTGCCACTTACTACAAGCCATTTATATACTTTCATCTTTATATACATGTCATGATTTCATCATTCAGGAAAATTTTTCAATGCAAAATTTTCTGTAGTTTTTACTTGATTATGCATATAATGTTATAATGTTTCAGACCGACAAAGACCCTAGGATCCACTCAGGGCTGGTCTACCTAACTGTGGTTGTAGTTGTGTATTACGCATGTTCTCCGTGGTGGCGGAGGGGACCTACAATTTTATGTGGGTTCCGAACCACAAAAACCTTAATTTTACTACCTTAAACTATACCCAATCTATCAACATATGCGTCTAATCGATTTTTAAACATGCTTATAGACGTGCTACTAATTACTTCTACCGGCAAATTATTCCACCTATTTACTATTCTATGCGTAAAAAAGTTTTTGCCAACTGCTGTCTCGAACCTTCTACTTGTCAATTTACACCCGTTATTTCTAGTTCTATTATATTGTGATATTTCGAAAAAGCTATCTCTATTTACATTATCGAACACATTCATAATTTTAAAGACCTGGATTAAATCACCCATTAGCCTCCTAGTCTCGAGTGTAGTCAATTTTAACTCCTTAAGCGGAAGCCTATCCTCGTACGACTTCGACCTAAGCGACGGAATCATCTTAGTTGTTCGTCTTTGAACTCTTTCGATTTTAGCTATATCTTTGCGCATATGCGGATTCTAAAATTGGACCGCGTACTCCAAATGGGGTCTAACTAATGATTTATAAAGAGGAACTATAATATCGCGCGATTTGTACTCAAAATTCCTAGCTTAAAACCGAGCACCTTGTTCGCCTTATTGACCGCTGCTGTACTTTGTTTCGCCACTTTTAAATCACCAGTGACTATAACTCCTAAATCTTTTTCCTGTTCTACGCTTGCCAACTCCTTCTCTGACATACTATACGCAAAATTAACGTTACGCGAACCTATATGCAAAATTTTGCACTTATCGACATTAAATCTCATTTGACATGTAACTGACCAATCAACGATTTTGTTCAGATCTTCCTCGATTTTACCTCTATCTTCATCATTAATTGCCCTACCACTCAACTTCGTGTCATTCGCAAACTTTGAAACTGTACTGACTAGGCCGACATCTAAATCGTTAATATATATTTAAGAAAAAGCAAGGGGCCCAATACAGAACCCTAAGGAACGCCACTCGCTACATTAGCCCAACACGACTTCGCTCCACCAACGACCACCCTCTGTTTCCTACCTCGCAGCCACTCGTAGCGTTAGTTTTTTCAATGAGTCTTTTGTGCGGTATGGTGTGAAACGCTTTTTGAAAATCTAAATACACTACATCTACCGCCCGATGTACCTATCATAAATTTCAACCACGCTTTGAAAAAATTCTAAAAGTTTAATTAAGCAAGATTTGTTTCGCCTAAAACCGTGCTGCGTATTTCTAATCAAGTTATGCAATTCCAAGTGTTTGACTATACGATCCCTAATTATTGATTCCAGTAGCTTACCTACAACAGATGTTAAACTGATTGGCCTATAATTTCCCGTCGCACCTTTATCGCCTTTCTTAAAGATAGGTGTTACATTTGCTAACTTGAAATTATCTGGTACGCACCCCTCAGATTTAGACGCATTAAAAATCTTTATTAGCGGCACAACAATGCTTTCTTTTAATTATTTTAGTTGTATGTTATATATGGAATCCGGCCCCGGTGATTTACGCATTTTCATTTTATCAATATAGCGCATTACCTCCCGTTCACTAACCACAATATTATCTAAAGTATTACCACTGTCAAACGGTATTATGTCTGTGACCGTAGGGATATTCGTTACATCTTCTATTGTAAAAACTGACGTAAAAAATTCGTTTAGCAGGGTAGCCATTTCATTGTTTTCAGAAACTAGCTCTCCGTCAGATCTTTTCAACGGCCCCAAGACACTCTTTACTGGATTGCTATTATTGACGTATGGAAAGAATCGCTTGGGGTTTTCTTTGCCGTCACGAGCTATGAAGATTTCAAATCAATCACGCTTGAACTTTTTTATTACGCTTTTCGCTTCACGCCTTAGAGATATGTAGTTGTTTCGTAACCACAAATTGTCTTTATCGCACTTATCACAAAGCCCTTCTTCTTCACATTACACGTTATTATTAGAATTAATTTCATACTTATTATGTTATTTAGCTTTACTTTGAGTTTCATTCTTTTTCCTGTAGATAGAAAATTCTGCCATCTGATCTCACGTACTTGAAGACGCATAATTTCTGTTATTAGACGCTTCACACTCCTTAACACTAGCGGCTGTAAGCAGATGTTTCTAACCAATCATACATCAAACTTAGGTGCAAAAAATAAATTATATTTTCAAAAGTAAATTAATACAATTCTCCTAATGAGAATGTAAAAATAAGATTAGTAGTCTTAAAGTATACATGTTAGTACTTTCTGTACTAAATAAACTTTTTACCTTGAATAAATCCAAGGGACACCTTTACGTATTAACAACAGTTTGTCTGCCCGTTTACTACAGATATTTTCAAGGAAGTTATTTAAATATTTGAGCTTCACTATAACTGAAACAGAGTGTTAAGCTGTAGATTCTGTTCATGTCCGCTTGTAGAGATCCTATATCCTCTACGTTTCTTATTTTTCCACTATTTTTTTGGCATCAGCAAAGGATATTACCATGCTGTCACTGGTAACTTCGTCATCTGTATCAGTTAGCTTCATTATGAAGAGTAATGGCGCTAATACCGTTCCTTGTGGTACTGAGCTAAGGACCTATGACTGCGGTGAAGGTAATCCTTGAACTGTAACGACTTGCCACTGCTCACTAAGAAAATTATATATCCATTTTCCCACTTTTCCTGTTATTCCCATATATTTCAGTTTATGCATTATGATTCCATGGTCACACTTGTCGAACGCCTTGGCAAAGTCCGTGTGTATCACATCATGGTTTTCATTGTTTTGGACTGCAACAATAACGTTATAGTGTTCCATCAGTTGTGGGAGGCATGATCTTCATGAGCGGAATCGATGTTGGTTATCATTTAATCTTTTCCGAGTTTCCAAAAAGTCATAAATTTTTTCTCTAACTATTCTTTCAAATATTTCGGTAAGATGAGATGTAAGCGACACTGGCCTATAGGTTTTAGCCTCGGATCGATTTCCTTTATATATTGTAACTATATTCGCTCTCTTCATGATGCTCGGTATTTCTTCCGTGTTTAGTGATCGTCTCCATAACCAATTTTGGCATGGGCGTCCACAGGATTTTTTCCTGTGGGGGGGGAAAAAGATTTTGGAAATAAAGTCGGGCGTCTGAGCTGTCTCTCACGGCGCAAAATTGTCTATTATTTGTTACATAAAACTAATAATTATATTTACATTTCTATATTTATAGTAAATTTTTTTCCAATTTAGCTAAATATATATACGAATTTCAAGAAGTTAATGTAATCGTATGTCTGGCATTGTTATATACAGTATATTATTGTATACACCTCGAAGATTGATTTAAAACAAAAAGTAAAAAAAAATATTTCGATTTATTTATGCCAGTTTCCCCCTATTAACTTTGTCCAGAACCAGGAAGGGCCAACTGCCACTCCTTCCCCACCCCCTGCGGACACCCATGAATGTAGGGGCTTAGCGATTTCATCCCTGCAGTTTTTTATTAGTGTGGCACTCCATTTGTCTGGGTCTGCTGCCCAGTGTTTTCAGTTTCCCTGTAGCTTGTGTGATATCATTTGTTGTGAAGTCAAAGTCCATTATACTTTCCCTTGTAATTTTTGAAAGAACGCGTTTCTATCGCACACTATTTTCATTTTTGGGGGATATATATATATATATATATATATATATATATATATTATATATTATATATATTATATATATATATACTTTATTCTTACAAAATCAATATAGTTCATTTTAGAAAGTAGAACGCAAAATAATCTTTAAATATGGTTTCAGAATACTTCATTAGAAGCAGCTGAGGAAGAGAAGAACGAAGTTTCAGAACCTCCGTGGAAAAAGTAAATTTTTCCCTCCAAGAACAAAGAATGGGAGCACTCACAAGTTTTGATTTCAAGAGGCACCCCCTTTTCAGATCGTTAAGGAAGAGCTTTTAAAATATAAACTTGAAATGAGCAGTATGGAGGGTGTAAAACAAAAAAAATCTTTGATTACTGGAAACATTCTTCCTTTAACTGTCTCAAGGATTATGGTGTCCATATATCGACGATGCCGGTTAGTCAAGCGCATAGGCGTATGAGGCGGGGGGTCTGCCACTCCCACAGGACTAGGAAATTGAGCATTTTCAGGGCAAATATTGAGCATTTTCAGGGCAAATACTGAAATTTTCAGGGCAGATTTTTCCTGACATTCCTGTTTTTTTTTTTTTACTTCTTGAGGTGAATTAATTACTTGCTACTATACTTGTAGTTAATAATTAAAACGTAAGTTGAGAACTTACTGAATTCTATATCAAAATGGGTCGTGAGGCAGACGTTACTCAGTGGCAAAAAGGAGCCATCGTGTTTGGCAGAGCCCACGGACACAAAATGTCTGAAGTAGCCCAATTTGTTGGTGTGTCAACGCGTACTGTCCAGCGAGTTTAAAAAGAGTGGTGTAGTTCGCAATCAACTGACAATCGACGGCGTAACTGTGGCCGGAAAACAATTCTCGACAATAGGGGCCGCCGCCATGTTTCTCGTCTAGTAACTGCAAATCGTTTTCAAACCAGGGAACAATTGCTCCAAGAAACCAATGAGGTTCTCCAGCGACCAATTTCCGAACGGACATTGCGACGAGAACTGCATGCGATGGACATCTGGAGCAGGGTACCACGGAAGAGGCCGCTGTTAACAGCAAGTCACAAATTGGCACGTTATAAATGGGCTCAGAGGCACAAAAACTGGACTGCGGCAGATTGGAAACGTGTAATTTGGTCCGATGAGTCCCGTTTTTGTTTGTTCTCCAATGATGGGAGGCGACGAGTACATCGCAGGTCCAATGAAGCCTTTAATCCTGAATGCGTCGAAAGTGTTGTTCAGGCTGGAAACAGAAAGTGAAGCGCAGGAATAGACACCCACGGAATCTGGCGGAACTTCGGGACCGGCTGATGAACGAGTGGCAGCAAATCGATGTTCAGTACATGCACAACCTCGTAGAGTCTCTGCCTCGCCGGATTCGTGCGGTTATCAAGGCCAGAGGCGCCGTCACACGTTATTAGGTACATTCTGAGAGGGGTGACTAATTTTTTGTCCGGTGTGCTTACGTTACACATACTCTAACCTTTGTTATTTTATGCTACACATAGTGCTTATGCGGAAATCAGGGCAAATTTTTTCCGACCCCACAATAAAGTGCCATCCCATACGCCTATGGTCAAGCGTTTATAAAAGAACGAGTATTCAGTAAAATTGGACTTCTCTCACATGACTGTAGAGACAAAGGTAAGAAGTCCTTGGAGAGAAGTGGTTTCCTTAAAGTAAATAAAAATTTAAATTGAGCGTCCTAAATGTATAATTCAGACATGGGGAGCAAGCCGGGCCTTTAGCTTCGAAGCCGAAGCCGGCCGAGAAAGTCAGAAAGCCGAAACCGGCCGTTTAGAAAGTCAGGAAACCGAAGCCGAATGTTATAGAACCGGGACCGGAAGAAGAGTTCTATAGTTAACCTATTCTAAATTAGTACAGGTTAACTATTTTTGGTTATTAGTATTACTAATAATAAAACATTAAAATAGTCAAATAAAAAAATAAAACCCTCAAACTATACAAATAACCAAGTCTGTTTCCTACTTTTAAAACCATTTCATTTTATTTCACGTTTCCATTCAAATTCAAGTGAAGGAAGTGAAAAAAATCCAGTTAATAACAATGATCAAAGGAATTGTACGAGTATATTATAACTATGAAGAACTGATGATAACTATAATATACTTTATACTAGATAATTAATTAGTCTAATGTAAAAAAGAAAGTTAGAAAATTTATTGAACACTATAATAGTAAAACTAAATAAAGTCTAAATCAGACTAAAATTGTTTGCGTTCTCAGTACAGTAATTATTTCGCGGAGACACTGACACCGGACGCGAGAAAAAACGCGAGTAAAGAACTGATTAAAAATGATTAAAAATTAAATACTTCTGAAAAGAGTAAGAAAGACCGAAGAAAACATTTTGCCTCAAACATTTAGTTTGCTTTAGTTCAGGAAATCAGGCATGGGCGCATTAGACAGTTTATACGTGCAAAAAGGTGCCAAATTCAAATGGTACATTACAAAATTTCAGGTAAAATGATGGTGAATTTATGCGGAAAATTAATCATTTCCCATCATCTTCTAAATTTTTTTTTTTTTATTAATTAATGATTAAATTCGAAAAAATGATTAACTGAGTAACTGATTAATTAAAACCATGCCCTAGTAAAGACGCGAGAAAAGACAAAACTAACAACGAAAATAAAATGTAAGACTGAAGTAACCCTGATTTTATATACCGGGTGTCCGAGAATTAGCTGTACAATTTTTGGCTGTTATTAAAAGTCAACCATGAAGTGTAGAAATTCCAGTGTTGTCCCATTTTACAGAGAAACTCATTAAGTTTTTTCTGATAACAAGTTTTGACAAGTTTTTTCTTTTTTGTACGCGGGTGACAGACATTGATGATTTAAAAGCAAGAATCACAGCTGCTACTGAGCGAATTGATGTGGATATGCTGCAGCGTACATGGCAACATTTGGATTATCGATTGGATGTTTTGCGAATCACTGATGGTGCACATATCGAATGTTTGTAACAACGTTACTTTAATAAAAGAAACTTTTGAAAATACAGATTCTAAATAATCTTGTTTAAGAATTTTACGTGTGTTATGAAGAATTTTATTAAAAGATGAAATTGTACAGATAATTTTCGGACACACTGGAATTTCTAAAAAACTTGTCAAAACTTAGTATCAGAAAAAACTTAATGAGATTCTCTGTAAAATAGGACAACACTGGAATTTCTACACTTCATGGTTGACTTTTAATAACAGCCAAAACTTGTACAGATAATTCTCGGACACCCTGTGTATATGTATATATATATATATTATATATATATATATAATATATATGCGCCTCGGTGGTGTAGTAGTTAGCGTCGCTCGCTGACTACGAATCCATCGGCCCCGGGATCGAGACCCAGTGACGGCAGGCGGCGCGCAGCAAAACCCAGCTGTTCATCCTTCCACACAATAAAGAAAGTGGTTGGTAGATAAATGGGTACTCTGGGTGGCCTAGTGGCTAAGACGCTGGGTTGTTGGTGGGGTGTGGTTCGGATTCCACGTTAAACTGTAGGTCTAAGGTGGAGTGAAAAGCTTGACCTTCGTCAGAATGAACAATTCGGGCGGAAGCTAACCAAAGGTATATATATATTATATATATATATATATATATATATATATAACAGAAAACGCCGATGATAATGAAAATAGAGTACAGGGCCCTAAGGAAAACACACTACAGAGACGTGCACAAGAACGTTTACAACACACCGAACATTACACAACCAATGAGTAGGCAAGAAGTAATGCAAAAGCAAAACTTATAAAGGTAAGTCAGTAAGCATGAAAAAATCGAAAAGACGAACCATATGCGAATACTGTACTACAAAACAGGCTCGTAAAAATATGGCCTCAGATGCAGGTACAACCATTCCACAGAATGTGTAAAGATGATGAGGAATGGAACTTGTTGATATGGCTTAAACTGATCCTTCTATCACTCTTCTATGTGCAGACCTTCAAACAGAGAGAAAATGTCTAAATATGGAATGTCCTTATTTTCACATCAAGAGCACATAAAGAAGAGAAAGAGAAGCAATATCTCAAATCACAAATAAAAGAAATGACTACGAATGAAAGACATTTTTTAGAGGAAATGAGAACTTTAAAAGTACAACTATTGTTCCGAATGAGAGAAGACTTGGCTCTACATGCATATTTACCACAACAATACATTCTACATCAAACTATTCAACACCACCCACAGCCAATTCAACTACCATAATAATACCAAGGACCACACCTACAGTAGTCTCAAGAGCAACGATCCACCCAATAACACCAATTAGAAACCAACAAAACCGACCCGCTAATGACCATTACACAGTCCTTATCTGTCTACAAGGGTATGAAATAAGATGTGAAACTGCATCGAAGACATTGAACTATCAATGCAAGACTACAACTACAGAACGGGTAAATTTCCTAGAAGAGGGGAATGCTGCTGTACTTATAGACTAAATATATACATGGTGAGCACGATCAAAATTCTTATTCTAGAAGCAAGAGAACTGAGCCAAGTCATTCTCAACGTTTAGAGGCCATCAAACATCACAAAGAGTGAATTTCAATTCGTTACAAGTGAAATAGAAAAAATCTTAAAATTAAAAGTTTCCATTTATAACACGAAAGAAAATTGATGAAGTTATATATGTTGAGAAGTTCCACGGTAGCATTAAAAAAAAGATAGAACACAGGTAATAATGCTGTTGGATAATATGGAACACTATGCGCTTACCCAAGAAATTTGTGAGGCGACTCGAAACAAGAATGTCTTGCATTTAATTTTGACAAGAAACAATGATATAATAATAAATAAAAATATACCGCAATAAATTTCTCTGATCATAACATAATCTATTTCAAAACAAGGTTAGAAACCAGCATTCCTAAAATTCATCCTAGAGAAACGGAAGGAATACAGTATTTGAAGGATTAAACATTAATTCGAGGAAAGTAAATTGGGCAAATATAAATGCAGACTTACAGGAAGTAGACTGGTAACTATTACTTCGTGAAAAAAATCCAGGTGAAATACTTATTGTAACAGAAAAAGAAACTCTGTCTATATCACTGAAACATGTTCCGAAGAGAGAATTAAGAAAACGTAGGAAACTCGAGAGAAATATCAGAACAATATTTAAACAGCAGAAACAAACCATAAAATCCACATATGCAAAATGGAAGCAAGGAGACTCAAACGAGAAATAAAACTATGCTAAATAGAAATGGACCTAAACAAACAGTCATCCAAAAGACAAACGAAGAGGAAAACAAAGTAACGGAAAAAAGTTTTATAAGCCTGCGCAAAGGAAAATGAAATGTAAAGAAAATGTTGGTCCGTCAAAAGATGGGGGTTACCGAATATACAAATCACTCAGGAAAAATGAGCGAACTCCTTATGGGAAAATTTTACTCTGTGTTCAGCACCTCTAAGTCCGAGAAAAAAGTAGGAAACCCGAATGATATTTTTGATATAGATACAAATCAGTCAAGAAGAAGTTAAAACACGAATCTATTAATAGATTTTCAATTCTTGGAAATAAGAGAAATATGAGGAAATTCAGCACTAGGGCCAGACACATGGAGGGCCAGGTTTCTGGAGAAATGCAAGGAAATTATTGCCAAGCCACTATACTTAGTACTGAGAAAATCACTGGATAGAGGAAAAATTCAACTTCATTAAAGAACGTGAACATCGCTCCCTCATTCAAAGGCGGTAACAGAGCAGTGCCGAAGAGTTATCGGCATGTAGCTCTCACCTCTCACCTTATGAAGTGCTTTGAACGTATAATTACAGAAAAAACTGCTTACTACCTTCAAGAAAAGAATTTACTCACTCTAAACCCATGTGGCTTCAGGGCTGGAAGATCATGCCTATCACAGTTATTAGATCACCAAGGGAAAATACTGAAAACATTGTGTCGAGTTTAAAATATCGATTTGATACACACCGATTTTGCTGAAGCCTTCCACAAATGTGATCATAGCACACCCAAATTAAACTTTAACTACCATCATTATTTCCCATGATAAAAAAAACAAATGTGCTCAGGGTCAGAATTGACCCAACGATAGTAGCTGAGGGTTGAGAATACAGAAATTTCTGGAAAACTGAGACGATGGATATTTAAATTTCTGACTCAAAGAACACAGATTGGTAAGTTACGTTTGAAGTGTCAGAAGTCGTCAGCTCTGTCCCACAAAGGACACTAATAGCTCTGTTGTTGTTTATAATAATGATTGCTTGCGGACAGTGATGCATATATTAATGACGTGCGAACGACACAAGCATATGCAAGGGAATAATATCAAATGAAGATAGCATAAAAAAGTTACAAAACGACATTAAAATATTATTTAAGTGCGCGGAAGACAATAATATATACTGGTGGTTGTAGAATATTATGATACGGTTATATATGCATGTACTCTTTTCATATATATATATATATATATATATATATATATATATATATACACACACAGTTATTGGTTGTATTTAACTATCATTCCTTGGGTTCAATTGCTATCTTTATTCAATGTTACGACGCCAAAATCGGAGTACAACATTGTGTATAATAAATCGTTTTCCTTATAATTATTTTTTGTTCAATCTTACTTTACTCGTTCGAGGGCATTATTATTTGGTATTTCATTCATATGTAAAATCTTATCATATATTTATCTTAGAGCACTTACTTACATCAGAATTTAGCACTGCCAGCAGGAAGATCTTTTCTAACAGAAGTTTTCTCGCAGCACCTGCATTGAAAAACCACAAGAGCGTTCTTGTTTTCATTTTCTAAATGGAGTTGTGTAGAATCGTTACTCAGTTTCTTGGTACCACTAATTTTAATGTAACCTAATTCATTTTTTGAAGAAAATGTTCACATTCAGATTATTCTAATTGGTCATGTAATTTTTAAGGATGTGCGATTCGGGAATTTTCATTTCGATTCGGCCACTTAATTTCGATTCTCGATTCTTTTTGTTTCATCAATAAAACCTCTCAAACTTTATCTGAACCTTCAAAAAGACTGACAGTTTCACTCCTCTCGAACTTGGATAGACAGCAAATGGGCCCAGATTGGTAATAAACTATTTTTTAATGAAAGTGTAACATATTTAATTCACAACATGAGAAAGAACAAAATAACTATTTGTTTAATGAAAGTAGAACGCATTTAATCACATAATATGGGAAAGAACAAAAAACAGAGTATCGTTCTGTATTTTATTTCCATTTATTGTGATAATTTGTTTACAATTTATGTTGTAACTTAAAGGTTAGGCTTTACCTTCTCTACTATGTTCCGCACACCCTGTTCCAAATTCCAATATCCACCATACTTGTCGGACAGTTTAAACTAAGTCGGAACAAGCTTAATCGAAATTCTCGATTCACTGTACGCTGATTCGGGTCGGGTTTTGATTCTTTTGTCGAATCGACCCGAATCGAATTTTTCGATTCTCCGCACACCCTTAGTAATTTTATTGTCATTAGCTTATCACGTATAATGGGAACCCTAACCGGTTACATTGTGGTCAGTGTCTTAACACCGCTTCACGTCGATCAGCAAAGTTAAGCGACACTGGGTCTGGATAGTAGTTGGATGGGAGACCGTCCTCCGTGTCCAGATTATGTAATGGCCCGCGGTTCGGATCCCATGTTAAATTGTAGGTCTCCTCCATCATATGACTTTTGATGTTGCAAAGGAGATTAAACAACCCCATCACCATAAATCATCCTAATATAACCTTAGTGTTAAATTTTAAATTTTATTTAAAATTTTTAAATTTTATTTAAATTTTTTAAATTTTAAATTTTATTTAAATTTTTTAAATTTTAAATTTTATTTAAAATTTTTAAATTTTATTTTATTTAAAATTTTTAAATTTTAAATTTTATTTAAATTTTTAAATTTTAAATTTTATTTAAAATTTTATTTAAAATTTTTAAATTTTAAATTTTATTTAAAATTTTTAAATTTTAAATTTTATTTAAAATTTTTAAATTTTAAATTTTATTTAAAATTTTTAAATTTTAAATTTTATTTAAAATTTTATTTAAAAATTTAAATTTTAAATAAAATTTAAAATTTAGTTTAATGCAATCGATTAATTAATTATTATTATAGTTTATATTTCAAAAGAAGTAGAAAAAATATTTCGTTGAGTAAAGTTAAGTAGAAATTAACTTCATAGTTATTACTTCGGGTCACCTGAAGATCAGGGCCCCCATGTAGTCTTGTTTTTTGCTTTACAGTACCAAATATAATAGTAAATTAAATTGAATGCCCGGTTAGGTCAACTGTACGCCCTGGACGATTGGTTAGGTTAAGTCGTGATATTTTCGTTAGTTTTAACGAAGATATTATTTGCTAATTGAGGCTGGGGGCCTTGATCTTCAGGTGATCCATTACTTCTCTTATTAGTTCTATTAAAATAGTCATTATTCAAATTTTAAAAAACTTTTTTTCCTTTCATTTATAACATGAAATTAATATTAGCCGTTTTGATTTCAAAAGAATGCATATTTTATTTTATTTTCAATATCAAGTTTTTAAACACAAATAGGAGTGTTCACCGAAAAAGTTGTTTAAATGAAATTGTAGTTGAGCAAAACTATAAACAGACATTTTGTTAACCGCGATCGTACGTAGCTCAGCATCGGAAGATAATGAAAATGTTTTGTGCTTGATGTGAAGGTTGATTCTCAGGGACTCGAGTTCGAATCGGCTGAGTGACTTAAAAATAAAATAAAAAATAAAATATATATATATATATATATACAGTATATATATACTGCGTACAACTAAATACAGGGTTGGTAATTTAGAATTAAATAAAGAAATTCTAATGTCAAAGTAAAGTTTAGGGAATTCAATTAGATTTCACACGGGGTAAATTTGAACACGATAATTCCAAAATACAACTCTCTGCATACAGTAAGGTTTTTGTTAACATTTTAAGTTAATTATACACAGTTAGAAAATCAAAATTAAGTCAAGCAATGCATACACTTTATTAACAAGTTAAAGTTTTTATTTACTTACGTTTGTATAAAAAATGATTCATTGGTTGAGTGACAAATAAGAAGCAAAATTGGAGTAGTTTTTTATCGAGTTTAGGTTGGAGTTATTTGCATCAAGGGACCTAGTAATTTTTTACCTAATTTTAGCCATCTCCAATTAGAGGGCGCGTTTTTGTTTACTGTACAAGATGTACACCAGCTCTTGGACGCTGAAAGTTTTTTTTTTTGTCACCTGACTCCGAAGTTTTATCATTAATGTTTGACACTAAATAAATTAACCGGTAAAATCACAGTTTAGCGTCGTAAATTTTTTTTTTTTTCAAAAAACGAACCAACCAAAAATAAACGGCACTCCAACACTTTCAAATTACTTGTTTATGTTAATTAGGTTAATTGAATGCCCGGTTAGGTGAACTGTACGCCCTTGACGATTGGTTAGGTTAAATCATGATATTTTCGTTAGTTTTAACGAAAATATCACGACTTAACCTAACCAATCGTCAAGGGCGTACAGTTGACCTAACCGGGTAGTCAATTAACCTAAACAAGTAATTTGAAAGTGTTGGAGTGCCGTTTATTTTTGGTATTAATCTTTGAGGAGAGTATCGTGAGAACTATAACCAAGTTTCAAATTAGTCCGTCTTTAGGTATCTTTCAAAGAACATCTCTACCTTAGACTCTCGCCACTCTCAGGTAGGCCCAGGCTTACCTGACTTAGCCTGCTGCGATCTGATAATATCGTACAGTCATTCTCACTTTACAGCCTAGTTTACAAACTCAAAATCAGTGTGGCATTTATTGTATTTGCATCTGTAGAATTTAATACAGTGTTTTATTACTGAATCGATATATGAAGCTCTCTGCGACTACTGTATACTTGGTGACTGTTATTGTGTGTAAACCTTCAATCGCTTACTTCATCTACATCTTTCAGTAACAATTAATTTTGTAGGCCAACTCGCTCAAGTTTTCAATACGCCTAACTTTGTAACTCTGTTCTCTTTAAGTGAGCACCACAGAACTCGACTCTCTTGATATTATTACCAGTAACTTTTATTATTGTGGAACTTAATATAACTCCTTGTCTACCACATTTGTCAGTGTTATCATGTTGACGATTAATTCATAGCCTATCACTTTTGTAACCTTATCATTTCAAAGAATTTTGGGCTATCAATTTCTATTTACGAAAAGGCTATTTGGAATTTACTGATCATTTTATTTTTTTAAATAAAACAAGAAATTGTCTACTATTCTTAACTTTTATGTATTTTATATAAGTATCGTATTTTTATCAATCACTGCAACTTCGTTATTCACTGTAATAATTTATTTACGTTATTTGTTAATTAAATAAAAATGCAAGAAATCTATTGATCTTCATTTTTTACAGTTATTTTGGTGACCCCTCAAACAAGCGAACGATTCTTTAATTATTTAATTACATTAATTATACAGCCTACACTCAACAGGCCATTATACAGTATACACTACTCCATATTTCTTTGGCTCTCGAGTTATTTTAGTTCATTTGTACCTGAAACAGGTATTATCATATGCTGATTATATTTTCTTAAATTATTACACCTTTCTTGACACATTTCTTTTTAGCATCACACTCAATGTATGAAGTAGAAGATTAAATGAATCCCTTGCCATTCTTTTCTTTTTGCTTCAGAGTTAATTTTACTTTATTCATTTACTGTAAGTAGAGGTATTTTTTATGTTTCTTTGATGAATCACATTTTCCAATACCGCACAGTCATGTCGAAATCATAGGATTCTGTTCTTATCCCGAACTGCTAAATTTGAGAGAGTACGAAATATCTTTCGACAAAAGGTGTCAAAAAGATCAACCAACCAACCAAATATCTTTCGGAGCCAAAATTCCTTTTACGCACAGTCTGCATGCATCAGTTTGTGATAGATAAAGAACGTAAATTGGATTCGTTCAGAACAAATTAAAATATAGTGATGAAGGTCAGTGTGGGGAAGATGCCACAGATGGTGTACTTCAATAATTCACTGGGGAACACAACTTTTGGTGACTTAGATGTTAGACCTGTTTCTGGGTATATTGAGGTCGCTGATTCTAAAAATGACATTAGTTTTTCTCCATCAGCTCTGCTTATCAAGATATGATATATATCTATATATATTTCTATATAATGTATATAATATTATATAATTGCTGACTGGCAATCACTGTTGTTGTCAATTGAATACAAAAGTATGATGAATGTCAGCAAAAATAGTGTATTAACATCAAACAAGCATAAGGTACGAAAAATATTTCTTAAATTCAAACAAGCTTGAGACACGAACGGCAAAAAAAGTTCTTTCATTGAGACATCTCACATAAACCGCGTTTCTGAGATTTCTTGCGATGAGATGTGCCAGGACATTCGCGTTGGATGCTCCAGCAGTAATCTGCCATCATGTGAGTATCCCATCGTCCCCGGTACCGTTCTTCCATGGTCCTTAGTTCTTGGTGAAATCGTTCACCCTGTTCCTCGCTTAGATCACCGAGGTTATCTGGGAAACGATCCAAATGACTGTGGAGGTAATGCAATTTGATGCTCATTTTACAGCCAAGTTTACAAAAAGAAGAGAGCATATTCTCCACTAGTTCACCGTAGTTATCGGCCTTATAGTTCCCAAGGAAATTCTTCACAACCATACTAAACGATGACCACGCACGTGCCTCAATGTTGTCCATTGAATCTTGGAAACGCGGGTCTTTCATGAGTTCCCGGATTTGCGGTCCATCGAAAATACCTGCCTTCAGCTTTTCCATGCTCAGCGCAGGAAATTTTCTACATATGTAGCCAAAACACGTCCCATCTCTGTTCACAGCCTTTATAAATTGTTTCATCAAACCTAGTTTGATGTGCAGTGGTGGCAATATGATCATTTCTCTGTCAACCAAAGCTTCTTTGATGATATTTTTTTCTCCAACCACTATGTTTTCTCTCAGAGGCCACTGTCTTCTCACCCAGTGTTCATCTTTAGCTCTACTCTCCCAGAGACATATAAAGCACGGGTACTTGGTGTACCCGCTCTGCTGGCCCAGGAGAAAATTCACCATCTTCAGATCCACACAGATCACCCATTGGTGGTCTCGGTATGATATCTTTTCTAGGACTAGGGCGACTGTCCCGTGCTCTTCTCTCATACCGACTGAGTGACCAATTGGGATTGATCTGTATCTGTTGCCGTTGTGTAGAAGAACACATTTTAGGCTCCGTTTGGAGCTATCTATGAATAACCGCCATTCACTTGGTGTGTATTCCGATATGCCCATTTTCATCAGCAATCCGCGCACATTGTTGCAGAAAACTAAATCGTTCTCTTTTGAGAAGAAGGGCAGTAAATCCTTTTCTCTGTCGCGATATAACGTGATTTTGGTTCCCGGCAGCAGTAAATTTTTTTCTCCCAGCCTGGAAGCTAACAATTCAGACGATTTCTTCGAAAGACTTAAGTCCCTTATGAGGTCGTTTAATTCGTGTTGACTAAAACCTTCTGCAACTGATGACGGTCCTTCGAAATCACTGTCATTTTGCCCACATATGCTTTCTTTGTCAGTAGCAGATTCATCATCTTCTTGAGGGAGTTCTGGAAGATGGCTGAATGATGGGACAGGTATCTCATCTGAATGTGAAACAGGCCGTCTAGCTGAGTCTATGTCAGGATACGTCCATTTACTCCGGTTACGTCCATTGATGCCCTTTATATTCACCAAACAAAAGTAACAGTCATCACTGTGGTTTCTCTGTTCTCTCCATACCATTGGTATACCAAATTTCAGGCACCTCCTCTTTCCGTTGGTCCATTGCCGCAGATGCTCCGTACACGTTTTACACACAACATGAGGAGCCCATGGCTTATCTTGGTCCCCTAGTTGTACTTTGAAATAGGCAAAATAAGCTTTTTTCACAAAATCAGTAACAGTTTTTCTCTGTTCAATGAACGTGTACTCTCCGCAAATAAAACAAAACACATCTGGATGATTTAAACACTTTCTTCGTGATGAAGCCATGTCAACACCTGTAACAGGAAAGAATTCACGTTAGTACATGTACAATACACATGCAAAACAGCAACATCAGCAAAATCATAGCTACAATTTAATTATACAGATGCATTTAGATTTACGAGCAACTCATAATACCGTTCCAGAAGGGTAATAAAGTAGGTAATGACGTATGCAATATCTCAAAAACTAGAGCTGCTAGAACAAAATGGATGATATTTTCTGAATCAGTGGCATGAAAATATCCAGAATAAGGTCTAAAATCTCAGGCACCAAGAAAAAAATTTTTTTTTGTTCCCCAGTGAATTTATCGGTTGAGGGCAGCACCGACTGCCGACTACAGAGATCGGTTGAACGCGTGTGAATATTCATTCTGCACCCGTTTCAACAAAGTGCACGAGTGTTTGTGGTAACTCGAGCAAGATTTCTCCGTAAGTACACGTGCAATATAATATTATAAAATTTGTATACAGGCTATTGTTGGTAAATAGCAAATGCATGTAAAATTATTGCTAACTGAAATCCTAAACTGGGCCATAGTCAGTAGGCTGGTAACATTTGTTCGGGCCGCCATGTGCTCAACCATAGAATCAAGCAATCTAGATTGGAATGCAGGGTTGTGGGGAAAGATGCCAGCATATTTGCTGAAGGAAGATGCCACTGTGTGGTAGAAGCAACAGCAGCAATCCCAAACGACCTTACACAAGTGACATCAACTACTTCATCAAGTATCCCTGGACCATCAACATTCACGTCTTCATCAAGCATAATAACTCCTGCACTTGAACCTCAACCGTCTACATCCTTTGAGCACATTAGCCCCATTCCAGCAATTCCGAAGCCCTGGGCCACTGGCAGGTGTAAGCAGCATTCAGCGGTGCTCACATCATCAGATTTCCGTAAAGCAAAACGACAGAAGCAAAATGAAAAGGCACTGAAGAAGACTGCTCAGGCACAGAAAGCCCCTAAGCGAAGCGGTAGACCCAGAAAAATAAGGAAACCATCACCAGAGACATCTTCGAGTGAAGATCAGAAAACCTTCCCGAATACGATAATACGAGTGATGACACAGACGAAGATGACAACTTTTGTGCAGCGTGTGATCGTCACTACTACCTTAGGAATGAACCAAAATGTGACCTGGTGAAGTGTTTCATTTGTCACCACTGGATGCACGAGGAGTGTGCCGTTGGCCAACAAACATGTAGAAATTGTGACTAATTGTACCTTTATTTTGTACGCTAATATTTCTTGTTCGTGACTTAATAAATACGTTACATTTGGACTCAGGGTTGGTTGAATTAAATCAACTTGATTTAAATCACTGATTTAAATAAAATGATGTTTTAAATCACTGATTTAAATCAGTATATGAATAAAAATTAAAAAAAATTATAAAACGCGAAAACTACTAATTAATCACTACAGTATAAGTAATACATAAAGAATGGTAATGAACTTTGCTGTTTATTTTTCAATAAAACAAAGTTTTTGAATTTACTTATAGTGACAAATTAAGATATCCGTGTTAACCTTTTTTTCAAACATTAATTAAAATCATAATAGCCACTGGCCTAAAGTGAATAAACATTTGTAGAACATATTTATTATTCCTATAAAGCATCAATAAATAATTAACTTCAATTTTTATTCCACTAATTTGATATAAAACAAATATTTCATTTCTAAAAAACATTTAAGGAGGTCATCTGGTCATGATAGTTTAATTTGCTGACCCAAAGCAAAGAATTATGAAGTTAAAACTTATATATATATATATATATATATCGTAAAGAACGACGCTTGTATAGGAGATATTCCGCGCAAGACGAGAGAGAGAAAACGGAACAAATGAAAAAATGAAGTAACCACCTGGGAATCGAACCCGGGATCTTCCGATTGCCGGTCAGACGCGATACCATTACACCATGGACTTCACTCTTCCAAATGCCGTAATTCTTCTACATACTCGCAGAAACCAATGCCCCAAGGGGGCACCTCCCGCATGCCGTAACATTATATACATTCAACTGCAAAGAACACGCAGTATTTCCAAATTACAAATGAAAAGTACAGTATAGCTCTTGAGCCCTAATGCTGATTGAAAGTTTTGAAAAGGAATACTAATTTTGCAGCTTTTGCAGCTTTTGCAGCTCAAATGAAATAAATTGATTTTATACAGTGTAGTGTAGCTTGTTAAATGTATAGCAAAAGCATATATATATTTTTTTTAAGATATTGCCATTTTATCCTAATTAGAAATTGGATCTATATTATAAAAATAAGAAAAGAAAAATGGAGAGATATAACATTTTTACCATTCCATATATATAAATTATTATCGTAATATAGTAAGAATCCTCTTTTAACTGTTATCCTAACCCAAGTGTTGCCCTTGGTTTCCTTGTACTCACACAGTGCTCATTGCAACAGCTATTGCACTCTAGGCCTAGAATAAATCTTAGATACATTCACAAACTGGCACCTTTCGCATATCGCAAAGGTGCAATTTCTTATCCAATCTTGAAGACGACTGAGCTGTTTAAATAGCTAATACAATAGTTTGCTTCAATTACTTCATGTTATTAGTGCTACAGGAACTTAGAGGAATGAAAAGGATCTTTTTTACTTGTTGTTTCAGTGTATCTTGAACACGGAGAAAAAAATCAAATAAATCTGATTTTTTTTTTTAAATCAAAAAATCACCAACCCTGCATTTGGTGCGCTTTACTTTGACTACTAGCTTAGTTTGGGTGTTATTTCTATATGTGGCATCTTGTCCCTGTGATGGTTGCATCTTACTCGCACTGATGGGGAAGATGCCAATTTGAAACCGGTAACAGAACTTTTTGCTATTTTTATGTCACAACATTGACAGATCTCTTTAGTTAGGATTGTAGTAAAGAATGAGAAAATTAAACTCAATTATGCTTTTATATACTTATGTTTATAATTTTATAATTACAACTTATAATGATACTGGGAAAAAAATCATATCATGTATAATCCTGCACGCCTTTACCTAATAAATGAGTATTTAGAATCAAAACTTTATTTTATTTTTGTTCGACCAGTTTTTTTTTACACAACAATGAAAAATTTCAGCTACATTGAAATTAATCTGTTCATTAGTGAGTGGAGGAATATGTTGAAGCAGCTATATGAATATATTAGAAACATTAGTAATTTTTTTAATTTTTTTAATTTGGGGTGTTCAAACACCCCATGGTACTAACGGTGTTTGACCACCCCACGGTACTACCGTAGGGTTAAATACTCTCTCTCTCTCTCTCTCTCTCTCTCTCCACATACAGAATGGTGAGGTCGAGTCCGGGGATAGATGACGGGGCCCCACCGGGGAGAGATGATGATGAGCCGGTGGCGGACGTACCTTCAACTGAAGGGTGCGTCCACGTACAGGTGGGTGACCCTCCTTCTACGTTGGAGGGGGTTCAGGCTCCTGCGGAAGTTTCCCCCTCGTTAGTGAGGGGCTCAACTCCCGACAGCCCTGGCTGTTCGGGAAACGGGTCGTGCTAGGGGGCGGTCTGAATAGGGAAGGCTCCCTCCGTGCAATGCTCTTTAATGCTAGGTCGATTAGGAACAAGTTTTGCGAGCTACGGGCGCTCTTAGCATCAGAATACCAGGATATCGTTGCTATCACCGAGTCCTGGATTCATACTGATCGTAGGGACTACGTTGGGGAGTTCGAAATTCCCGGGTATAGAATGTTTCGCAAAGACCGCACTAATATACGTCAGGGACACGTTGAGTCCGGTTGACTGCCAGTTCCGGTCGGAACGGGAGCTGCTTGGCGTCGATCTGAATGTGGGAGGGACGAGCTATAGGTTAATTTTGGTGTACAGACCTCCGCATCTCCTCCTCGAGGAGGATACAGCCCTGTACACCGAACTCAGTAGCCTGCTAGGGGATAGGGTGTGTGTAGTTTTAGGAGACTTCAACTGTCGCGGCATAAAGTGGGAAGACAGGACTGCTGATGCTGGAGGGAGGAGGCTAGTTGACTTTGCTGATGAGAACTTCCTGACTCAGTGGGTCAATGAGCCTACACGAGGCGAAAGCGTTCTAGACTTAGTATTCACGACCGAAGACAACCTCGTCACTGGCCTCACCGTTGACGAATCGTTGGGCGGGAGTGATCACGGTCTGATTAGGTTCCGTGTGTGCGTCCCTCGGGTGAAGCGTAGTAACTCGAGAGGCAGTAAGCTCGATCTCCGGCGGGCGGACTTTGTTAGCCTCAGGGATAGCGTAGGTGGGATGAGGTTAGAGGGCGGCGGCGATGTTGAGCGAGTGTGGAGTGCATTCCGGGACGAGTTTATGGTGCTGCAGTCTGCTGCCATACCCTCAAAACCGGTCACCCCTGCTTCAACGCAGCCTAAGTGGTTCAATCGTGACATCGCTTCGGCTATCCGAAATAGGAAAGTAGCGTATAGGAGGGCGAAGGCCAATCGTTCCCAAGAGAACACTGAAGCTTATATCCGCCTGTGTAGGGAAGTGAAAGTGAAGGTTAGACTAGCGAAACGTAACGAAGAACTACGGGTGGCAAGCCTCTGCAAGGGGAACCCTAATGAGTTCTTCAGTTATGTTAATAGTAGAAAGCCCATTAGAAGCAGGACCGAAGCGGCGTTCTGCGGACTTCCGACGCGGACATCGCCAATGTGCTTAATGAGTACTTTGCGGGAGTGTTCACCAGGGAGGACACCCGCATTATCCCCGAGCCAGGCGCCAGGCACGAAGGTGCTGGCCTGGATAGTGTTCGATGTACCGCGACAGTCGTTGCCGATAGAATAGACAAACTGAGCGCGTTTAAGGCTCCTGGGCCAGACCAGTTTCTCCCCAGTGTTGCGGGAGGTGCGCGACCAGGTGGCTCCCCACCTGGCTACAGTCTTCAACAAATCGTTGGAGACGGGCCAGGTGCCTGGTAACTGGAGGGAAGCCAACGTGACCCCTATCTTTAAGAAAGGGGATCACGAAAGTCCAGGGAACTATCGTCCCATTAGTCTCACTTCAGTTATAGGTAAATTATTAGAGGGGATAATAGCGGATAGGATCGTTGACCATTTGGATTCCTACAAGCTGCTTGGGGACTCCCAACATGGGTTTAGACGGCATAGGTCGTGTCTCACCAACTTGCTCGAATTTTTCCACGTCATGTTGAGTGAGTACGATAAGAGTAGGGCGATTGATATACTTTATCTCGACTTTCAGAAAGCCTTTGATAAGGTACCTCACCGCCGGCTAATAGCGAAAGTGCGCGCGCTGGGTATCGGTGGGGAAGTAGGTAGGTGGATTGAAAACTGGCTGAAGAATACGCGGCAGAGGGTTGTAATTAAAGGTGCTAGTTCGGGTTGGGCCTTGGTCACTAGTGGGGTTCCTCAGGGTTCCGTTTTGGGGCCATTGTTGTTTATCATTTACATAAATGATATAGACGGTGGCATCGTCAGTCGGATCGCCAAATTCGCTGATGACACCAAGCTTGGGGCCAATGTTGGGACGCCCGAAGCGATCGAGGAACTGCGTGCGGACCTAGGTAGGATAGGAGAGTGGTCCGAAAAATGGCAAATGCCGCTTAACTTGGGTAAATGCAAAGTGATGCACATTGGCTATGCGAATCCCAAGTCGGACTACTCGATGTTGGGGAGTAATATCGAGGTGACTGATTTGGAAAAGGACTTGGGTGTGCTAATTAGCAGCGACCTTAAGTTTACCAAACAGTGCGTAGAGGTGGAAAAGAAAGCCCAGAAGCTGTTGGGTTATATGAGGAGGCAATTTCAGTTTCGGAACAAGGAGATTGTGCTTCCTCTGTACAATTCCTTGGTTCGGCCGCACCTGGAGTATGCAGTGCAGTTCTGGTCGCCCACCCTCAGGAAAGATATTGAGAGGCTGGAGCGAGTGCAGGCGAGGGCCACAAAGTTAATCCCTTCCGTTAGGCATATGGGCTACAATCGACGGTTACGCGCCCTGAACCTGTTTTCGCTGGAAACTCGGAGGCTGCGCGGTCAACTGATCGAAGTTTTCAAGCTCTTACGCGGGTTCAACGATGTCGATTTTAGAAGCATGTTTAGTTTAAATGATAACCCAACTCGCAACAATGGTTGGAAGTTGGATTTGAAACGGTTTAGGACTAGTGTGTGGGAATTACTTTACGTATAAGATCTGTGACACGTGGAACAGGTTACCTTCAGAAGTTGTGAACAGTTCCTCTGTGGATCACTTCAAGAAAAGGTTAGACCAAATCTTGCACACTATTTGAGTGTATAGAAAATTTTCCCTGGCACCCGTTTCCATTGGTACCTCCTCGGTATGGGCCGCAAGGCCTTTTGAGGTACTTCTTTTCCTTGTAACTCCTTGTAACTCTCTCTCTCTCTCTCTCTCATTAGACTTCATCGGAGGCGGACGTGCTGTTTGGTCTCTGCAGTATCTTTTTTTAATAGTGACTAAGTGACAAAGTTTGATTTTATAAAATTTGGTAGATAAGTATAATATTTATTTACTTTATTATTGAGATTAGGCCAAGCACTATTGCTTAATAATTAGACTTAATTTATTATTAATTATACTTAATTTATTCCTTTTCTGGTTTTAACGAACATAATTTCGTATTGTTTAAATTCTGTTTTTTCGGCTGAATTTCTCTGGTAAAGTTAACGTGAAATAAGTTTGCATTTTGTTAGACGGTCGTTACAGATTGCATTTTCAGACGAGTTACATAGTAAGATTTGTATATTCGAGTCTATTTCCGTTTCCGGTCTGTTACACGTGCTCTCGCAGGCAATGTTCCCTCTAATTTTTTTTAGTCCGTGTGCGCAAGAAATTTTCGTTGTGCAGACATTTAGATTCATGGTGAAAAATTGTGCAAACTTTTCTGAGCGCTATTATCTTCAAAATGAAATATATATAAATATTAAATACTTAATAAATATTATTTCCATAAGGTGATAGCTTGATCATTATGGTACTATTAAGTGGATATTAAAAAACTGTTTACAATATTATATATTCTTAAAAAAGAAAACATTTTTTCCATTCTAAAAATAGGAATAAAATAAAAAAATAGTAAAATAAAATTCAACAAAATAAAGAAATAAAATAAAAATAACATTAATTAAAAATGACTATTTTAGTTATTTCTCAAAACAATTTTTAGCAATTTAAAATAGACTATCAAGATTAATACATGATTTTATCCATTCACAAAATAGGAATAAAATAAAAACTAATAAAGTTCAAAATAAAATAAAATATAATCAAAATAACATTAAATGAAAATGCCTTTCATTTAATTATGATTATGATTTCTCCCTACGATCTTTAGCATTTGCCCATTCCAAATAAACTCTATGAAGATTAATACATCCGTCATCATTCAGCTAACTTTTAGTTCGCATGAGCATGTCCAAATGATTTTTTTCAAGCGGTTTCTTAATTTGTTCTTTATAGAATTCATTAAACTGAAATTTTTGAAATTACTTCATTTACTGTCGTGACTCATGATACGCTTGAGCCTGTGCATATTTTATTTTGCTGTGTGCGCGGGTTTCACAATGCGTGTGCGCGCGCACACGCGCACACCTTAGAGGGAACATTGCTCGCAGGTCCATTTGCGGTCTGTAACACGTGCTCTCGCAGGTCCATTTCCCGCATTCACTACTTCTCTCCCACGATCCGTTGTATAAATTAAAATAACATATTATATTATTTAAAGTAACAGCATTCTGCATTGTTATAAACGGCTCCCTACAGATCCCATTCAGTTCCGTACTCAATTCCATTTCCGGTCTGAAACACGTGCCACTCGTCTGCGCGTATTTATTTCGTATTTCTGCATTCACCAATCCTCCCTCACTAACCAATATACTAATTAAAATAGCATTGTATTATTTAAATTAATATCACACTGCATTGTTACTAACGGCAACCCACAGGTTCCATTCAATTCTGTATTCAACTCAGTTTCCGGTCTGTAACACGTGTTTACTTCCGCACTCACCATTACCCCTCTCACCATTCGTTATATTAATTAAAGTAACATATTGTATTATTTAAAAGTAACGTATCGTATTATTTAAAAGGAACATATCGTATTTTTTAAAGTAATATATTGTACTATTTACAAACATATCGTAACGTATCGTATTATTTAAAAGTAACATACTGTATTATTTAAAGTAAAATATTGTATTATTTAAATTAACGTATCGTAAAAAAAAAAGAGAAAATATGACAGGGCCAGCTAAATTGAAAGCGGAATGCTTTAAATGTAGGCTGACTATATTTCCTTGAGACAAAAACGGGACATTGGGATGGCAAAAAAGGGACGGGGGTTATGTAATATTCTGTATTCATGAAAAAGTAAGTACATAAACATATTGAGCTTACAATTATTCTTCAGTGACAGGGACGGCCAGGAAATATAAAAACAACGGTACTGTCCCGTTCAAAACGGTACGTATGGTCAGCCTATTTAAATGTAAAGTTAATCATTGGTGCGTCGACTTCCCCGAAGGTAGTATCAGCGACATCACATCCCTTAGTATATGTTTGTTTTGTAAACTTAGAGAAAACCACGAAAAGGAAGTTAAGGAGCTGAAGGAATTAGTAAAAAAGCTTGAAGCTCGGGTCGTAGCACTGGAAATCCAACCCAGTGGACAAGATCAAACTGAAAACACATCAGCAGATATAAACTGAAAGGTTAAACATCTAGAACAAAGCATGGCTCGCTTGGAAAACACGGTGAATATTCCGGAAAATAGAACGGAGGAACGAGAATTCAAATTGGTCAAAAATAAAAGACCCTCCAAACCAAAACCAAAACATAAGGATTCGGAACCCATTACCATCAAAAATAAGTTTCACTTACTTGCTGACGAGGAGGATGAATCCTTTTTAATTGGGGATTCTACGGTAAGGAATCGAGGGGACTTTTTCGGAGCAAGACGCGTGACCAAGAGAAAACTCCGATGTTTTCCAGGTGCCACAAGCCAGATAATTAATAGGGAATTAGCAAAATTAATATCAAGAATAAGAGTTGCCCATCATTGACATGTTGGTGGCAATGACGTTTTTCTGGGAGGGACAGGAGGGCAGACAGAGTCCATTATAAAAGAATTCAAGAACCTAACGACAAGGTTAGGGATAGGACAGACATGGGTATGGTCGTAGGAATTCTCCCTCGAATGCGTGCTAGTGACTATACTCTAAGTAAAGCCATTAGCATAAATAAAAGAATTAAACGCATGTGTGATGAAAAAGGCCTAAAGTTTGTTGATTTTTGGCCTACATTCTACGGAAACGGGGAATACTTTGGTTCGACGGGATACATTTTAATCAGAAGAAAAAGAAGTTTGGTGATTTACTGAACATTAATTTGTATAATCTTTTTAAACTAGGACCCCCCAAACCAGCAATTGATCCTGCTCCCCCAGCAGTCGGTCCTCCTCCCCCAGTAGTTAGTCCCCCTCCAACAGCAGTTAGTCCCCCTCCAACAGCAGTTAGTCCCCCTCCAACAGCAGTTAGTCCCCCTCCAACAACAAACAGGTGGTCCCACTCCAACAGCAGGTGGTCCCACTCCCCCAGTAGTTGGTCCCACTCCCCCAGTAGTTGGTCCAACTGCGTCGGGAAACGACTCAGGCCAGTTAGGAAAAATCACAACTTAAAATCACTCAAAACTGTGCTCTTCAATGCTAGGTCAATTAGAAACAAACTAATGGAATTTATAGCGCTTGTCAAAACTGAGAACTTTGATATTCATAGGAATAACGGAATCCTGGATTCATTCTGAATCAAGGGATTTTGTAGAAGAATTTGAAATGGTAGGTTACAAAATGTTTCACAAAGATAGGAACGGAAGGGAAGGCGGCGGTGTACTTTTGTATGCTCGGGACTTGCTGCACCTGGTGAACAGTAATATCGTATCTGCTCATGAAATGTTGGGAATTGATCTAAACCTAAATAATAAAGAAGTGTATCTACTTCTAGTATATAGGCCACCTCACTACCCCGTTGATAAGGATATAAACTTGTATAAACAATTAAGCAGAATAGTGAATAATAAGATCAGTTTGATTTTTGGTGATTTCAATTGTGGTAATATAAATTGGGAAAACAAAACAGCTGATGCTGAGGGCTCAAGACTGTTGGAATTTGCAGATGACAACTTATTAAGTCAATGGGTTGACGGTCCTACAAGGGGTAATAATAAACTAGACCTCATATTCACGAACGAAGATGACCTAGTCTCTAACCTGACTAGTGGTGAAAATTTTAGTAACAGCGATCATAATTTGATTAGGTTTGACCTCAGGGTTCCAGTTAATACACGCGAAAAGACTCGTGAAAGACTGGATTTCTCGAGAGCAAATTTTCAAAGCTTCCGAAGTAGTTTAGACACACTTGTTCTTATAAGTGAGGATGTCAATGTCACCTGGAGCTCATATAGGGATCAATTTAGAATACTACAGAACACTTTTATACCCACTAAAATAGTTTCCTTGTCAACAAAGTCACCGAAATGGTTTAACAACGAAATTAGCAGTGCTATTACGGGAAGAAATAGAGCCTACAAACTACTTAAGTCGCATTTCAACCAGACTAATTCAGAAAACTATATAAA
Source organism: Bathynomus jamesi (assembly GCA_023014485.1). Lineage (NCBI taxonomy): Eukaryota > Metazoa > Arthropoda > Malacostraca > Isopoda > Cirolanidae > Bathynomus > Bathynomus jamesi. Next base: position 733,062 of record JAJOZX010000827.1, on the reverse strand, counting down.
CCTACGTAGGAGGGTAAAGTCCTTAATTAGATCAGCCAAACGTGATGAAGAAGCTAGAGTTGCCTCACTCTGTAAAGTTAACCCTAAAGAATTTTTTCCCATGTTAATAGCAGAAAGCCAATTAAAAATTCTGTAGGCCCCTTAAAAGATAGAAATGGCGTACTGAAATTCGGTGATAAAGATATAGCTAATATGTTAAATGAGTTCGTCATTACAGTCTTCACAGAGGAAGACACAATAGAAGTGCCAAGTCCTCGGATTACATATGACGGTGACCATCCCGTAGAGACCATAAGTTTTACGAGAAATGAGGTACAGCAATTAATTGATAACATAAACAAATACAAATCACCTGGCCCCGACTTATTTCTTCCAAGAGTATTAAAAGAGGTGACCCCACAATGTTGTTGACGACTTAGTAACCATATTCAAACAATCAATCGAGTTAGGGAAAGTTCCAACCGACTGGAAGTTAGCAAATGTAACACTAATCTTTAAAAAGGGTGATAGGGAAAATCCTTGTAATTACCGCCCGATCAGTTTAACATCAGTTGTCGGCAAACTGTTGGAATCCATCATTACAAAACGTATTGTGTATCACCTTGAATCTAACAATCTAATTTTTTATTCTCAACATGGATTTAGGCGACATAGATCCTGTCTGACAAACCTGTTAGAGTTTTTCCATAATATGCATACACTGTACGATGCAAGTAGGGCAATAGATATAATGTATCTCGACTTTCAAAAAGCCTTTGACAAAGTCCCTCACGCGAGATTGATGGCTAAAGTCAAAGGACTAGGAATCACCGGGCTCGTTTCCAACTGGATTGAGGATTGGTTAAAAGATAGAAAGCAGAGAGTGGTAATAAATGGAGTGGCTTCGGAGTGGGCGCCCGTCACCAGTGGTGTCCCACAGGGTTCCGTTCTGAGTCCTTTACTTTTTATCATCTATATTAACGATATAGACATCGGGCTTCTAAGTGCAATCTCCAAATTTGCAGACAATACGAAATTAGGAAGTAGTGTAGGTACTGAGGAGGGCATAAGAACGCTTCAGAACGATCTTGACAGGTTGGGCGAATGGTCTGCTGCTTGGGAGATGCCATTCAATTTGGACAAATGTAAAGTAATGCACATAGGTTATAAAAACCCGAAGACCGATTACTCTCTCTTGGGAAGGAACTTGACTGAGACCGATCTAGAGAAAGACTTAGGAGTCTATATCAGCAACGATCTGAAACCGTCGAAGCACTGTGCAGAAGTCGAAAAGAGGGCCTTAAAAATATTAGGTTATATTAAAAGACAGTTCCAGTTTCGGAACAAGGAGACTGTAATGTCTCTTTATAATTCTCTAGTCAGACCTCAACTGGAATACTGTGCGCAGTTTTGGTCTCCATCCCTCAGGAAGGACATAGAAAGGTTAGAAAGAGTACAAGCAAGGGCTACAAAATTACAAAATTGATCCCTTCAATGAGAATGCAAAGCTACCAACGGAGATTGGAGCGCCTAGATCTGTTTACCTTAGAGACGAGGAGGTTGCGGAGTCAGCTTATTCAAGTCTTCAAGATCCTCAATGGAATAGACAGGGTAGATTACAGAAACTTATTCTCACTTAATGCCAATCCGACAAGAAATAATGGGTTTAAACTGGAACTAAAGATATTTAGGACCTCTGTCTGCGGGAATTTCTTTTCCTATAAAATAGTTAATATCTGGAACCAACTTCCCTCAGAGGTTGTTTCCAGTCAAAGTGTAAATGTGTTTAAAAATAGGCTAGACAAAGTACTGAATACTCTCATAGTTTAAGACTAAAACATAACATAACTCTGCAGGAGTTCGCTTGCACGATGTCTCTGTGAGCATGCTAAATATAGAGCTATTTATATATTCTCCACTTTCCTGTAAAATTTCCTTGGCTACTTTTCCAGAGTCAAGGTATTTTCTTCAACCTTTTTCCGTACCTGCCTCTGGCAGGGAGGGAGCGGAGGGTGGAGAGAGAGCCTTCTACTTTTCTATCCAGTTTTCTACTACTGCTAGGATAGTTGAAAGAAAAATAAACTTGTTTAATAACAGGAACCTCCCAGAGTGGACCGAAAGGTCTTTGAGGCTTCCTCTTGTCCTTGTAACTCCTTGTAACTCTCTCTCTCTCTCTCTCTCAGGAGTTAAAAAATCCGAATAGGTATATAGCTTTTTATAAATTATTTTGGAAAGCCACTCCTCTTTCCACCTCTTTCTTTTGCTCCTTCCTTTTTTCTGTCATTACAAAGGGAACTAGTTCGGATAGAGTACGAGTAGTAATGTTCCCTTTGCCAATAAATGTAGTAGTAGGTGCTGGTCGGGTCTGGTTTGAGAGCACTCAGATGATGCGACGCTTACTTAGCTAGAGTAGAACTTTAGTTTTAAATAGTGTAACAAAATTTCATAAAGAAAAAGGGAAAATTTATGCATATGCACACTGTCGAGGATATTCTTGAATTGCGGGTGCTGGCCAGCTGGAGGTGTCTCTGGATCAGTGCTTCTTTATCTAAGTAATTTGTATGCGAAGGACACGTTATAAATTACGTTATGATGAATCTTTTTCTCGAAAAAAGGGGAAATCCAATACATGATGTGCACTTTAGTGGGAATTCTTAAACTGGGGTGTGCTGACCAGTTGGAGGTGCCTCTGGATCAGGACTCCTTTATCTAATGTGCGAAAGACAGGATGCAAGTAATTAATTTTTAAATGTAAGTCTGTCACAACAATGGACTTGGCATTCATCGGAGAAATGATGCAGCGATAAAATGATTACTTCTTGTATATAATAAAAAATAAATAAATTAGGGTGTTAGCCTGTATCTGTGGATCTTAGGGTGTTAGCCTGTATCTGTGGATCTTAGGGTGTTAGCCTGTGTCTGTGGATCTTAGGGTGTTAGCCTGTGTCTGTGGATCTTAGGGTGTTATCCTGTGTCTGTGGATCTTAAGGTGTTAGCCTGTGTCTGTGGATCTTATGGTGTTAGCCTGTGTCTGTGGATCTTAAGGTGTTAGCCTGTGTCTGTGGATCTTAAGGTGTTAGCCTGTGTCTGTGGATCTTAAGGTGTTAGCCTGTGTCTGTGGATCTTAAGGTGTTAGCCTCTGTCTGTGGATCTTAAGGTGTTAGCCTCTGTCTGTGGATCTTAAGGTGTTAGCCTCTGTCTGTGGATCTTAAGGTGTTAGCCTCTGTCTGTGGATCTTAAGGTGTTAGCCTGTGTCTGTGGATCTTAGGGTCTTAGCCTGTAGCTCTAATTCTTTCAATATAAATATTTCATTGGTAATAAATGTTATTTGTTAAGATTTTCTCGCTTTTTATAAACAAAACTTGTTACAATTATGAATATTTCAAGTTTTAGAAGCAGATAGACTATTTATACAGTTCTAAAGGAAAAAATTTTAAAATTCCAATTTTGTCTCTTTTTTTTTTTTTTTTTGGTGTGTGTGTGTGTGTGTGTGTGTGTGTGTGTGTGTGTGTGTGTGTGTGTGTGAGGGGGACGGGGTTGATTTTTTTCTGTGGATTCTTTAGTGATAACCTTCAGTGAGTGGAGTGCTTCAATTAATTTTCAGTTTAAGGAGTTTAAATTTTAGGTACTTACGTATTATCGGGACTACCAAACTGTTTATTATGTATTTTTGCTCTCGTCATTTTCGTTTAAACTGACGAAAATATCACAGCTTAACCTAACCAATCATCAAGGGCGTACAGTTGACCTAACCGGGCATTCAATTAACCTAACTGGGCATTCATTTGACCTAATCGGGCATTTTCCGTTTTATTTTGTTTTTCGTAGCTAACCTAACCTAAAAAAAAAATAAAACGGAAAATGCCCGGTTAGGTCAACTGAATACCCGGTTAGGTCAACTGTATGCTAGGGTGTATCATGCTCGGATCGAATATTGAAAAACTTGGAATTTCAAGATTGGCAGTATGTATTCCTATGTAAAACTGAATTTTAAGAGGGGTTCGTCTTCTGCAACTTTTGCAAAAAATCGCATTTAAGTGTTCAAAATCGCACTTTTTTGTCGAAAAATGGGATTTTTGGCCAATTTCAAAGATTTGGTAGCCTCAAATGACCTCCATATGTTCCATATTGTTCACATACACCCTTAAGCATTTCTAGGGACAGGCTTGGACCCATTTAAGATCAGCCAAAGTGGTTCATAACCCCTAAAGTAACCAAAATCACCCAGAATGGCCCAAAACTAAGGAATTGTATGATTTTTAGTCCCCTATACACCACATTTCGCGGCTGTTCTCTTCATCAGGCAGAACCTTTTTGTTCTTCTTTCTTGGTCTTGCATTTTCTTTTTTTAGAAACGCCTCCACCAATTTTTATTTATTTTATTTTCGGCATCACTGAATCTGATGGCAGCTGCCCCCACCTTTCCGCAAGCTGCTGTGACGTTCAACCTTTTTTTTGCAATTGCAATTCTTCTTTAATATTTGTACAAGTCCTTCCTCCACCCCCAGCTCGTAATAATATGCTTGTAATGTCCATGCTTCTGAAAGCATCTTGATTTGTCTAGCAGGTCTTGTAGAGATCTAAAACATGTTCATAATGTCTTGCTTTGACTTGAAAACTGGCAACAATTCTCTGTGATCGATCCTAGCACGAACAAAACCATCTCTTCTCTCTTGCACATACACTGCATGAGCTGCAGCTGAAACTTCCTGGACTGCTCTTTCACAGCTTTGAGTTTGAACTGACAAGTTCTCAACTTCAAGTGGAGACCTGAGACGCTCCTAAACTTCTCCTCTTGACATCTTACAAGTGAAGAGTGGCTCATACAGTTTCTCCTTATCCCAATTAATCAGATTAATTGGAGAAGTGGCATCAAAATTCAGTTTAGGGTTTCTGAGTTCTCACACTCATGTCTTCATACTCGGACTTACCTCTGATCTTCTTGATCATCTCAACCCCCCCCCCCCCCCATGCCCTCTCCTCCTCATCCTCACTGTACAGGAGAGAGGCAATGAGGTTCTCACTGTGAGCATGATATATTCCACGAACTATCACATGAGTGATTATGTTCCTGACTTCAAAGGTCTGGCTTCTCAGCAGTCCCAGAGCGTTCACAATATGGTGAGGTCCATACCTCATGTGGTGCTTCACCTTCATCTCAAAATACATCTTGAAGTAAAAGTCCAGGCAGAACTTCAGCAGCACCTCCAGCTTCTTCAACACCTCCCCCTTCAGACCATGCTGCCTCATCCACAGCATCAACAGAGCCTCACCTGTAGTCAGCCAGCATGACTGATTCAGTGGGCCACACTTCAGACCAGCAACTTCCTTGCTCAAATCTCCTGTTTTGAGAGCTTTGATCAGTAGGTAGCAGTTCTTCTGGTCAGTGCTAAGGTTCTGTACAATGTCTTCTGGCAGTTCAATTATATCTTCTTCTGGCAGAGCCTTGAAGCTAAAATTGACAGGTATGTCATTGATCTTCTCCAAACGTTTTCCTATTGGGCCACTGAACCCAGACTTGTGCGTGTAGAGGCCATCAAGCTGAATGATCATGTGCCTGAGGCTGAGTTCATTAATATGTAACTGGCATATCAGCAGTGGTGGGCACCGTTAACCAAAAAGTTAACTTCGTTAACCGCTAATCCGTTAACCAAAAAGCTAACTTCGTTAACCGTTAATCCGTTAATTCGTTAAACATGTAACGGAAGTTACCGATAAACCGTTAACGTTAACTTTTATTATAAAAAAAATGAAAAACAATATATATATGTAATTTAATTTTCCCTCTTCTTCTCGTTCTCCATTTTGTCCATGAGATGCATGTTGCCCTTCATGAAAATTAGCATATCAAAGTTTTCATCAGACAGGGATGATCTCTTGGCCCTCAGGAGTCCTTGCCCATAGAGAACAAACGCTCCACTGCAGCACTGGAGGGGATAGCTGTGTTGAACTTGATGAACAAGTCCACCAACACTTGCTCACCCAAGAAGGCAGCATCTGTCAGCAAGTCCTTGGAGTTGGTCTCCAGCCAGGTCTTGACCAAGTTCTGGGCCTTGCCCTTGAGTGACCTGTGGCTTCTGCTGCTCTTTTGTCTGGATGACAGCACTGAAGAAGTCATCCTCCTCCTCCTCCTCGTTGTTGCTACCCACTTCGTTGGATGTGGTACCTAGAAGTACCGCCAGGACATAAAGGGTTAAGGTGAAAACGCTCCATTGTAAGACATCAATTGACTTAATTTATGTCATCAAAGTGACATGAGAATTGAAATCTTACCTGATCAGTTTTTATGGTTCTTGAAATGTATCAAGGAGACTACTAATAAGGTACTCACAGACATATTATAAATATTACATGACTTACTTGACAACGATTTTTAAATATTCACTAGCACAAACATGTTGCGCAAGAGACAGACTGCAAATGAAACGAATGTAGTTATTTGTTGTAATTGTTACATATACGGGGTGTCAGGAAATGATTGCCCCCCCACCCCTGTAGAGCAAAAACTAGAAGAGATAGATAAAAGCCGGCGAGACCACTTGAAAGAGCGTTAAAATCTGAAAAAAACCATTATATTCTATTCCTGTGATTTTAATTCTTACCATTTTTTTCCCCACAGAAACCATGGCATCATCTATTTTGAACGATTCAGAGAAAAAGCGAGTTCTTGACCGCATTCGAGCTGTCACATTTCGTGAAGCAAAGGAAGCTGGTGGAACTTTCATAACTCGACACTGGGTGGCTGAGAGATTAAAAAGATCAGAAGACTTTGTCAAAAAGAATTGGAATAAGAATCCTGAAGATTGTGAAACAGAATTTCGAGAGGAAGACCGGAGAAATTATCTCAAGAATCGAAAGACATTGTGCTTGCATCACGGCGCCGAAAGAAGAGCTGCTCTGAGGTAGCGAAAGAGATACTTATCCGTCGTGGTAAGATAGTCAATCGGCAACTTGTGCATCAATTTCGAGTTCGCCAAGGCTTGAGTGCTTGGCATGAAATAGCTAAGCCACGGAAGAGTGATCTTAATATTGAAGATCGGCTATGGTTTTGTGATTATCTTGAGGAATGGATGGAAGACGATTTCCTTCACTTGGTTGTCAGCGATGAATTCTTCGTTTATGTCTCCAGAAAACCAAATTTTCAGAATGATCGGGTTTGGGCAACAACTCCTGATGAAGTCCCAGACGACCAGAAGTATCGAGAAATAGTAAAAATCCAGCATGTGTGGGTGTTTTCATTATGTTCTCTATTCGGAAGCTCATCTGGGTTATCAAACCAAGAGGAACCAGTTGGGATGGGCCTTATTTTCGAAATGTAATTTTAGCCCAACATGTAATTCCATTTTTGAAAGACCCCGAGTGTGTTTTGGATGTTGAACAGGCAACCTTTCTTCACGACAAAGCCCCCTGCATGAAAGCACTTGCGACTCAACAACTGCTTAAGGACATTAACATTGATTTTTCGGAAATAATGAATGGCCTGGCAATTCTCCCGATCTTAATGTCTGTGTGAACATGTCGGATCCATCATGAAGGATCGGGTGGAGTCCTTAATGCTGGAACAACCCATTCAGAATCGGTATTCAACAGAAATTATGACTGCAAAAATCAACGAAGTCCTTGAAGAAATGAGTCATGATACCGATCTCTTTGAGACACTTCTGGAATCATACCCCCGTCGATTAATGGCCGTCAGAGCTGCAAATGGGGTCAACACCCGATATTAAAACAAGTTTTTTTTATTCAAAATTAAACGCTCTTTCGCGTGGTTTTGTCTGTTTTTGTCTATTCCTTTCAGTTTCTTCTGTACAGGGGGGGGCAATCATTTCCTGACACCCTTTATATTATTGAAAGTGCCTTAAAATGCTCGTGATATTTCTTGAAAGAAGTTGAAACATTCAACTCAAATGGCAAATCTTTCCGCCTGATTTTACAGTCGACCATGTTTTGCTCAAACCAATGCCATAAATAACTACCATCAGGGCCGCCGCTTCCATTAGGCGAGGTTAGTAAATGCTAAGAGCGCCAAAGATCTGGGGGGCGCCAGCGCCTCCCGCCCTGTGCACGTCTGATAGTATTATGTAAGAACAACATGAAAAAAATAATGAAGGAATGAGAAGCATAGACAAATGATGAAAGGTTGTACGACGTATGTACACCAGTTTAGCTTGACTGATATTTACATAATTAACTTATTCATCTTATTGGGTCATTATAGAACTTTCACTATCACGACCTTTAACCCTTTAGGGACGGGAGTCGTAAATAAGCGATTTAAAAATGTTGCGCGCACAGACGGGAGTCGTCAATAAGCGACTCGGCTTATTTACGGCTTAATATGAGTTCCGGGAGTCGTCAATAAGCGAATAACTGTTTTTATGTGACATATGCCCTTCTTGCTTGGAAAAAACAGTAGATATGTCCTTTTTGCACGCATATTTTAGCACTTTTGAGCGTTGTGATTTGTTACTACATATGCCTCGCTTTACTCGCTGTTTTGATTGGTCATGACACTTTCTTGAACTGTGAAATGATTTTATAATTTTATAATAAATGTATGTATTAGCAAATTAAAATAGATCAGTGTAAGGCAAATAGTTTCTTCAATATGGTACCTTGATTACTTTGTGGGCAAACCCAATCGTGAAGTGGGAGGCGGGTGGGGGCGCCAGCTGCAGTCCTGCTAAGGGCGCCAAATAGGCTTGCGCCGGACCTGACTACCATATTTGGTAAGACACAAATTGTGGCGACGGAAACAAATATATCGCCTGATTTTGCACTGCGGAAATGGAAATTCGTTCATCACTATTAATAGTGGCGGATTAATTGCGCACCTGCTCAGCACTGAAAATAATAGAAACTTTTAAACGTTTATTTATGAATTTTTTGGGTTAACGGACTTGAGTTAACGGAAGTTAAATGTAACGGAAGTTAATTAGTCCGATAATGATTTTCAAAGTTAACTTAAAAGTTAAATCGTTAATGAAAAAGTTAACTTCGTTAATTAACGATTAACGGATTAACGGTTTGTGCCCAGCTTTGCATATCAGCCAGTGACACTTGTGACCTAGCAGTCTCTCCAAGTGAGTGATGGCTCCTCCATCAGGTCCTGTGTTTGTGTTGGTGGAGTCACCACCAAGGACCACAATAGTATCTTTAGCACCATGAGCACTAATCCACTCAAACAGAGCCTGAGCTATCTTCAGTGCAGGTTTCTCATTTCCTTCAGGTTCTTCTGGTGTACAATGGAAGAGATACTTCCCCTCAGGTTCCCAGGTAACACTATAGTGCTCTTCAGTTGTAATATCAGGATGGAAGCGGCCAGTTTCTTCATTGTACCTCATGATCTTTGTCTTCTTAGCTTGTTTTCCATCAAAGAAAATTCCCTTGATTTCCTCTCCCTCTGTCCTTTTCTCCAGGGCCTCCACCGAGGGCCCTATTACAGACTCCTTGCCCCTCCACATCTTCATCCTGTCAACAGCTAGATATGCCTTATCAGCAGATAGATGGCCAGCTTTGATGAGATCTTGCAAGAAACCAGTTGCAATGGCTGCTGCAGGAGTGTTTGCCACCTTGAACCTGACTGCAGCCGCAGCAGTGCTTGAGATATCCATGTAGTTCCTCCTGGCAGAGGTGGAGACTTTGCTAGTGTTGACACTGGAGCTTGTGCCTGGTGCAGTACTGGGAAAATCTGTGTCAGCAGTAGGAACTGCTCTGCCTGGAGACTCTTGCAAGGAAATCACCTCATCTTTATCACCATCATCAGCTCTAAGCAGTAGCTCCTTTTCTTCTTCCTCTTTTCTGTTTCTCTTCTCAGCTGCCTTCTGTTCTTCCTCCTTCCTCTTAGCAGCCTTCACCTGCTTTACTGTTTCCTTCACATCAACAGATGCCATCCGGAAGCCAGAAACTTCTGAGGTTTTGATTTGATCCTCTGGTAATGGAGCCACTCTAGCTCTAGCTTTGGAATCTTCTGAGGCAGAGGACAGTCACAGTTGACATGAACTCTAGTAGCACAGCCAGAGCAGCCAGATGCTTCAGTTCCACAGACAGTGATATCATGTTTGCAGGTTGTTATGTTAAACAATGTATCAAGTTCAGATATTCTCTTCTCTCTCTTTGCAGCCTTCACTCTGCCATTCACTAGGTCAATCATTTCATTCCACCTGACAAGAATCTTCCTGGCAATGGATCTCTCTCGAATGATCACAGGAGGAGTGAACTTGGCATTGCTTTTGCGCCACTGTGCCAGTACCAGTGATGCCAAGTCCTTAGCCAAATCTTGCAGAGGATACTGAGCTCTCTTCATATCATCCAGAAGCAGCTTTTCTTCCTGGAGAGGATTCCTCCCTGAAACACAGCTCTCCAGGTTGGAACTTCTGTGGGAAATAACTGCTTGCGTGGACCCACCAGATCACTCAGCTTTGAACCAGAACTTTTTCTGGTCTTTCGTCCTTGCTTAGCCATGGTGGCTACACAATCTTCTGAAACATAGAAAATTATCACAGTGAAACTCTAGTACCTTATAACAGCTGCTACAATGGTTTTGTTTGGTAAGAAACCGGTCTGTTACATTTGTGCTACAGTGTATGTCCTGCACAGCTGTTCTGTACATAACCAGACAACGAAAAAGTGGAAATTTGAACACTTAAACGTGATTTTTAGCAAAAGTTCAAGAAAACAAACCCCTCCTAAAATTTAATTTTACATAGGAATACATACTGCCACTCTTGAAATTCGCGCTTCAATGAGCATGATACACCCTACTGTACGCCCTTGATGATTGGTTAGGTTAAGTTGTGATATTTTCGTTAGATTTTAGGTTAGGTTAGGTTAGCTACGAAAAACAAAATAAAACAGAAAATGCCCAGTTAGGTCAACTGAATGCCCGGTTAGGTTAAATGAATGCCCGGTTAGGTCAACTGTACGCCCTTGATGATTGGTTAGGTTAAGTTGCGATATTTTCGTTAGTTTAAACGAAAATGACGAGAGCAAAAATACATAATAAACAGTTTAGTAGTAAGTACCAAATTTTAATTGTTTCATAATATTAACAAAATTACAAAATACGGACATGTACACGCAGGGTGTCCCGTAAGTCCGGCCTCATAAGAGAATTTATTTTTAATTAAATTTTCTTATAACACCGGACTTATGGGACACCCTATATATATATATATATATATATATATATATATATATGTGTGTGTGTGTGTGTGTGTATATAGTTACACCATTTTACTGAAGAACTGTTCTCACAAACTTTTTTTATAGAAAGAAGTACTTTAAAGAATTAGGAAATGTATTAAAAAGTGTAATAAAACAAAAGCTGATAAAACTTTCGTATAAAAGATAAGTCACAGAAAGTTCACGAAAAGAGCAATTATAATACCCCTTCATACGTTTTTTGTGAAATTTAGAAACCCAATCAAGGTTCATACAGAATTTGGAGTAAAGAACACAGCCATTTTAAGATTTTGAGCCTCGCATTCAAAGCCATCGGCTCAAAATTTGTGAAGCCACTTTCAAAATTTGGGTGAATCTGTTTCAATTCATGTCGAATCCTCACTGGCTTAGAAACATTTGTGCCCAATCTTTTCCATGAATTTATTTAACATATTAAAAGGGTAACTTGAAAAGAATGGTATCGAAGAAGGTCTCACGTTTCGTTCAAACATTACTTTTTGTAGGTCCAAAAGTTGAAGAGGAAATTACGCATAAATTCTTCAAAGGATTTTCGAAGAAAAAAAAAAATTATTTAAAAAAATTTTAAATGAGCCTTGGAAAGTTTTAAATACCCCTTTTAAGAGCATGACGTCATTCAGCGGGAAGTTTAAAGGGGGTGAACTCCTTTGGTCCATGCGTCTGAATTTGGTTAAGTAAAGTCACGCTTAGGTTAGGTTAAATTACAATCGTTTCGATAATTTGGGCCTTTTCCAATGGATGCTTATTGCTTAACTCTAAATGAATTCCACAACACCACACCTTTGACCGGTCTCGAAAACTTTTTTTCTGGTTTCGGTCTCGGTCCGGCCATGGTGGTCTCAACTACATCACATATATATATATATATATATATATATATATATATATATATATATATATATATATATATCTTGCTTCCTTAGAATTTTGCCTGGCAAAAATAAGCAATTATGAAACGTATCTTTATAAGCAATTTGGTAATTTTATTCATGACTTAACAATTGAGGCGCATTATTTTAAGCTCCTTACTAAAATTATTTCGTTCCGATTCTCTCGAGGGAGCATCTCTTTCGAAAGATTTCCAGATATCGTGTTAAAAAGGAATTTAAATCTGGGTTTTAGTTGGTTTTCATAATTAAATTCTGGTCGGATTACTGTTTTTGCCGATGACAAAAACTCTTCACAAAGTGGGCTACGTCGTGGCCAATTTAGTAACACCGCTTCTCGGAGATCAGCGAAGTTAAGCGACATTGGGTCTGGGTAGTAGTTGGATGGGAGACCGTCCTCCGCGTCCAGTCCAGATTATGTAGCGACCCGTGGTTCGGATCCCACGTAAAGCTGTAGATCCCCCGCCCCCGTCATATGACCTTAGATGTTGCGAAGAAGGTTAAACAACCCCAATATTACTTACTTCACAAAGTTTCGGAAAAGTTCTGTGTATTTCTCGTGAGTGATATATATATATATATACCTTTCAAATGTTCCGTGCGATGATTCCTCATTTCACGAAGGTCAAGCTTGTCGCCCCTCCTCCCCCCTATTATATATATATATATATATGGTAAAACTACAGACAAAAGAAAATGCAAAATGCCATCCTTTATAAAACGATATTGCATTCAAGTTTTGTATTCTACACTGACCTAAATACAAGCAGTACATTAAAAAAAAAAAAAATCAACCCACTCGTATACTTCTGCACTGAGGTGTGAATTTGAGCCATACATTTTCACCCGCCAAGCCGAGCTATCGATGTAGATCCTACATCACAAAGAAAAATACTTGATCACAACAACCAAAATACATTTTTAACGATTTGCCACCCAAACAATGATTAATTCAATCATTCGCCAATGCCACCACCATTATTTTTCTGCTTAACCCTCAACCACTATCTTCATTTCTTGGTCACACAAAATTTAAATGAGTGGGGTCCTTCCTGACCCCGCGATAGTGGTTGAGGGTTAAAAAAACTCCAGTGGTCACTCCGGGCATAACCTTGTATGGTTCAATGTATCAAGTGAATTAAGTGGCAACTAGTTGGTCATGTATTTTGATTTTTTTTTATGCAGGAAGGACCCAAAGGCGAACGTCCGAAATCAAGATCTAAAGTTTTCGAAATGCCTAGACACTGCGTTTGAAAGACTGGAAGTCGTAGACAGAGGGAAAGATTATTTGAGAATTGCTGAAACCAAGTGTTTTTCTCTGTGCGCGAGTTTATATCACTTCAACCAATATATCACTTCAACCAATATATCACTTCAACCAATATATCACTTACTTTCTTCTCTCATGCTGCCCTTGTAGCCTGCTTCGAATGCTAGTCAGGGACTTGGCCATAAGGAATATCAAAACGGCTTTTAAATGTTATTATTAACAGCATATTTCGCGTATGACGCAGATTCTTCGGCAGTTTTGGACCTTGTATGCGAAGTGAGTTTTCGTTGTTCCTTCTCAAAGTTCCTTTCGTGTCCTGTTGCCTTAAGGATGATGCAAAAACCTTCCTGTTCGGTCATTTTTACAGCTACAAACTGATCCTTCAATATTTATATTATCATGTTTCGTTCACGACATTTTACCATTCAGAACAATTTCACAGATTTCAAACGTAGCCATTAATCTACGTCCTTTCTTTCTATTATTTTAGACTTAACGGAGCTTTGTATACTTGTAAGGATTCAGTATCTGCGATATCTCGTTTTCTGTACGGACTCGTGAGAACGGAGCAATATTCTGTTATGGGAATTCCTCCAAATGATTCCCATCAACTTTCGTCTAAACTTGGAGTCCATTCACATTATCACTCGTAAATAGCTGACTTTGTATTTTTGTGTAATCTGTGTGCTGCTGCTGCTGCTGCTTGTTCCAAACCTGATTTTATGTTTTCGTGTTGTTACCAGGTTTAACAAATCGGAATTTAGAATCACCAAATTTGTTCTTTTCTTCGGACAATTTAAATCGTGTTCATTTCCTTTTGTAATTTTACTTTACGTGAAATTTTGTATCATCCACTATTATTATTATTATTACATATATATATTATATATATATATTATATATATATATATATATATATATATATATATATATATATATATATATATATATATAAAATCAGCTTTTAGGATAGGTTGTTCAGATTAATTCTTTGATAGAATATAAAAGTTTCAGTAGCTGTTGTATAAAAGAGTTCATTTTATCTTGGCTGTAATTAAGAACCAATGAGAATAAAAATATTTATTGAAAGCTCTGCACAATTAAATATGCTTATAATTTTGCTTTTCATCATATATATATTCAATCCCCATGCATTAGATACACTGATGATTGTATTTAATGTTTATTGGTTTATAAACTTTATTCTATTCAGGCTACGCGATTTTATATTTAAAATATGTTCGGAATTGTTCGTCGAGCCATGGATTTCGGCTCCGACTCTCATCTTACGTCAATTGCACCTCAATAACCTTCAACCACTGCTTTCGCAGAAGTATAATAATGCTTAAATATTCTGAAGAGGGAATAAAGACGACGGGGCTTTTACTAGGCATTTACTAGGGAATCTGAAAATCCAGAATGCTGTAATAATAAGGATTGTGGCTCAGATTTCTCACATTCCATTACACTATCCGCAGGAGAGGATACACTGGTGGTAGACCGTTTGACAATCATCAACATTCTCTTGAAGAATGTACTGCTGACGATCGTTGGGGACTCTCAAATACTGAACTTTAAGAATAACATCGATGTACATTTCTCCAGGTACATAAAGAGGAAGGTGATGAATTTTGTAAGGATCATCGGAGTCTTGATGAGAATGAGGGGCACGAAAACGATAATTCTGAGAAGATTGTTTTCAATCTTCGTCATTCACGACTTCACTAGCTTAAAATAATGAGGTAGAGTAGTCTTAGAAACGGGGTAGGGCAGTGTCATTCTCAATGATCCTTCAACACCGTTTAATATGGACAAACAAATCAGGCGAAGAAAGATCTAAGAGTCGAAGGACCCTTGCATAGCATTAAGTAACGCCTCTTTGAATTTCTGAGCTCTTGTATTTATTCTTTCTGTCGTAACTGCAAGATTCTGTCTAATCTAATGAGATTCAAAAAAGTGATGTACAGTAACTCTCTGTCTCTCTCTCTCTCAATTTCCTTTTTCTGATTCACAAAATATGACTGAAATGTATTTTCAAAGTATTCAAAATTAGTTTTTCCTTTGTCGGAGAATTATTCCTCCTATGTATTGGTAATGATAGATCATTTTACCAAATACGCGAAATTGTTTCCGTTCAGCGATAAAATGTATATGTGGAAGCTTTATCCCAAGATATGATAAGATGAATCACCTTAAATCTGATAACGGAACAGTTTAAAAATAATATTGTTCAAACCTTGACTGAGTTATATGGGATTTAATTACACTATGAAGTTCCAGGTAGGCCACAAAGTTAAGAAAGAGTAGAAAGATACAATTTCTCTCTTAAAAATTCTCTTAGAATATTAACTGAAGATCGCTTAACCCGTTATTGGGACGAATATGTCCAATTAGTGCAGTTTGTGCACAATAACGCAACACAGTTACTAAAGAAAAGCCTTTCTTTCTAGTTTTCAGGAGAGACCCTAGATTAGATTACCTAGCTAAAATAAATAAATTCAGGTGTGTTTACCCTAACGTTTCAGAATATAAGCACCGAAATTTCATAATAATGAAAGAAGTGTATGAGGAAATCAGACAACATTGCGTAAACTATAAGGAAAAGTATCGAGCGAAGGGTAACGAGAATAAGAAATTAAACAATTTGGAAGTAGGCGAGATAGTTCATACGCAGAGACCACTTAACCCGGGAAGAGAGGTTAGCTCTCCAAATCCCAAATCAAGAACTTTATTAAGTGGTTGAAAAAATAAACCCTTTAACTAACCATGTTTTAGATGAAAATTAACAGGATACACAGAGATCAGGCAAAAACAACTAAACAAATAATAATTAAAGATCCTAATAATAGTCCTGAGTTAGATAATAAGTCTGAGGAGACCACTGAAAATGGTGAGGATCAAAACGAAGAAGAGGTAGGTTCAATACAGGAAGTCTTGGAAAAGTATAATCAAGAGGAAAACAGCGACAAAAAGGAATATGACCTAAGATCAAAGGATAAGGTCGAAGTAGATATGAGTAAATATCCATCTCTTAAATAAATTTAATGTTACGATTTAAATTTCCATTTTTATATATATAATTTTAAAATCAGAAACCAAGAAATTATTATTATCGCAACAGATAAATGCTGAAGAACATTTAGGATTACCCATTAAGTTCCACTCTATAATTTTAGTATAATAACCCATTACACTGATGCTCCTCTCAGAATGGAAACTCTTATACGTCGATTCCTGAAGAATATCAAACCTATAGTTTACTGTTTCATTTTATTTAATTAGTACTAACAAGAGTTTTTACAAAATATGTACTTAACATTCAGATATTAAAATGAGCATCTTTAACTTTATTATAATTTAGTATTTAGGATTTTAAGATTTCAGGAATTTAGGAAAAATAGTATAAAATAGCATGATATAACATACAGCATCATTTTTTTAGCATGGATGTTGTGAAAACGTTGAATACTAAACATTTTAAGACATCATGTCGACAGAAATGTGAATGTCTAAACCTATGTCTTCAGCTGGTACATGGGAAAATCGTTCGTAATAAAAAAAGAAAAAGAGAAGGAAAACCCATCCTGTTTATATGTAAGAGACGCGAGGTTTCGAACCTTGATTGTGAATAACAATATTATGTCGAAACGTATAAATATATTGGAATTATGAAACTTAAAGTAGTAACAGAACTTAATTGGACTTAAAATAACAAAATATAAGGTAATGGAAATAGTGTGATTAATGAATTATTTTATAAAACATAGTATTATATATTTTATTAGATATCCCATTTTCCTCGGTTGTTTCCATAACCGCATTTCGGTTGATTTCCTCGCACTGGAGATTGGAATACTTAATACGTAATAGATTTTTAAAGGGCGTACCAACTTATACTTTTTGGTTTTTCCTACAGCATTGCCATTATTATAGAACACACACACACAAACACACATATATAAGTGGTACTTACGTATTATCGGACTACCAAACTGTTTATTATGTATTTTTGCTCTCGTCATTTTCGTTAGGTCAACTGAATGCCCGGTTAGGTCAACTAAATGCCCGGTTAGGTCGACTGTACGCCCTTGATGATTGGTTAAGTTAAGTTGTGATATTTTCGTTAGTTTAAACGAAAATGACGAGAGCAAAAATACATAGAAAAACAGTTTGGTAGGCCGATGATACGTAAGTAATATATATATATATATATATATATATATATATATATATTATATATATATATATATCGGGTGGTCCGAAAAAAATGACGCATTTTTTAAAAATTAATATCTCAGTAACCCCCTTCCTTATCATGACAATTTTTATATGCAAGATACTTTTAAACTTCTTTTTTTGAATGCAAGAAACGGCATTCTGATATCTTTTATAGTTTTCTCGCAATTAACAAAAGTAACAACATGGGTCAAAAAAACGAATATCATGAGAAAGGAAAAATTTAATCAGAAATTTAACTAATTAATTTACAGTAAATGATCGATTGGACCACCACTCTGTTGACACACTAATCTAAGTCTTTTCTTCCACACAAAAATAATACTTCTTACTTCATTAATGCCAATTTCTTGCCAAGATTCAAGTATTTTACTTTTTAATTCTGATTCGGTGAATTTTTCTCGTCGACCTCGGTAAACCTTCTCTTTTAGTAACTCCCAAATTGAGTAGTCCATAGGATTACAATCTGGGCTTTGTGGTGGCCACTCATTTTTCGTTATTAATTTTGGTGTATTGCTAATCAGAAACGACTGTGTGGCGTAGCTTGTATGCGACGGTGCTCCATCTTGTTGAAATATGAAATCATTTTCTTGATACAGGCGACGACAATCCGGCAACAATTTTGTTCTTAAAAGTTCAATGTAATTTGCAGAATTCACCTTTGTCTTTTCAGTTTCAATAAAATGAACATCTGTCTTGCCATTCCAAGAGACCCCTGCAGATATCATAACCTTTTTGGAGAATCTTGACGTTTCATGATACAATCTGTTTATTGAAATGTCACACTTTTTACCACGCCCGTAGTCAACATCATTTTGACGGTTTCGCGGAATTTCTAGAGTGAAATCTTTTTCATCCGTGAAGACTATCTTTTTACTATCAACGACAGAGAAATTATCAAGTAACTTTCTGCACCTTGTTTTTCTTTTATCCTTAACAGTATCACTTTTTCTAGAAGATACTATTCTTTTGAAGGCTTTTAGTTTTTGTGCTTTAATTATTCGGTGTACAGAAGTCTTTCCAATATTCAAATGTTTAGCAATTGTTCTTTGTGACAAATGACTTCCTGGTTTATCTTCTTGAGAGCAGATTTTATCGTTGATGTAATCCACATTTTCTGGAACCGAAGCTGTTTTAGGTCTACCGCTTCCTGGTTTTCTGGCAGTACTTCCCGATTCGCGAATCTTCTTTAAGAGTCTTTCCACTGCACGCCTTTTCCACTTTTTGCCGGGAAACTCTTGCAATAACCTTCCAGTCTTCCATCCTTTTTCACAGTAACAATTTTTAATGAGAATACGATCTTCCTCTGACAACATCATTAAGGGTACTGACGAATTGTTAAAAAATAAAAATATCCACAATTTGACTTGTTCATTCCTGTAGAGTTTTGTAATAACTTGCAAAATATCGCATGATGCATATCGTATAAAAATGATATCGTATAAAAAAACGGATATTATATTGCGATTTTGTTTTTTTGACCCATGTTGTTACTTTTGTTAATTGCGAGAAAACTATAAAAGATATCAGAATTCCGTTTCTTGCATTCAAAAAAGAAGTTGAAAGTATCTTGCATATAAAAATTGTCATGATAAGGAAGGGGGTTACTGAGATATTAATTTTTAAAAAATGCGTCATTTTTTTCGGACCACCCGAAAAAAATATATATATCGGGTGGGCAAACATAGAGGAGGACCTCGAACTTTGGCTGTAAAATCCAAAATTATGATTAGACTTCAATATTTTTTTCATACCCAACAACTAAGTAAATTTCCTCTACAGTGAGCGGATTTCAAAGAAAACTAATGAAAATTACAGATTTCTTGAACATTTCTTTATGCCACTAGAAATTCTCCATTTACACTACTACTGTATTGTATGTGCAGATAAAAAGTTACAAAGTACTCATATATGGTGCTACTTTGATATTAAAAAAACTGCTCGATATGTTTACCACGAACTTCTACAACCTTTTTCAGTCTAGGAAGGAACTCATCTATGGTCTTATTGATTTGTTCTTGTGGTAGCTCATCCCATTTTTCCAGAAGAAGCTGTCGTAAATGAGCGACATTTCTTACTTTGACCCGATAAATTCTCTCTTACAAATTTTCCCAAAGGCCGTAATCGACAGGATTTAAATCAGGACTGTTTGGTGGCCAAATTTAATACCACTACCTGGTATTCTTTTGATATCTCTTGTGTTATCAATTTTCTTGAGAAGTTTGTCCAAACCTCCTGCAGTTGGCTTACGTCAATTAAAATCGCTTTAATTTTCAACTTGAACCTATGATTAGCAAGATTTTTCTGGAATATTCGCCATAATTCCAATTTCTCAGCTAAAATGCTAAAAGATGGCATACAAACCATAAAATTACCTCGTACTAACATACCAAAATTTCATGGTTCTATGTACCGTATTTTCCGAGATATGAAGGATTTAAAAGGTCTCCCTTTTTTTCCCCGCACCCGACAATGCAGTAGTAGCATAAATGAAGAATTTCCAGTGGCATAAAGAAATGTTCAGTAAATCCGTAATTTTCAAAAGTTTTCTTTGAAATTCCCTCACTGTATAGGAAATTACTTAGTTGTGGGGTGTGAAAAAAAATATTGAAATCTGAATATAACTTTGGATTTTACAGACAAAGTTCGAGGTCTCCTTTTTTTTGCCCACCGATATATTTGTAGCTACCGCTTACCCTGTGGACACACCCACCGCACGCCACTGATATTATATATATATATACACAAACTCAGAATGGTTCCCTGAGAACAATATATGTTAAACACAGACCGTGCATGGCACAAGGAACTCTTCTGGGAAAATTAAATCCACTATAGTCCGAATAAGTAATGATAAATGACAAATACCATAGTTTTTTCTTTTTTCATGATTTTAGCCCGACGTGGGCAACGGGTCTCTCGCAAAGAGATCCCATAAATATAGCTTCCCTCACCAGCTATCTGCAAAGCAGACAGGATCCAGCTTTGGGACGTGGATCTAGGGTTTAAAGCAAACCTAGATCCCTACACTCAGAACCTCTATATAAGTAAAAGACTCGTTGCATTCACGTCGTGTTGAATAAATCAAAGAAAAAGGGGGTAACTATTGTATTTTTAGCCAAAAAAACCAAAACTTAAACCTCAACCGGGACATTGAGCGTCCACTTTTCAAGGCACGAAACACGTCCGTTTAGTATACACAAACTCAGAATGGTTCCCTGAGAACAATATATGTTAAACACAGACCGTGCATGGCACAAGGAACTCTTCTGGGAAAATTAAATCCACTATAGTCCGAATAAGTAATGATAAATGACAAATACCATAGTTTTTTTCCTTTTCATGATTTTAGCCCGACGTGGGCAACGGGTCTCTCGCAAAGAGATCCCATAAATATAGCTTCCCTCACCAGCTATCTGCAAAGCAGACAGGATCCAGCTTTGGGACGTGGATCTAGGGTTTAAAGCAAACCTAGATCCCTACACTCAGAACCTCTATATAAGTAAAAGACTCGTTGCATTCACGTCGTGTTGAATAAATCAAAGAAAAAGGGGGTAACTATTGTATTTTTAGCCAAAAAAACCAAAACTTAAACCTCAACCGGGACATTGAGCGTCCACTTTTCAAGGCACGAAACACGTCCGTTTAGTATACACAAACTCAGAATGGTTCCCTGAGAACAATATATGTTAAACACAGACCGTGCATGGCACAAGGAACTCTTCTGGAAATTAAATCCACTATAGTCCGAATAAGTAATGATAAATGACAAAACCATAGTTTTTTTTCCTTTTCATGATTTTAGCCCGACGTGGGCAACGGGTCTCTCGCAAAGAGATCCCATAATATAGCAACGAGTCTTTTACTTATATAGAGGTTCTGAGTGTAGGGATCTAGGTTTGCTTTAAACCCTAGATCCACGTCCCAAAGCTGGATCCTGTCTGCTTTGCAGATAGCTGGTGAGAGGGAAGCTATATTATGGGATCTCTTTGCGAGAGACCCGTTGCCCACGTCGGGCTAAAATCATGAAAAAGGAAAAAAACTATGGTATTTGTCATTTATCATTACTTATTGGACTATAGTGGATTTAATTTTCCCAGAAGAGTTCCTTGTGCCATGCACGGTCTGTGTTTAACATATTGTTCTCAGGGAACCATTCTGAGTTTGTGTATACTAAACGGACGTGTTTCGTGCCTTGAAAAGTGACGCTCAATGTCCCGGTTGAGGTTTAAGTTTTGGTTTTTTTTGGCTAAAAATACAATAGTTACCCCCTTTTTCTTTGATTTATTCAACACGACGTGAATGCAACGAGTCTTTACTTATATAGAGGTTCTGAGTGTAGGGATCTAGGTTTGCTTTAAACCCTAGATCCACGTCCAAAGCTGGATCCTGTCTGCTTTGCAGATAGCTGGTGAGGAAGCTATATTTATGGGATCTCTTTGCGAGAGACCCGTTGCCCACGTCGGGCTAAAATCATGAAAAAGGAAAAAAACTATGGTATTTGTCATTTATCATTACTTATCGGACTATAGTGGATTTAATTTTCCAAGAAGAGTTCCTTGTGCCATGCACGGTCTGTGTTTAACATATATATATATATATTATATATATATAAGGGGCCCAAATATTAAGGTGGTAAAAAAAATGAAAAATATATTTCTCATGATATTTGCTCATATTTCAAAGCCACTATTGATGTTGGAAATAAAAATCTGGAACGATTTTTACATATTTAGAGGTGGCGCAACTCTAAACCTTAGTATCATTATACAGTTTGGGGTGGCAAATTTCTTCAAACTTGCGCCACCCTTAATTGTTAATGGATTTAGCTCAAAATCCGGTCTTACATCGTTTTTCATACAAGGAATAAGAAAACGCACCAGGAGCTCTTATTTATGCATTTTAAAGTTTTACCATATATGTGTGGCTCACCCTAATATATATATATATATATATATATATATATATATATATATATATGCCCATCGGTGGTGTAGTGGTTAGCATCGCTGACTACGAACCCATCGGCCCCGGGATCGAGACCCGGTGACGTCAGGCGGCGCGCAGCAAAACCCAGCTGTTCAGTAGTCTCGGGAACCTTTCACCATTATGGCGACCTCAGTCAAAAGGGTTCGTGTTGCGGCTGACTCGTGGCTCCTTTGAATAGATGTCTAATTCTTTTTGATAACTTTTCTGACTATTTTTGATAGGTGGAGGCACAATCTCATCGAAATAACTCCATAAATTAACCTTCGGCTTCTTTTTCAAAGGTTCTTCATCTTCTCGTGAAACAAAATCAGCTGCTTCATCGCCATAGGTTATATTACGTGCAGGACTAGCGTTAGGTGATGCAGACATAATGATTATCTCATTTTTTACAAACTCAGGTATTGTTATGCAAGCAAATTTGGAACGAGAATCTAAAACGTGAGAAATCATGCGAGTAATGGCTGCCTTACACTGCCTGAAACAATTCTGTAAATTTTCTATTAAATCGTTTTTCATATTATGAACACCTGCATCATCAGTTATGGTAGGCAAAAATACCACGAGACCTGTTACATCGGGAGACGCCAATGAAGACAAGAAGAATCAGAGGAAAAGTCATTCGTTAATTTTTCACATCGACTAAGAAGCTTTACAACACACTGAATTAGAGTCCACTGATAATTATAAAGGTTGCTACAGTATGTCACAGTCGGAGGCGTATGCAACAACATCAGTTTTTCGTTGAAGAAGTCGTTGTAGCATATAGAATGTAGAGTTCCATTGGGTGATAACGTCTCTTATAAGTTTGTTTTCGGATAAATTATATTGCTTCTGGAATTCCTTAACTGATTGGGCGCGCAATTGCACATATCTCTGAAACAGACTTCTGGCTAAGAAGGACTTCATCAACTGCAAGTGCTAAAGTATGATTCTCACAGGCAACAGGAGTAATTTTGAGAACGCTAACAGCTTTAGTAATATTACAGCCATTGTCGTGCGCAACTGCATGCACACGATCGCTCTTTATTGACCATTCTTGTAATATAGAAGTCAATGTAGTTTCAAATTTTTCATGATTATGGGAATCTGGCAGATTTTTGGTGGCTAAAACATGCTGCTTTTGCTCACATTTACTATTAATTCTATATGCTGTCAAACTGATAAAGGCTTCAGTTTTTTATAGTGACTAGGGCATGGTTAATTAATCATTTTTAGGAAAAAGTGATGAATGATGAAATTTTCTAATTAATCAATGATTAACTGATTAAAAATTATTAGAAATTAAATACTTCTGAAAAGAGTAAGAAAGAGCTTTATTGTTTCTGTTGCGTGAGATAAGTTCGAAGAAAACAGTTTGCTCAAACATTTAGTTTGCTTTAGTTCAAGAAATCAGGCATGGGCGGATTAGACAGTTTATACATGCAAAAAGGTGCCAAATTCAAATGATACATTATAAAATTTAAGGCAAAATGATGATGAAATTATGAGGAAAATTAATCATTTCCCATCATTTTCTAAAAATATTTTTTGATTAATTAATGATTAAATTCGAAACAATGATTAACTGATTATTCTGAACCATGCCCTACTAATAACCCAAATAAAACTAATATTCAAAATTCGGTATTCGGCCAAATATTTTTTGCACCAAATATTCGGTGAATTTTAGTATTCGGTACATCCCTAATACTCGTATATATAATGTTACACACAGACAAGGAACTCTTCTGGGAAATGCAAAAAACTTTACTTTTTTCTACGTGAAGGTCAAAATATGATAATTAAAACCCACTCTAATAGACAGAGTTTATTTCCACAACAGTTTCGATGCCCACTGGCATCCTCTTCGGGTGGATACAGAAAAACGAAGAGGATGCCCAGTGGGCATCGACACTGTTGTCGAAATAAACTCTGTCTATTAGAGTGGGTTTTAATTATCATCTTCTGGGAAAATTAAATCCACTTTAGTCTGAATAAATAATGGTAAATGCCAAATACTAAAGTTTTCCTTTTTCGTAATGGAAGCCCAATGTGAGCAACTGGTCATGATTTAATTTTCCCAGAAGAGTTCCTTGTTCCATGCGCAGTCTTTGCAACATAAAAGTTTCTGAGGTGACCATTCCGAGTTGTATCGTGTATATACAGGGTGTTTCATGTGGGACGCATTTTCACACATCAATGCAACCCGAACGAACTGAAATTTACCGAGAGAATTGAATGCACTTCACAGACTATTATTTTAATTAAAATAGCCCTCCTAGCATATACTTCGGAAATACCAAAATGTGATATAGTTATGAGAGTATATGAAAACATTGACATCTGGAACAAAAATGTAAAAACAAAACGAATGGCCTCCTCCTCCTCCCCTCCAACCATCCCTTATACCTCCACATATGAGGATCTGTTTAATTACTTCATTTGAAAATTTTCATCTTTATTAAAAAAGAATTGTATAACACATTGATACAAAATAATTGAAAATATATTTCAACAAAAAAATAATTAAATGAATCAACAACTTTTTTGCGACAATTTTTACCAAAGAAGACTAAATAATGTCCCCGACGTGGACAATATCGTTCCATTTAGTAGCGGGACTATTTTGAATGAAATAACTGTTTACGAGGGCGAGATTGCGCATTATATCGATAAGCTAAAAGTGAGCAAGACTCCTGGCTCTGACTCGCTTTATCCCAAACATTTGAAAGATTTGAAAGACGTTATCGTAATCGTAGGCCCCTTAACAAAAAATTTTAACAAGTCACTGGAAGCGGGGATTACTCCTGAAGACTTCAAGTCAGCTAACGTCACGCCTATTTTTAAAAAAGGCGACCGCAGAGTAGCTAGCAATTATAGGCCTATTAGCTTATCTTCAATTGTCGGTAAACTTCTGGAATCCGTAGTTAGGGATCGTATCGTCAATCACTTAGAAAGTCGCGATTTGATTAATAGTAGTCAGCATGGGTTTCGACGCCATAAATCTTGTTTAACTAATTTGTTAGAGTTTTATAATGAAATATTGCGCGAATACGATAGGCATAGAGCGGCTGATGTTACTTATTTAGACTTTAAAAAAGCGTTCGATATAGTTCCGCATAGAAGATTAATTGCGAAGGTTAAAGCGCACGGTATACACGGTCAGGTACAGTAGCTAACTGGTTGGAGGAATGGCTTCGTGTTAGGAAACAGAGGGTCGTTATTAATGGTAGTGAATCGGGGTGGTTGGATGTAGGTAACGGTTTCCCACAGGATTCAGTGTTAGGCTCATTGCTATTCGTAATCTACATTAACGACATTGATGTAGGCTTGACCAGTAACGTGTCAAAATTCGCGGACGATACTAAAATAGGCGGTAAAGTTAACGTGAACAATAGAAATAGGCTCCAAGACAGGGTTGGCAAAAACCCAAAAAAACAGTAAAAACCCAACTACCCAGCAAAAAACCAGTTGGGTTTTTGCTGGGTTTTTGCCAACCCTGCTCCAAGACGATGTAAATAGGATTATGGAGTGGACGGATAAGTGGCAGATGCAGTTTAACGTAGACAAATGTAAAGTTTTGCATATAGGTTGTCGTAACAATAATTACATGTACACGATGGACAATAGACGGTTAACGAGCGTTGACGAGGAAGTAGATTTAGGCGTACATGTATCTATGGATTTAAAAATTAGGAACCAGTGCCTGGAGTCTTGCGCAAACGCTAATAGGATGTTAGGCTTCATAGTGCTTAATTTCCAATTTAAATCGAAGAATATTATATTGCCCCTTTACAAGTCCCTAGTCAGGCCTCAATTAGAATATGCCGTTGAGTTTTGGTGCCCGTATTTGCGTGAGGATATTGATAGGTTAGAAAGGGTTCAGCGTCGCGCCACGAAACTAATTCCGTCATTGCGCAACAAGTCTTACGACGATAGGATTAAAGAGTTAGACTTGCATTCACTCGAAACTAGAAGATTAAGGGGGGAGCTTATTGAAGTTTTCAAAATCGTTAATAAAATCGATAACGTAAATTTTGACAAACTGTTCACTTTCGATAATAGCAATACTCGTAATAACGGATTTAAGTTGCGTGGCAGACGATTCATTACTAACACCGCTAAAAACTTTTTTACGTTTAAAGTAATTGATAAATGGAATAATCTTCCTGCGTCCGTCGTGAACTCTACCAGCATTAATATGTTTAAAAACCGTTTAGATAAGCATTTTAAGAATATTAACGTTGTTTAAAATAATAAAACACTTAGCAACAGGAGCTCTTGGGGTAATGGTCGAGGATGAGTCTGTTGATGATTAATGCCAGCTTGTGACATGTCCGCAATTAAAAAAAAATATTAGACTAACACAAACGTAGATGTAGCTCGTAGCGTAAACTAACCCACTTTTTGTTATACTCTTCACATTTTTTTTTTTCCTTTTCTTATCCTCTCTTTACTTGCATGGCTGTACTTTGCATGGTATGACAGTGTCTGAGTTAAGACTGTGTTTGCATGGTTTGTAAGCGTTCTTATTTTACTTCTTTTCATCTTTCACCCCTTTCCTATTCTCTTCGACTATTTTTCCGACTTGTCAGCAGTGGCCGGCGGATGATGATGGTGAGTCTTTCTTTCTCTTTTTCTGAATGAATGTTAACCCACGAATGATAGGTTTTTCTACTTACTTAACCCCTATTCTCCTCTTTTAACCCCCTACTCTTTCCTTTCTCTCGGGCTAACCTTAGAGTGGATCTTACGGTCTTTGTTAGCCTTAGCTTCTGTAGATCTGTAGAAAATATACAAAAATACATCAATGAAAAAACTTAGACAAAATCACAAAATTTTCTAATGAGTGCTCTATACAACTACCTAACCATATGATAACATGTTCATACATGAATGAATGTAATGCATAGATTTAAGGGAACAATATGAATAATGCATTGGAATAAAGTAAGAGAAGGATATCAATAATATAAATTTAAATCTAATAAACAAACAAATTCACCATGAAAGATTCGAGGAAATCAAAAGCATAGTTCAGTCACTGAAGGATGGGTTTTCTTCTGTTTTTTATTCTTCTTGTTACTTTCACATGCAAGTTTCAATGTTTCACCTTCATTTCGCAACTGTTCACTTCGTTCAAGTATAGCATTTGCTGCATTGGTTTTATTAATGTCACTCTTCTTACATGCTGCTTGTAGCGTCGCCAGTCCTTCTTGTTTCAATTTATCAGCCTGTCATAACAGCTTTTTCCCCTTTGTCACACCATATAACCATTTTGTCACACTTTGACACATATTTTGGAAAGAGGCCCTAAAATAGCTTCCCTCACCAGCCATCTGCGAAGCAGATAGGATTCAGCTTTGGGACAGGATCTAGAGTTTAAAGCCACCTATCCTACTACATTCAGAAACCCCAATATATTCAAGAAACTCATTGCAGTTACGTCGGACTGAATGCATCAAAGAAAAACGGGATAACTATTGTATTTTTAGCCAAAAACCAAACTTAAATCTTAACCAGAAAATTTGAGCGTCCACTTTTCATGGCATATAACATGTAGTAGGATAGGTGGCTTTAAACTCTAAATCCTGTCCCAGATGGCTGGTGAGAAAAGCTTTGGGGTCTCTTTGCGAGTGACCCGTTGTCCGTGTTGGGCTTCCATCATGAAAAAGAAAAATTATAGAATTCTTCCATGCACGGTCTTTGTGTAACATAAATGTTTCTCAGGGTACCATTCTGAGTTGTAATATATATATATATATATATATATATATATATCGGGTGGGTTAAAAACAAAAAGAGAGACCTTTTAAATCCTTCATATCTCGGCAAATACGGTACATAGAACCACGTTAGTACTAGGTAATTTTATGGTTTGTATGCCATCTTTTAGCATTTTAGCTGAGAAATTGGATTTATGGCGGATATTCCAGAAAAATCTTGCTAATCATAGGTTCAAGTTGATAATTAAAGCGATTTTAATTAACATAAGCCAACTAAATTTTGTTTTCCTCTATTACAGGTATTTGGTCCAAGGCCCCTCCGTCTATGTCCTGGGTTGGTTCGAAGTCGACAGGGGTTCTAGTTAGGTGGCGGCAACGGATGTATTATTCGCAGTTTTCTCTTATATTACTCTCCGAGTTCTTCTATAGTGGCTCGGAGGATTCAGGGAGGCTTACTAAATTCTCTGAAGATTCCAGACTCTTCTTATAGCGTATCCGGAAAGTTTAATGACTAAGTTCTTCTGTAGAGAGCAAGGCTCGAAGGATAAGATAAAGACTATCTTTTACTGTAATTTAATTCTAAATGTACAGGTATAGTGCTCAGCCTCTGAAGTAGCTTCTGAATGAAAATGGAAGAGGTTTGTGGGTTTATATACCCTGATTTTAGTAACATCATTATTAAAATATTGAAGAGGCTGTATTATTTTTGCACGATAGTTAAAAGAATAAAGCAATGGCTAAAAGATAAACAGGATATAGGAAGAGGAAGCCATATTTTTGGCTTAAACCGCATATTGTAGATCTGCTATTTTTCCTGATCCGCCGAGTTAATTAGAACGGAAATTGAATCATGCATTCTTATACAGGGTGTCCAGAATTAACTATCTATTTCAATGAAATCGGACAAATTTTTTAAAAACACACTTTTATTTATGTTTATCATGTTTAATATGTGTTAAAAATGCATAAATTTCTAAATTTTTTTCATAATTTTATTTTCATAATTTTTTCATTATCTGGTCCAATGAAAGACCGTCTGAAGTCATAGAATGGCAAAGAGACTCTCCAAAAGTTAACGTGTGGCTTGGAATGACCAAATCCAAAATTTATGGCCCATTCTTCTTTGCGGAAGCAACTGTAACAGGTACCGTCTACCTTGATATGCTTCAGCAGTTTCTCGAACCACAGCTTCTTGATAATGGCATTCTTGATAATGTTGTGTTTCAAC
Organism: Bathynomus jamesi; assembly: GCA_023014485.1. Taxonomy (NCBI): domain Eukaryota; kingdom Metazoa; phylum Arthropoda; class Malacostraca; order Isopoda; family Cirolanidae; genus Bathynomus; species Bathynomus jamesi. Next base: position 703,566 of record JAJOZX010000827.1, on the reverse strand, counting down.
AAGATGGAGCACCATGTCATTATGCTCTAATTGTTCGAGAATACCTCAACAGACGCCTTCCGAATCGGTGGATTGGACGTGGAGGACCTCGACCTTGGCCTCCGCGTTCTCCAGATTTGACACCCCTGGATTTCTTTGCATGGGGTTACAAAGGTTTATCGCCAAAAGATCAATGCTTCTTGTTGAAACACAACATTATCAAGAATGCCATCATCAAGAAGCTGTGGTTCGAGAAACTGCTGAAGCATATCAAGGTAGACGGTACCTGTTACAGTTGCTTCCGCAAAGAAGAATGGGCCACAAATTTTGGATTTGGTCATTCCAAGCCACACGTTAACTTTTGGAGTCTCTTTGCCATTCTATGACTTCAGACGGTCTTTCATTGGACCAGATAATGAAACAATTATGAAAATAAAATTATGAAAAAAAATTTAGAAATTTATACATTTTTAACACATATTAAACATGATAAACATAATAAAAGTGTGTTTTTAAAAAATTTGTCCGATTTCATTGAAATAGATAGTTAATTCTGGGACACCCTGTATTAAGATATACATATGGGCGAAAATTACAAGATTAAGTCAACGCGTGACTTCCTCTTTTATAATGAAGAGAGAATGCATTTAATCTAAAAAATTATTACAACTTTTGAAACGAATAAGGCACCAATTATTTGGTAACCAGGAAGCAACTTCAAAATTTATCCCAATGAACAAAAAATAATAAGAAAAATAACAATATTGCTGAATGCACATTCCTACATAGCGACATAATGTCGGGTCACATTTTAATTTTGGTCTATTATAACTATGATTATAATAATTAATTCATTCAGTATCGTTAACTCGTTAACTATAGTTTCATTAAAGTACATTAATTCCATCATATTATATCATTATGGTTAATTACAATTCCATTGAAGTACATTTTCTGTCATTAATTACATTATTAAATATATTATATTAAATTATTATCGCTTAATTAAGTAGATTAATTATATTGTAAATTTGTATCATCAATTACAGTATATATATATATATATATATATTATATATATATGCAA